>VONZ01000307.1:0-600000 GCA_012976165.1 Labeo catla
TGGGAGACCAATTAGAAAAGGCCTAAGGTGATGTTGGTGTTGCTTTTATGCTGATCAGCAGGGGGCGCTCATCCCCTGACATGTATGGGTGCAAAATTCCTCATGTAACTATGCAAACTTCAGACTGTAAAAAGAAACGAACTTTTGATCAAGCGGTCCTTGTAAGACGAGCGACCTTCGGGTGAGGAAATAAACTGGCTTCCAGGCGAACTTCATAATCAACTTGGCCTAGTGTTAAGGATGGTAGCGCATCCTGACGCCGGGTATTGAGCTTGTCAGCATGCGCTACCCCTTTGTTGGAGCACCTTTATTAAGTTACAGAGAGCAAGTATGTCTTTTGCATGGAGTAGCCAGAGTCTGGTTCCTCACTAAAAGCTAATGAGTCTAGAGCCTGGTCTATACTTGGGTGGCTGACCGATATGAGAAGACCTAGCATGCTGCTGGGGCCAGTTATTTTTAGGCCAACCAGCAGGGGGAGCTCAATCCCTGACTTGTATGTAGTCAACTTGTCCTATTGTTTAAGATGGTAGCGCATCCTGACGGCCTTATTGAGGCTGTCAGGATGCGCTACCCCTCTATTAGAGCAGCTGTATTTAACAGTCTTGGGGCAAAGCATGGCCTTTGCCTGCAGAAGCCAGAGGCTGGTTACTCAGTAAACCTAAGCAGGCCTCAGCCTGGTCTTTCTTTGGATGGGAGACCAATTAGAAAAGGCCTAGGGTGATGTTGGTGCTGCTTTTAAGCTGATCAGCAGGGGGCGCTCATCCCCTGACATTTATGGGTGCAAAATTCCTCATGTAACTATGCCAACTTCAGACTGTACAAAGAAGCGAACTTTTGATCAAGCGGTCCTTGTAAGACGAGCGACCCTCGGGTGAGGAAATAAACTGGCCTTCAGGCGAACTTCATAATCAACTTGGCCTAGTGTTAAGGAGGGTAGCGCATCCTGACGCCGGGTATTGAGCTTGTCAGCATGCGCTACCCCTTTGTTGGAGCAGCTTTATTAAGGAACAGAGAGCAAGTATGTCTTTTGAATGGAGTAGCCAGAGTCTGGTTCCTTACTAAAAGCTAAGGAGACTAGAGCCTGGTCTGTACTTGGGTGGCTGACCGATATGAGAAGACCTAGCATGCTGCTGGGGCCAGTTATTTTTAGGCCAACCAGCAGGGGGAGCTCAATCCCTGATTTTTAGGCCGACCAGCAGGGGGAGCTCAATCCCTGACTTGTATGTAGTCAACTTGTCCTATTGTTTAAGATGGTAGCGCATCCTGACGGCGTTAAAGAGGCTTCAGGATGTGCTACCCCTCTATTAGAGCAGCTGTATTCAACAGTCTAGGGGCAAAGCATGGCATTTACCTGCAGTAGCCAGAGACTGGTTGTTTAGTGAAGCTAAGCAGGGCTCAGTCTGGTGTTTCCTTGGGTGGGAGACCAATTAGAAAAGGCCTAGGGTGATGCTGGTGTTGCTTTTATGCTGATCAGCAGGGGGCGCTCATCCCCTGACATGTATGGGTGCAAAATTCCTCACGTAACTATGCGAACTTCAGACTGTAAAAAGAAACAAACCTTTGATCAAGCGGTCCTTGTAAGACGGAGCGACCTTCGGGTGAGGAAGTAAACTGGCTTCCAGGCGAACTGTCGTCCTTAATCCCCATCTTAATAATCAACGTGGCCTAGTGTTAAGGATGGTAGCGCATCCTGACGCCGGGTATTGAGCTTGTCAGCATGCGCTACCCCTTTGTTGGAGCAGCTTTATTAAGGTACAGAGAGCAAGTATGTCTTTTGCATGGAGTAGCCAGAGTCTGGTTCCTCACTAAAAGCTAAGGAGACTAGAGCCTGGTCTGTACTTGGTTGGCTGACCAATATGAGAAGACCTAGCATGTTGCTGGGGCCAGTTATTTTTAGGCCAACCAGCAGGGGGAGCCCAATCCCTGACTTGTATGTAGTCAACTTGTCCTATTGTTTAAGATGGTAGCGCATCTTGACGGCCTTATTGAGGCTTCAGGATGCTGTACCCCTCTATTAGAGCAGCTGTATTTAACAGTCTTGGGGCAAAGCATGGCCTTTGCCTGCAGAAGCCAGAGGCTGGTTACTCAGTAAACCTAAGCAGGACTCAGCCTGGTCTTTCTTTGGATGGGAGACCAATTAGAAAAGGCCTGTGGTGATGTTGGTGCTGCTTTTAAGCTGATCAGCAGGGGGCGCTCATCCCCTGACATTTATGGGTGCAAAATTCCTCATGTAACTATGCCAACTTCAGACTGTAGAAAGAAGCGAACTTTTGATCAAGCGGTCCTTGTAAGACGAGCGACCTTCGGGTGAGGAAATAAACTGGCTTCCAGGCGAACTTCATAATCAACTTGGCCTAGTGTTAAGGATGGTAGCGGCCTTATTGAGGCTGTCAGGATGCGCTACCCCTCTATTAGAGCAGCTGTCTTTAACAGTCTAGGGGCAAAGCATGGCATTTACCTGCAGTAGCCAGAGACTGGTTATTCAGTAAAGCTAAGCAGGGCTCAGTCTGGTGTTTCCTCGGGTGGGAGACCAATTAGAAAAGGCCTAAGGTGATGTTGGTGTTGCTTTTATGCTGATCAGCATGGGGCGCTCATCCCCTGATATGTATGGGTGCAAAATTCCTCATGTAACTATGCGAACTTCAGACTGTAAAAAGAAACGAACCTTTGATCAAGCGGTCCTTGTAAGACGAGCGACCTTCGGGTGAGGAAATAAACTGGCTTCCAGGCGAACTTAATAATCAACTTGGCCTAGTGTTAAGGATGGTAGCACATCCTGACGGCGGGTATTGACCTTGTCGGCATGCGCTACCCCTTTGTTGGAGCACCTTTATTAAGTTACAGAGAGCAAGTATGTCTTTTGTATGGAGTAGCCAGAGTCTGGTTCCTCACTAAAAGCTAATGAGTCTAGAGCCTGGTCTATACTTGGGTGGCTGACCGATATGAGAAGACCTTAGCATGCTGCTGGGGCCAGTTATTATTAGGCCAACCAGCAGGGGAGCTCAATCCCGACTCTGTATGTGTAGTCAACCTTGTCCTATTGTGCTTAAGATTAGGCTACATCCTGACGGGCCCTATTGAGGCTGGGTCATAGGGATGCTGCACTCTATTAGAGCAGCTGTATTTAACAGTCTTGGGGCAAAGCATGGCCTTTGCCTGCAGAAGCCAGAGGCTGGTTACTCAGTAAACCTAAGCAGGCCTCAGCCTGGTCTTTCTTTGGATGGGAGACCAATTAGAAAAGGCCTATGGTGATGTTGGTGCTGCTTTTAAGCTGATCAGCAGGGGGCGCTCATCCCCTGACATTTATGGGTGCAAAATTCCTCATGTAACTATGCCAACTTCAGACTGTACAAAGAAGCGAACTTTTGATCAAGCGGTCCTTGTAAGACGAGCGACCTTCGGGTGAGGAAATAAACTGGCTTCCAGGCGAACTTCATAATCAACTTGGCCTAGTGTTAAGGATGGTAGCGCATCCTGACGCCGGGTATTGAGCTTGTCAACATGCGCTACCCCTTTGTTGGAGCAGCTTTATTAAGGAACAGAGAGCAAGTATGTCTTTTGAATAGAGTAGCCAGAGTCTGGTTCCTCACTAAAAGCTAAGGAGACTAGAGCCTGGTCTGTACTTGGGTGGCTGACCAATATGAGAAGACCTAGCATGCTGCTGGGGCCAGTTATTTTTAGGCCGACCAGCAGGGGGAGCTCAATCCCTGACTTGTATGTAGTCAACTTGTCCTATTGAGCTTGATAGAAGATCCTGACGGCCTTATTGAGGCTGTCAGGATGCGCTACCCCTCTATTAGAGCAGCTGTCTTTAACAGTCTTGGGGCAAAGCATGGCCTTTGCCTGCAGAAGCCAGAGGCTGGTTACTCAGTAAACCTAAGCAGGCCTCAGCCTGGTCTTTCCTTGGATGGGAGACCAATTAGAAAAGACCTAGGGTGATGTTGGTGCTGCTTTTAAGCTGATCAGCGGGGGGCGCTCATCCCCTGACATGTATGGGTGCAAAATTCCTCATGTAACTATGCGAACTTCAGACTGTAAAAAGAAACAAACTTTTGATCAAGCGATCCTTGTAAGACGGAGCGACCTTCGGGTGAGGAAATAAACTGGTTTCCAGGCGAACTTAATAATCAACTTGGCCTAGTGTTAAGGAGGGTAGCGCATCCTGACAGTGGGTATTGAGCTTGTCAGCATGCGCTACCCCTTTGTTGGAGCAGCTTTATTAAGGTACAGAGAGCAAGTATGTCTTTTGCATGGAGTAGCCAAAGTATGGTTCCTCACTAAAAGCAAAGGAGACTAGAGCCTGGTCTGTACTTGGTTGGCTGACCAATATCAGAAGACCTAGCATGTTGCTGAGGCCAGTTATTTTTAGGCCGACCAACAGGGGGAGCTCAATCCCTGACTTGTATGTAGTCAACTTGACCTATTGTTTAAGATGGTAGCACATCCTGGCGGCCTTATTGAGGCTAGGAGGATGGGAGACGTTGGCTCTGGTGATCGTGATCAGGAACCGCTGTCCAACCCAAACCAGCCCCTGAGCCAAGAACTACCAGGATTTATAGCACCTCTACCTTCTGATTTGGCTGTTTCTGTTTCCACAGATCAGCCAAACAAGAAGAGGAAGTGTCAGTGTGGCAGCCAGGAGGATGAATGTCCGTTCACCTCACGTGGAAGACCTGCCAAACGCTCCCGCATTAGGCTCTGCTTATAATGGATGATTCGTCACTGCAGAAAGGCCATGGTCGGCTGCCGCTGGAGGTGGCATTGATGACCATGGTCAATTCAGCTCCTGCCTGCCCCAACATCCTGCAGCTGGTGGAGTGGTTTGACCGTCGTAGACGCTACATTATGATCCTGGAGTGTCCAGTTCCTTGCCAAGATCTCCAGAGTTTCTGTGAGGAGAACGGATCTCTGGATGAGAGTCTGGCTAAGAAGGTCCTGCTGCAGCTGGTCACCGCTCTGAAACACTGTGAGAGCCGTGGAGTCCTGCACCGGGACGTCAAGCCTGAGAACCTGCTGATCTCCACAGAGTCCCATGACATCAAGCTGCTGGACTTCGGCTGTGGAGATCTGCTGAAAGACTCGGCTTACAAATACTTTGCAGGTTAGTTTGAACTCTACTACAGTGATCTGTTTGTGAACTTTTGGTGATCAACCAAACGAAATTTGTTTTGATTCGATGTTTGTATTCAGGCACTTGAAACATGGAGTGAACATGGACTAATGTCTGCTTCAGTCTGTGAGGGGCTCTGTGTGGATACTGGAGGAGCTCAACACACAGCACCAGCAAAAGCCAGACCCAGAGATCAGCTGAAGTAGCAAAATATGTCCTTTTTTCACAATTAGAGTAGAGAAAAGGGACAGTGTGTAAATAACCATAGCTGGAACAGACAGATTGTAAACTAGCACTGCTAGTACTGCAGGGTGTAAACTAGCATAATGCATTTTTCTTTTGGAAATTTAGGGTGGGGAAAAGGAACAAGACATAGAAATTAAAACAGAAATATAAAAAATCTAAAGAAATTAAACCCAGAATTTAAATTTAATTAACCCAGTGCTTGCATCTGGCAAACTAAGAGACCCGGGAGTGACATTGAGTCCTAACTAGGACTGCAACTGATGATTATTTTGATATATAGGATACATATTGATTAATCTGTATCTAATCCGGAAATAAAATATATATTAAAAATATTAGTTTTATACCATGATACAACAGATCCTTTATATTTACTGCTTACATAAAAATAAAACATAAACATTACATAAAATAAGCACTACAAAGTAATAAAACAACACAAAGTATACATATAATTAATATTTAATAACGTGTAGATCAGGGGTTTTCAAACTTTTAGATGCCACAGACCCCTAAATTTGATCATCATCCTGCAACATTTATATAGTTTGTTGTATAAAATACCCAATTTACACTGACAAATTCATATTATAAGCAAGTCTAAAATATTAATTGGAAAATATTTAGTTTCTGTTAAATGACATTATTATTATTTTTTTTTTTTTTCAAAAACAATTACCGGTAAATGTTTAGTAAAGTACAGTATTTATTTATTTATTTATTTATCTTTTTAATCTAAATTGTGTAATGCACTTTAATGTAGGCCTAGTTTGTTTTTGTTTTCTTTGTTTTAATTTTTACGTATTTATTTTAATAAATTTTTGAATAATTTATTTCTTTCATTCTTATTCAGTCACATTTTTAACTATTTCTTTTAAAATTTGTATAATATAATATAATTATATGTACAATAATAATAATATAATTTTTTTACATTTATTTTTTTATGCTTTTTTTCCAAACATTTCCAAGGACCCCCTAGCACTTCCTTGCAGCCCCCTGGGGGTCCCGAGACCCCAGTTTGAAAACCACTGGTGTAGATTACAAGTAATAGTTTAAACTTTCATGAAAACTACTGTGCTGTGGTTTGTTTTATTTTTGAAGTATTTGTTTGTTTGTTTTAATCTTTTCTTTTTTCTTTTTGATTATTACAGAAAACATTGTATAATTCCTCACTATCGCTAATATTTTTCCGAACACAGCAGTATTTCATTAAAGACAATATTTTCTTAATGAATAAAGTGATCTATTGGTTTCAGGATCTGTTTTGGTAACTTAAAAGCTGTAGGTTTTAAGAAAGGCTCTAGAAAGGCTCATTCATGAAATTTAAATTATAGATATACTACATATATGGGCCATTGTACAGAACTGGTGCAAACTGCTGTCCCACAATGTTTACTAAGATCTTTTTATTATCTTTTGAAATCCACAATAATATTTAAAATATCAGTAAGCTTAATATATATAAAAGCAATTGTTTTAGCCCCAACCCTAATAAAACACACCTGTACAAGCTAATCAAGGTCTTCAGGATATAGAGGTAGGTAATTTTTTTTCAGGGCTGGAGCTAAATTCTCTAATAACTTTTTAATAAATTAGAAAAACTTTCTCTTTGTCAGACTGAGAAGCTGAACACTCGTATGAAGCAGTTGAAGAGGCAGCTAGAGGACACTGAGGAGGAAGCGGCTCGTGCTAATGCCTCCCGCAGGAAGCTGCAGAGAGAGCTGGAAGATGCCACAGAATCTGCTACTCTTACGAACCGAGAGGTCAGCACCCTAAAGACCAAGCTCAGGTGTGTACTCTGCTGCTTTGTGATAATCATGGTAGCCATAAGTGTTGCTTTTAAAATGAGAAATTACTAATAAATCAGTCTGAAACATTTCTGTAAATTTGTATGCCACATGTTTAGTGTTATGTTTGTCTTCTCCAAGCGTGGAGATTTCACCGTAAACGTACGTCGTACAACTGGACGCTCGGGTGTGGATAGTGATGAGGAGAACGATCTGAAAAGTGAGGGGTCAGAACCAACTCCTGAGTAAATTTCAGCATATCAGTGCTGATCCTATGGGTGTTACAGATGAGGATCTATTATTTGCCACTAAGTTTGTCTTGTTGAAATGAAATTTCCTTAATGGGGTTTTCACTGCAGTAACTTTGTGTCTAAAATAAACATTCAGGATTTGCAGAAATATTACCCATCAGACAAAGAGATTAATCTTATAGTTATGTTTCAAGAGCACTTCAGCACCAATTAAGCCTTTTCACCTAAGTTTCACTGGCACTTTTACACCTCTTCTACTCATGTTTTAAAATTAAGACTGTTTTCCTTAAGTTGATTTTTGTTGTTGTTGTTGCTGTTGTTGTTACTTGATGTTCTGAAGTTCACACTTTAGGTGGTGGGGTGTGTAAAAGTTTTCATTTGTACTCAACTGTTTATTTTTGGTATTTTCAGTGTTTTTGCTAACATGATTTATTGGTCATACTGTATTGGTCTGCATTATATATACTCCATTTTTTTCTCTGCTGTATGTTTCTAACATTCCATCTGGAGACAATCACGATAAGCCTATAAATTGTCACAATTTCAGTGCAATGGTAGTGGACTGACTGTATTTAGAAAATATTTATTTTCCTCTTACTTTTAATGTCACATATTGTTCCATTGCATCTAATTAAAGCATTGTCTTTTGTACCCTCAATTACAAGGCTATGCTTACTTTACTTTTTTAAAAATTAAGAAATCTACAAAATGTTTTATTATATATATATATATATATATATCAGCTTTCCCATTACAAAGTGATATCTGACTACTTAAAGTGGTTTACAGGGCCATTTTTCTAATTTTATTAAAAGTATCATATGAATCATATGAAATAAGTAATAAAATAAATTTGTACAGAAGTGTCACAGAAGAGCACAAAAGTGGCTTGCAGGTGTATTTTTAGATGTTTATTGAGGCTACGAGGTGACATGAGTGCAATGAAATTAATAAATTCATGTTGAGATTAATGTTTTAAATGTTTTGTTGTTAATGTTAATGTTTTGAATACAGAAAAATAAAAATAAATAACTGAAATTATACATAAATTATGCCAGTAGGTGGCGGCAGATCACTGATTTTATCGCTGAATAATTAATTCAATTGATTCGTTTGAACGGCTGATTCATTCAGGAATGAAGCAAGTGACTCTTTATCAATAAGTAATCGAAGACTCACTAGATTCGTTTAATTCATTCTTAAACGAAACATCTCTGTGTTTGCTTAGAGATGCACAACGGCTCAGATGTGACTTTGTTTAAAACTATTCTCATTGATAAAATAGAGCAAAATCAGCAACAGTGTTATAGTCAGACAATGTAAGTCACTTAATATTAACTTCACATTGAACTTTTATGAAATCAGTATCACATTTGCAAACTCCCTTAATAATCAATAAAAGCCATCACTCATTTTAGTTAATCGCGATCTCACAAAGTTCCATCATAATCAACAAAGCACAAATTCGCCACACTTCACAATGCATCTCTTATTTACAACCTGTCTACATTTTATTATGAGAGAATTCGTGAGTTTGCAGAACTCAGCACTGAACAAAACGCAGGCATATACGATGTATGCGTGCGCTCGCGATGCTGTACTCACGTACGCGACGTAAGCGGTGATTCTCGTTGCAGTTGCTATAGCGACGCGTGTTACGAATTCTGACTGAATATATAAACACTCGAACCCATCGCTATCTGTTGGTTGTGAGACGAAGCGACATTTGCAAACAATCTGTGCAGATCTTGTGCTTTTTAAAGTTCATCGAAGGATTCCTAAGAAGAAGAAGAAGAAGAAGAAGAAGAAGAAGACTATTTCAGGCGAATTTCATTGAGGAGAGTTTTATTTGTGAAAGAACTACCTTAAGCTTATTTCTGTGGACACTTTTGTTGTTCGTTTCTTATTTTGGAAGGAGTTTTTTATTTTATTTTAATTTAATTTAATTTCTTATTTTGTTTATTTATTTATTTTTGAAGGAGCATTTCTGAGGAGAGTTTTATTTTTATTGATTTATTTGTATTTTTTTATTTGGAGGAGTTTGGAAGAACTCAACTTCAATGGCTCACATGGGTGAAAGACGAGGTAATTTTTTTAATTTATCATTTAGGTTATTTACTGGTAGTTTATGGTATGTACATTATTTGACTATAATGTGAATAAACTTGTGCAAGTTAACGTGTTCAATCCAATTTTTTTTCCCAGCTAAGTGATCACGGTTATTTTATTCCATCTAATTGTAACAAACTGCATGTCTTTTCTAAACAGATTCAAAAAAGTTATGCTAAATATAAGTTTCATTCCTTGTCACAATTATAATTGTGGGAAACTACTTAAGTTACATTTAATAAGCAACAAATGTGATGTGACCACTGACATTAATTATTAAAAAAACATTAATAAGTATTGGATGTGTGTAATATTTTAGCTGCAGGCCGCTCCAGATCCAGGAGTGCTGCTTTCACCCAGACGGCTGGTCAGGAGGATGGGAGACGTGGCTCTGGTGATCGTGATCAGGAACCGCTGTCCAACCCAAACCAGCCCCTGAGCCAAGAACCACCAGGATTTATAGCACCTCTACCTTCTGATTTGGCTGTTTCTGTTTCCACAGATCAGCCAAACAAGAAGAGGAAGTGGCAGAGTGGCAGCCAGGAGGATGAACGTCCGTCCACCTCACATGGAAGACCTGCCAAACGCTCCCGCAGAGGTCAGAATAGCCTTATAATAAAGATTCTTCGGCTGCATTAAAGTTGCTTTTAT
This sequence comes from Labeo catla, assembly GCA_012976165.1. Classification (NCBI taxonomy): domain Eukaryota; kingdom Metazoa; phylum Chordata; class Actinopteri; order Cypriniformes; family Cyprinidae; genus Labeo; species Labeo catla. The sequence goes on from VONZ01000307.1 coordinate 10,158, forward strand.
AGGTTTAGATACTGCAACATATTCTCTCTCAAAGACATTTCTTGTGATCTTTTATGTTGTAGAAGCGTATGCGAAGGGTCCATTGCTGGGACAAGGTGGATTTGGCTCTGTGTACGCTGGGATCCGCAGGTCTGACGGACTGCCAGTAAGACATTTTCCTCCATCCTTCATTCAAACAGCTTTTAGAAATGTTGATAACAGTGGATGTCATTACTCAGAGTGATTTACTGCGGGTTATCTGTTTACAGGTTGCCATCAAGTATGTTTCTAAAAGCAGGACGCCCGAGAGGCTGAAAGTTGTAAGTTCAGCATGAATCTGTTGTTCTGTCTCATCTGCATTCAGCTCTGGTTGTAATGGATGATTCGTCACTGCAGGAAGGCCATGGTCGGCTGCCGCTGGAGGTGGCATTGATGACCATGGTCAATTCAGCTCCTGCCTGCCCCAACATCCTGCAGCTGGTGGAGTGGTTTGACCGTCGTAGACGCTACATTATGATCCTGGAGTGTCCAGTTCCTTGCCAAGATCTCCAGAGTTTCTGTGAGGAGAACGGATCTCTGGATGAGAGTCTGGCTAAGAAGGTCCTGCTGCAGCTGGTCACCGCTCTGAAACACTGTGAGAGCCGTGGAGTCCTGCACCGGGACGTCAAGCCTGAGAACCTGCTGATCTCCACAGAGTCCCATGACATCAAGCTGCTGGACTTTGGCTGTGGAGATCTGCTGAAAGACTCGGCTTACAAATACTTTGCAGGTTAGTTTGAACTCTACTACAGTGATCTGTTTGTGAACTTTTGGTGATCAACCGAAGGAAATTTGTTTTAACTGGTTGTTTGTATTCAGGCACTCTTGAATACGCCCCTCCTGAGTGGTTTCGGCAGCACCGCTATCATGCAGGACCGGCTACGGTTTGGTCAGTGGGGGTGACGCTCTACAACATCTTGTGCAGCTGTTTCCCCTTCAGAGGCGCACGGCGGGTCACCTCCAAAAGTAGACTGCACTTCCCTAGAGAGCTGTCTACAGGCAAGACACAGAAATCACACCTAGATCCAGGTGAAGTGTGTTGTTTTGTGTTTCTCAAGACTGTGTTGTGTGTAACAGAGTGCCGTCAGCTGATTCGCTGGTGTCTCAGTCCATCAGCATCAGATCGGCCCAGTTTAGGCGACATTGAGAGCCACCCCTGGTTACACACTGAACAGGTGGCCTGTGACACACACTTACCTGAATCACAGCAGTCATGGCTGGATTGTATTGTTAGGATCAGACTAGATAAATGCTTTTGATTATTTGTGTAGGGTGAGCAGAACTGACACAGGAAGTGCAGAGAAAACAGCTTCCTGATCACCTTCAAAAAGAGGAGTGAACATGGACTAATGTCTGCTTCAGTCTGTGAGGGGCTCTGTGTGGATACTGGAGCAGCTGAACACACAGCACCAGCAAAAGCCAGACCCAGAGATCAGCTGAAGTAGCAAATGTCCTTTTTTCACAATTAGAGTAGAGAAAAAGGAGAAAAAATGGAACAGTGTGTAAATAAGTATAGCAGGAACAGACTGGGACAGATTATACACTAGCATAATGTATAGGACAGGGAAAAGGACCAAGAAATTAAATCAAATAAGTCCACTAGGTGGTGATATGTAGAATGCAAATCACTTTAACCTAAAGACAGTAACTAAAGACAATAACATTATACGTTAGTAGGATAATGGTTAGTGCATGTGGTCAAAGTACTGCAGGATGTAAACTAGCATAATGCATTTTTTTGGAAACTTAGGATGGGGAAATGGAACAAGAAATAGAAATTAAAATAGAAATGTAAAAAGTCAGAAAAAATTAAACCTAAAACTTAAATTGAATGAACCCAGTGCTTGCATCTGGCAAATTAGGAGGTCCAGGAGTGACACTGAGTCCTAACTAGGACTGCAACTTATGATTATTTTGATATATATATTTATATTGATTAATCTGTGAGTTATGTCTTATTATGCTTCGTTAATCAGATAAAAATATATATGTATGTTCATAATTTGTTACAAAAAGTTATTACATCTTGCCCATCTACATACCACATCCACATTAATTTAGGCGAAAAAAAAAAAAATACAAGAAAAATAACATTTTTATACCACGGTACAACAGGTGCTTCACATTTACTGCTTACATAAAAATAAAACAGAAACATTACATAAAACAAGCACTACAAAGTAATAAACCAACAAAAAGTATACATATAATTAATATTTAATAATGTGTAGATCAGGGGTTTTCAAACTTTTAGATGCCACAGACCCCTAAATATGATCATCATCCTGCAACATTTATATAGTTTCTTGTATAAAATACAAAATTTACACTGAAAAATTCATATTATAAGCAAGTCTAAAATATTAATTGGAAAATATTTAGTTTCTATTAAATTACATTGTTATTATTTTTTTCATAAACAATTACCAGTAAGTGTATAGTGAAGTGCAGTATTTATTTATTTATTTATTTATCTTTTTAATCTAAATTGTATAATTCATTTTAATGTAGGCCTAGATTGTTTTTATTTCTTTGTTTGCTTTTTTACGTATTTATTTTAATACATTTTTGGATAATTTCTTTCTTTCATTCCTATTCAATCATATTTTTAATTATTTCTTTTAAAATTTGTACAATATAATATAATATCATATCATATCATATAACATAATATAATATAATGTAATATAATTATACTTACAATAATAATAATATAATTTTTATTTACATTTATTTTTACCTTTTTTATGCTTTTTCTCCAAACATTTCCAAGGACCCCCTAGCACTTCTTTGTGGCCCCCTGGAGGTCCCCAGACCCCAGTTTGAAAACCACTGGTGTAGATTACAAGTAATAGATTAAACTTTCATGAAAACTACTGTGCTGTGGTTTGTTTTATTTTTGAAGTATTTGTTTGTTTGTTTTAATCTTTTCTTTTTTCTATTTATTTCCTTTTGATTATAACGGAAAACATTGTATAATTCCTCACTATCACTAATATTTTTCGGAACACAGCAGTATTTCATTAAAGACAATATTTTCTTAATGAATTAAGTGATCTGTTGGTTAAGGATCTGTGTTGGTAACTTAAAAGTTGTAGGTTCAATTTCTAGAGAGGCTCATGAAATTTAAATTATAGATATATTACATATATGGGCCATTGTACAGAATTGGTGCAAACAGCTGTCCCACAATGTTTACTAAGATCTTTTTATTATCTTTTGAAAGCCACAATAACATTTAAAATATCAGTAAGCCTAATATATATAAAAGCAATTGTTTAGGCCTAACCCTAATCAAACACACCTGTACAAGCTAATCAAGGTCTTCAGGATATAGAGGTAGGTATTTTTTTTCAGGGTTGGAGATAAATTCTGCAGGACAGTGGCCCTCCGGGATCAACGTTTCCCACCCGATTTAGTGTGTACTTTCAGTTGGGAGGTGGCTGTCCTGAACCCAAACCCCTAAATTTAAACTTGAAAATGATCCATTGCTGTTTTTAAAAATATCTTTTTGACTTTTGGAAGTTAAAAAATAGATCTATTTTAGATTTCCTTTACAAACTATAAAACTTAATGTAAAAAAATGTTGCATTTTCATGTTACTACTGAAATAGTGTATGTTTTACTCCATTGGCTGATTTTAACTACACCCCTACATTTATGATCAGGAAATATTCATGTGTCACTCTCTCTCACAGCTACATGGTGAGTAGGTAGGACCCATCATTTTGAGGTAAATGAGTTTAAAAAAAAACAACAACAAAACTCTGTGTGTAACTTTAAAGAATGTCACTACCGAACACCATTTTTCTACTATTAAACACATTTTTGGGGGGAGTTATTACATTACATTTAGTTTTTATGTGTACAACTGTTCAGAACTCTGCCTGATAACCATGTGCTGATTAACATCTTTGAGCTTGGTTCAAAAACATCTAAAATAGTCACTTCCAAAACAGTCAAAACCGAAACATCTGGTAAAATTTCGCTGTGAATCTTAGTACAGTTACTGATTTACCTCTGAAAACTTTTCAATAAAACAGAAAATCTTTCTCTTTGTCAGACTGAGAAGCTGAACACTCGTATGAAGCAGTTGAAGAGGCAGCTAGAGGAGACTGAGAAGGAAGCGGCTCGTGCTAACGCCTCCCGCAGGAAGCTGCAGAGAGAGCTGGAAGATGCCACAGAATCTGCTACTCTTATGAACCAAGAGGTCAGCACCCTAAAGACCAAGCTCAGGTGTGTACTCTGCTGCTTTGTGATAATCATGGTAGCCATAAGTGGTGCTTTTAAAATGAGAAATTACTGACAAATCAGTCTGAAACATTTCTGTAAGTTTGTATGTCGCATATTAAGTGTTATGTTTGTCTTCTCCAAGCGTGAAGATTTCACTGTTAATGTACGTCGTACAACTGGACGCTCGGGTGTGGATAGTGATGAGGAGAACGATCTGAAAAGTGAGGGATCGGAACCAACTCCTGAGTACAAAATAAAAGATCATTTGAGAGGAAGAAGAATCTTTCATCTTGCCATTTGTCAAACTTTCATCTTTCCAATGTTGCCTTACAGTGCATTTGAATAAATATCGGCTATTTATATTTTACATGGGAGACAAAGCATTTATCCATTTTCAAAGTAAATGCTGGGAAACTTTTATAATGGATAATGGGAAGAAATTACCTTATGCTGTTTTATGTAATTCAGGATTTGCAGGGATATTACCCATTTTTGTTTGTTTGTTGATGTTCTAAAGTTCACACTTAAGGTGGTGGGGTGTGTAAAAGTTCTTATTTGTGCTCAAATAAGGTGAGATTAATGTTTTAAATATACAGTTTTGAAAATATTAAATGATTTAAACAACTGAAATTATACATAAATTATGCCAGTAGGTGACGCCAAATCAATGATTTTTTCACTAATAATGAATTTAGTTGATTCGTTTGAACGGCTGATTCATTCAGGAATGAAGCAAGTGACTCTTTATCAATAAGTAATCGAAGACTCACTAGATTCGTTTAATTCATTCTTAAACGAAACATCTCTGTGTTTGCTTAGAGATGCACAACGGCTCAGTTGTGACTTTGTTTGAAACTATTTTCATTGATAAAATAGAGCAAAATCAGCAACAGTGTTATAGTCAGACAATGTAAGTCGCTTAATATTAACGTGTTGTTTACTGATTTTGAAAAGTGAAATCAGAATCACATTTGCAAACTCCCTTAATAATCATTAAAAGTCATCACTCATCTTAGCTCATCGCGATCTCACAGAGTTCCATTATAATTAACGAAGTTCCCTACACTGCACAATTAATCTCTTTTCTACAACATTTTGTTTTTTATGAGAGAATTCGTGAGTTTGCAGAACTCAGCATTGAACAAAACGCAGGCATATACGATGTATGCGTGCGCTCGCGATGCTGTACTCACGTACGTGACGTAAGCGGTGATTCTCGTTGCAGTTGCTATAGCGACGCGTGTTACGAATTCTGACTGAATATATAAACACTCGAACCCATCGCTATCTGTTGGTTGTGAGACGAGGCGACATTTGCAGACAATCTGTCAGATCTTGTGCTTTTTGAAGTTCATTGGAGGATTCCTGAGAAGAAGAAGAAGAAGAAGAAGAAGACAAAGAAGAAGACGACTATTTCAGGCGGAGATCGGCGAATATTTTCTTTGAGAGTTTTATTTGTGAAACTATTTAAACTTAATTCTGTGGACACTTTTGTTGTTCCTTTCTTATTTTTAGTTTATTTTAATAGTTTATTTAAGTTTAAGTTTATTTAATTTTTATTTTATTTATTTTTTTTCTGAGCATTTTTATTTATTTTTATTTTTTATTTTTTGTACTTTCTTATTTGGAGGAGGTTGGAGGAGCTTGTCAATGGCTCACATGGGTGAAAGACAAGGTAAATGTTTTAATTTGTCATTTAGTCTATTTACTATTGGTATGTTATGGTATGTACACTGTGTGACTAAATAATGTGAAGAAACTTGTGCAAGTTAACGTATTCAGTCTCAATTTTTGTCCCGGCTAAGTGATCAAGTTGTATTTTATTCCATGTAATTGAAACAAACTGCATTTTTTTTTTCTAAACAGATTCAAAAAAGTTATGCTAAATATGTTTTATTCCTGCTCAACTACAAATGAAGACTCAAAAGATAGTTTAAAGAAATATGTAACTTAACAAGTAACAAATGTGATGTGACCATTGACATTAATTATTAAAAAAACATTAATAAGTATTGGATGTGTGTAATATTTTAGTCGCAGGCCGCTCCAGATCCAGGAGTGCTGCTTTCACCCAGACGGCTGGTCAGGAGGATGGGAGACGTGGCTCTGGTGATCGTGATCAGGAACCGCTGTCCAACCCAAACCAGCCCCTGAGCCAAGAACTACCAGGATTTATAGCACCTCTACCTTCTGATTTGGCTGTTTCTGTTTCCACAGATCAGCCAAACAAGAAGAGGAAGTGGCAGAGTGGCAGCCAGGAGGATGAACGTCCGTCCACCTCACATGGAAGACCTGCCAAACGCTCCCGCAGAGGTCAGAATAGCCTTATAATAAAGATTCTTCGGCTGCATTAAAGTTGCTTTTATAGGTTTAGATACTGCAGCATATTCTCTCTCAAAGACATTTCTTGTGATCTTTTATGTTGTAGAAGCGTACGCGAAGGGTCCATTGCTGGGACAAGGTGGATTTGGCTCTGTGTACGCTGGGATCCGCAGGTCTGACGGACTGCCAGTAAGACATTTTCCTCCATCCTTCATTCAAACAGCTTTTAGAAATGTTGATAACAGTGGATGTCATTACTCAGAGTGATTTACTGCGGGTTATCTGTTTACAGGTTGCCATCAAGTATGTTTCTAAAAGCAGGACGCCCGAGAGGCTGAAAGTTGTAAGTTCAGCATGAATCTGTTGTTCTGTCTCATCTGCATTCAGCTCTGGTTGTAATGGATGATTCGTCACTGCAGGAAGGCCATGGTCGGCTGCCGCTGGAGGTGGCATTGATGACCATGGTCAATTCAGCTCCTGCCTGCCCCAACATCCTGCAGCTGGTGGAGTGGTTTGACCGTCGTAGACGCTACATTATGATCCTGGAGCGTCCAGTTCCTTGCCAAGATCTCCAGAGTTTCTGTGAGGAGAACGGATCTCTGGATGAGAGTCTGGCTAAGAAGGTCCTGCTGCAGCTGGTCACCGCTCTGAAACACTGTGAGAGCCGTGGAGTCCTGCACCGGGACGTCAAGCCTGAGAACCTGCTGATCTCCACAGAGTCCCATGACATCAAGCTGCTGGACTTTGGCTGTGGAGATCTGCTGAAAGACTCGGCTTACAAATACTTTGCAGGTTAGTTTGATCTCACTACAGTGATCTGTTTATGAACTTTTGGTGATTAACTGAAGGAAATTTGTTTTGATTGGTTGTTTGTATTCAGGCACTCTTGAATACGCCCCTCCTGAGTGGTTTCGGCAGCACCGCTATCATGCAGGACCGGCTACGGTTTGGTCAGTGGGGGTGACGCTCTACAACATCTTATGCGGCTGTTTCCCCTTTAGAGGCGCACGGCGGGTCACCTCCAAAAGTAGACTGCACTTCCCTAGAGAGCTGTCTACAGGCAAGACACAGAAATCACACCTAGATCCAGGTGAAGTGTTTTTCTTGTGTTTCTCAAGACTGTGTTGTGTGTAACAGAGTGCCGTCAGCTGATTCGCTGGTGTCTCAGTGCATCGGCATCAGATCGGCCCAGTTTAGGCGACATTGAGAGCCACCCCTGGTTACACACTGAACAGGTGGCCTGTGACACACACTTACCTGAATCACAGCAGTCATGGCTGGATTGTATTGTTAGGATCAGACTAGATAAATGCTTTTGATTATTTGTGTAGGGTGAGCAGGACTGACACAGGAAGTGCAGAGAAAACAGCTTCCTGATCACCTTTAGAAAGAGGAGTGAACATGGACTAATGTCTGCTTCAGTCTGTGAGGGGCTCTGTGTGGATACTGGAGCAGCTAAACACACAGCACCAGCAAAAGCCAGACCCAGAGATCAGCTGAAGTAGCAAAATAATGGGAAAAAATGGGACAGTGTGTAACTAAGCATAACAGAAGCAAGAACAGACTGGGACAGATTGTATAATGTGCAGGACAGGGACAAAAAAGACCAAGAAATCAAATAAGTCCAGTAGGTGGTGACAGAATGCAAATCACTTTAAACCAAAGGCAATAACTAAAGACAGTAACATCATATGGTAGTTGGATAATGGTTGGTACAGTGGTCAAAGTACTGCAGGGTGTTAACTAGCATAATGCATTTTTAAAAAAAACTTAAAATGTGAAAAGGAACAAGAAATATAAATATAAAAATATAATAGAAATATAAAATATAAAAATATAGAAATATAAAATATAAAAATATAGAAATATAATATAAAATATAGAAATATAATAGAAATATTAAAAATATTTATAACTACTTCAATTTAATTAACCCAGTGCTTGCATCTGGCAAACTAAGTGGCCCAGAGTTATTAAATAATTATTATTATTTATATATATACTGATAAATCTGTGAGTTATATCTTATTATGTCTTGTTAATCAGATTATTATTTATTTATTTATTTATTTATTTATTTATTTTTTAGATTTTTTTTAAAAAGAGTCATTACCTCTTGCCCATCTATGCAGACACATTAATTTATCCGGATATAAAAATTATATTACTTTTATACCATGTTACAATGGGTTCTTTCATAAAAATACAACTGCTTGTGTTACATGTTGTGTTACATGTCAAGCCTACATTTAATAAAAACGTCTAATAAAATGCATACTTAACAAAATTTTAACAGAGACTCGCATGCTGTCAGGATGAGCCTTTATGCAAAATGCAAATACTTGCATGACTTTATAACACTTATAGCTGAGCGTATAACTGTAAGATGAAATGTCTTAAACACTTTAAAAGCTAATCTGTCAAAGCATCTGGCACTAGTTAAACTATAATTTTCATGTGACATCACACTCTTACAGAAACCTACCTGGTAGACATAAAGTACTAAAACAGTGATGTTAGGCCTACAAGACTCAGTATAGTCAGTTTTGATGATGCATATATACAGGCAAACAAATGAGCACAGTGCTATGCAGAATTAAGGCAGTGCTATTAGAGGTCCAAATCCTGTGAAAACACATAAAGTAAGCACTACAAAGTTACAAAACAACACAAAGTATACATATAATTAATATTTAATAATGTGTATATTACATATATAATAATAGATTAAACTTTCATGAAAACAAATGTATTTATTTGTTTGTTTCTTTTAATCTTTTCTTTTCTTTCTGTTTAATTCCTTTTGATTATAACGGAACATACTGTTTACTTCTTCACTACCTCTTATATTTTTACAAACACAGCAGTATTTCATTATAGACAATATTTTCTTAATGAATAAAGTGATCTATTGGTTAAGGATCTGTGTTGCTGTAGGTTTAATTTCTAGAAAGGCTCATTCATGAAATGTGTATTACAGATATATTACATATATGGGCCATTGTACAGAATTGGTCCAAAGTCAGAGTTGGAAATGTCTTCGAAAAAATGTTTTTTTTTTCCCCCAAACTAATTGTATGTATGCAAATTGTATAATATCCAAGGTACACATTTCTAGTAACTGTGCAGTTAATTCTCATATTGTATTTTCAGAAAGTATTGGAATATTTGTCCTCTCCTCAAATTGGTCACTACCGAAACACAGTAATATGTCATTTAATTAGAAGGGTTATATTTACCTATTAAGATTTTTCTTACATCTACATTGTAAATGTATTTTTTTGCTATTTTATTAACATTAGAGAGATAAATCAATAACTAATTTTGAACTATATTTCAAGTGTAATGTATGAGATTTGTTCTATTTTGAATTAAATCTTTCTATGTAAAAGGAAAAAAGTTGATCATACTGATTTCAAAGTCAAGGATTCATTAGGTTAAATATACACTGAACCAAAAACTATCATAAGATCTTAGTTAAAAATTTGGTATAAATACTTTATTTTTGAGAAAACATCCTATGTTTGGGTCGTGACAGCACATTTTTGGTAGTGACAGTAATCGTTTGGTAGTGACCACATCACATTACAGAATTTTAACTAAAACACTAAAATACAAAACAAATGGATCCTGGATCTGGAGCGGCCTGCGGCTAAAATATTTCCCCCGATATTTCCCCCAATATTTCCTGCTTGTTTATTTCCCCCAAATATGAGGATTATGTGTTTCCTTATACCGAAACAATGATGACAGGTTTCGGTAGAGACAATTTCAGATAGTTTTGAACCTAGCTCAAAGATACTGATCAGCACATGGTCAGCTAGCACAGTTGTACACATATAAAAACTAAATGTTATGGAATAACTCCCAAAAAAGTGTGCTTAATTGCAAAAAAAGGTGTTTGATAGTGACGTTCCTTAAAGTTAAACACAGATTTTTCATAATTTTGAACACATTTGCCTCAAAATGATGGGGCCTATCTACTCACCATGTAGATATGAGAGAGAATGACAGGAAAATTTCCTGATCATAAATGCAGGGGTGTAGTTCAAATCAGTCTCAACCAATAGATTTAAAACATACAGTGTTTCGGTAGTGACATGAAAAAGCAGGACACATTTTTTTTTACATAAAGTTTCATAATTTACAAAGAAAATATAAAAAATATTTTTTTGAACTTCACTTTTTAAAAGATTCAGAAAGATACTTTTAAAAACAACAATGGAAAAAAATACAACAGTTAATTCAATATCATTTTCATACGGTAAAATTTAGGGTTTAGGGTTCGGGACAGCCACCTCCCAAATGAAAGTACCCATAAATGATGATTTTATTTATATTAAGCTTACTAATATTTTAAATATTTTAAAATACCAGTAATAAAGTCCAGTGTCTCAGAGGGCAATTTCAAAGTCTTTTTTTAATCAAGGCTTAACTTTTCATTAATTTTAAAAGAATGCATAATTCTGGTTTGTTCCTTAAGTTATCACAAGAGATTGCACCAGAGCAGTGTTGAGTAAGTCCTTTGAGAGTTTGGGGAGACATTTACCTCAGTGTTCCAGTGGGGGGCATCAAACCTCTCCCATCAAGTGTCTCTCCCAGAAGCACGTGTAACCGGCACCGCTGGAATAATCGAGCTGAAACCGGTTCTTTCCCGTTGTTCTGTAGAGTACGCATCTAGTACGTAGGAGTTACGCAAACAACGCATAACTTTCTTGCGCAAGCGTAACTCCAAACTCACTGCTCACGCTCTCCGCGCAAGAATGTGATATTGAGATCTCTTGTGTAACGTACGCCTGCTGTTTCACCGCTCATTTAGTAGTATACGTTACATAAATTGCTTGAAACGAAAATACGCAGTTTTCTTTTGAGACAGGGGAAAACGGAACAACTGTATGTGAGGTAAGTTAAAGTTTATAGCCTGTGATGGAGTGAGCGGTGACTGTTAGCATGACCGGCTAACTGACAGAAATCAGCTGACGTGTGTTGCGCCACCTTATTTCCAATATTTTCCAGGGTGTTTATTGTCAGTTTTGTATTTTACGAAGAAAACAATATAGGATTAGTTGTTAATCGTTGCAGGATATTTGAAATGAAGAATGCTGAGCTAGAGCAAATAGCCCTAGCTTTTACTAAGTTTTGCTTCAGTGGTTCATTGACATTTCATTCTGCGGTATTCTGCGCATTTCTACATGTTTATGTAATATTTGTATAATATTAAAAATTGAATTGTGGTTTTCTGTGTCTAAATGTGTTCTCGCTGTATGTACTGTTGACAGCTGTGTGCAAAGTGACAGAAAGAGCGAGAATCATGATGAAGATAAGTCCTCATTCACTCTTCCTCTTCGGTCCTTAAGAGACAGGTAAACATTAAATATAACTTAAATCTGTCTGACAGATTGTTTTTTTGAAGCTTTAATACACGACACAGAATACAGTTTTTCTTTATTGTGTGCTTGGTTTGTATAATGTTATTTAATCAGGTTGGGTATTAAATACATTTTCCCTCATGCAGTCTGGAATCAAAGTTTTGACGTGTCAGGCATCACAACGGCCATAGAGGAGATAAAAAGGAGGGAGTTGAGCTCTTCCTCTGTGCAAGCTTCATCATCATCCTCTCCATCTGCAATGGAGATTGCCCTGGTGAGTTTGTGCTAAGGCTGTGTGCTTTAATGTAGATTTGTTGAAATTAAATATGACCCTGGACCACAAAATCAGTCATAGGATAATATTGTTTTTGAACGTGAGATTTAAATGATCTTTCCATTGATGTATGTTTGTTAGGACAAGACAATATTTGGCTGAGATACAACTATTTGAAAATCTGGAATCTGAGGGTGCAAAAAAAATCAAAATATTACTAATATTAAGTAGAATATAACTAAATAGACATTAAGTTTTGAAGTATATATGGTAGGAAGTTTACAAAATATCTTCATGGGACATGATCCTTACATAATATCCTAATGATTTTTGGCTGCAAACTTACCTGGCTGGTTTTGTGGTCCAGGGTTACAAATGTGAAATGCTGAATAACCAAAATGTCAGTATATCAGAATAGACATTTAACTACTTAACCTGACTGGGTATTAAAAAGCATATTGAAATAACCTTAAAATTAATTCAGCATGCTTTTTAATAGCCAGTCAGGTTAAGAAGTTCAATATCATGCTATTGTTATAAATTCTGCAATGCAGATCAATTGCAAAACATTAACAACAGCTTGAACATGTGACTTTTTTGGGGAGAGAATAATGATTGACTGATATAACATATAAATCTACATAATATCAACATAAACCCTAATGCAATTCACTGATACCTGAAACATGCACAAGCTGCTCCAATAAAATAAACACTTATTCTACACAAAATCAATTCAGAATTCATTAAAATATTTGAAATGTGAATGTGCATGTTTAATTAAGAAAGCTGTATATTTTAACCAATGCAAAAATATCCACATGTCTCATAGTCACCATCTAATGCTGATTGTCTATAAATGACCAGATACACCTGCAGAATAAATGGTTTGGCCGACATTTCAAGCAATCATGTTTTATTATTTTTAATTTCTTATTTGTAATGGAAGTCTGAGGGAGTGTGTATATGTTTTTTTTATGCACAGAAGGCATTTAAAGATTTTATTTGTTGTGCAGTCCGGCACAACAACAAGAACCTATGTTGGAATAATAGGATATGCATCCAATGTATGACCCACATTTCCTCTGTCAGATCCACACACGCTCACGCAGATATACATATGCCTTCGGCAATTGCGTGACTCACGCTGTGCTGAAAGCACTTGATCCGGTGGAGAAGAACACAAACGGGCAGACTAAAACCACAGATGTGCGTTTAGGTGCGATAAGGGGTGCGAAAAACCAGTGCTGAGATCGGCAAGCATGGGAGCTTGTGGATTAAGCCGTTGAATCTCTTGCTGAGGGTTGGGAGGGGGTTAAAGGGAGATTTGTGGGCATTGTGTTTGAGAGGAGAGAGATGGGGGCTTACTCTGTCATGTGCTGTTAGCGGCAGCAGAAAGAGTGAGTGAGAGAGAGAGAGATGCAAGAGAAAAAGGACCCTCAGCCCAAATCTGCCAGCAGCCTGGGAAAGGTAGGGCAGATTAGTCAGTGGCTCACTGTATGTTTTCTCTAGTGTGTGTTTTTGCACAGTTGTGTGTGCGTCTGTCCATCACTCGTGTCTTGCTGTTTTCATGCTTCTAAATGAATCTCAGCGCTGCAAGGAGCCTGTCGGTAGCGCTCGAGTCTTGATGTGCATGTCAGTGTGCGTGTGACGATGCTGACGGTGCCAGTGTGTGGTTGTGCATCTGTGTTGGATGCGATTTTTCTATTTGAAGTGTGTTCATGTGTGTGTGGTCATGCACACTTACACAACCTGTAATTTTTTCATTTGCATAAATATTCATGCAAATGACACCGTGTAAGGTTTGGTGTCCATGCAGGGCACCAAATGTGGGATGGATATTCAGTGCGTGAGAATATCCTTTTATCTGCGGTGTCGGTGTTGGTCACTGTGGTATTTCGAGTGCTCTTAAATGGTGACTGTTGTGTTGAGAAAATGAAGACAGTTTTTGTACCCAAGCCTGTTAAAGGGGGCATAACTTGCAAAACAGAATTTTTCGACTGTTTAGAAATGAAACTTTCACAGTGCAGAGCTCCCTTCGTAGTTCACCCAGAATGGTAATAAAAACTAAACTGCAAAAATTTTGTTTAGGAGTCATCATTGTTGACATTAGCATCTGTTTCCATGTTTCGGCCCTGTGAAATCTTTTATTTTATTATTATTATTATTATTTTAATTCAGGGTTTTTTTCTGTGTCTGTTTTATTTTGTTTTATATTCATTTTATTTTCCAATTTTTTTTTTTTCTGATTTTCTTGTAATGGATTAATTACTTTTTAATAATCATAAAGCATGTCTAATCAGTTGAATAAAAAAAACTTTAACAGTCACATTTTTTTAAAATGCAGTCAAATGAAAATATAATATTGATTATTTGATTATTTTTTGGTGTTTTGTAGTGAAGGCCTTTAAGGTTTTTTTATTATTATTTATTTGTGTTTATTTATTATTTTTTTTAGATCAAATGTTTAATTTATTATCTAAACTAAGAAAGACACAATCAGCCATACAGCAGTGAGTTTTCTACAAAATGTAAAAATAAATAAATGAATGAATGGAAAAAGTAAGGGATTAAAACACATCTGTATATGCCCAGATACACCTTTATGCAACTTACCCCTAACCTAAACATGGAAAAAAGAGATGTGATGCATTACTGGAAGCCTTGGCCTTTGAGTTTTTGTTGTATTTGATTTTAATTGCGCAGCCATACATTTGATCAGTTACTCCAGAAATTGTCATATCCCATGATATTTTGTGTTAAACTGTAAATTCTAATTTTAAATTCTAGACTAATTTCCATGATTCTGTACAGGTTTTCCACATAGAAGAAATCATATGAATGCTTATTCAATATTCAGTGCTCATTAATGAAAAAGATTGTAATTTGTAGAAGTTAGGCAGTTATTAGACAGGTGTTTAACTTATAGATGTCTAAAAAAAATCTAGTTGCTGTTTGAATTGGTTTAAAATGTTGTCTTGTATAATTATCCAGATTAGAAAAGAGAGATTTCTTTCATATGTGAGCAAAAATGGTTATTATAATAGGAATATGCTCAAATCAGCTGGACTTCAATTATGTTTGTAAATGAAAATCATATCTGGAAATCTGTGTAATAACCAGTCCTACTTGTTCAGAGATTACAGATTTTATCTTTAAATGTACAGTAGCAAAAACAACCTACTGTACAAAGGGTCAGAGAGGGGGTGAAAGATGGTCATACAAGATCTAAACTGACTGTTTGTGGTGCAGCAAATTTGGACTAACGTTATAAGTGGACTTAAAGGAAAATAAAACAAAATGGTAGAACAGTGTTCAATATGACCCCTTTAAAGTGCTGCCTGAATTGTATTCTCATAAACTGTAGTTTCATCATCTAATCTTTCTGTAGATCTCACAATCGTTTGACTTATCCTCTGCTGTCACCCCTCATTTTATATCCGTCCATTAATACTCTTCTCAAACTTTGACTTTTGTCTCCTCTTTCAGTCCTTGTTTTCTCAAATTCTGTCTTTCTGGGTTTGTTCTCTCAGGCTCATCCTGCCCTGAAGGCCTTCATGTGCGGCTCTCTCAGCGGCACCTGCTCCACTCTGCTGTTCCAGCCGTTGGATCTGGTGAAGACCAGACTGCAGACCCTGCAAAACAACAGGCACCCAGGGTGAGACGCCACCAATCGACATGCCTGCTGTGACCCTCGCTGACCATGTCTAGACATAAGCCTGCAGTTAGGCTGCTGTCCTTGTGCCCTGATCTTTGTCTGGTATTAGATGTCAGGGCTTAGTTTCAGGGCTTGATTGACAGATAATAAACATGTCCTGCATAGTTAATATGCATAATCATTTCTGTCATCCTTCTGATAAAAGACTATTTAGCATGTCATAGATTAAATCTATTTTAGTCTTTTCAAGGGAACCAACATTAGATAACCAAACAGATTCCATAGACTTACATTTAAAGTGATAGTTCACAAAAAATGAAAATTACCCCAGCATCCTCGCCCTCCACACTTTGTTTTTTTTTTTTTAAAGAAACACTCCACTGTTTTTGAAAATCCAACAATTGCACAGCACCTGAAAGTGACCGGCACTATGTTTGTGTAGTTGCAGAGTTGCAGCCGGCAGAGTTGACAGCAGCGTAATATCATTGCGCCTGCTGCACCCATGGTACGGCAGAAAACTTCTTTGATTATTATGCCGGAATGAGAGTATAGTTCCTAGCCATATTGGCCTAGAAAATCGCAACTTTTCATATTCCGTCCATCTTAGTACACAATGTAACTACAGAAGAGTCAAGTTTTAAATAGGAAAAATATTTAAACTTTTTGGTCATTTTTGAGCGAGATGCTAACAGTCTAATCGGATTCAATGATCTATGATAAGCTATGCTAAAAGTACTACCGCCAGACCCGGAGATCGGCTGAATGGATTCGAAAACAGTAAAACTCGTTTGTTTAACTCTAGTGGAGTTGGAAAATGAGCCTATTTTCAAAAATAGTGGAGTGTTCCTTTAAAGTAATCCGCTATTGCCCTTTTCATTTTTAAATGACTTAATTCCTAAATTTCCTGCATTTCTATTTTGCATGACTGATAATGCAAGTGCAGGTAGGCAGACACCGAATGAGTGTGTGCTGACGCACTCGCACAAATGCGATCACGTCATACTCGGACATTCAAAAAACGGTCACAGTCTAGAGCCCTGGCTCCTTTGTGTGAAACATTAAATGTTGAACTACTGGCTTTTGGTTTGTTCAGTGTTTTTGTTACCTTTTGTGTTGTTGCGGCAACTGTGAGCTTTTAGCCTGTATTATTTTGGTTAGATGCGTGTTGAGTGTCATTGTATATATCTGTGTTTATATAACTGTGTCCTCTCTCTATGCTGTGTGGGAGTGCTCTGTTATTAAACTGTCTGCCTCTCTGAGCTTCGCAGAGAATAACATGTTACCCATGTCAAATTATGCATCCTTATGTGCTCAGCATTCCATCTAAATGCAAAGATTTTTGGCTTCTTCTGTCTGTTTTTGCCTTTCTTTCTCTCTCTGCCCGTGTCTGTCATGACCATTTCTATTTCTGTCTTTGTCTCTCAGTGCTCCTAAAGTGGGGATGATTACGGTCTTTTTCAGTGTGATCCGCACAGAGAAACTGCTTGGCCTGTGGAAGGGGGTTTCACCGGTGAGTCAAGTGTATTGGCTGAAGTGTCCATTTCCTTTGGTCACCGCTCACTGTTTGATCTCACAACAGCATCAGTGTTCTGATCTCAGACATAAGTCCAATTCTTCATTTAATTGCAACTGTAGACCGCATATATAATGTAGCACAAACAAAAATGAGTCCTGTAAGGAATATTATTACATATTGTGTAGATTAGAAGTAAAAATTCTTTGACAACAGCTTTGTTTTTTGTGTTTTTTAGTGATGTAAACATTTAAATTGCACATAAAGCAGTTTTTATGTCAACTTAAAAAAAAAAAAAAAAAATCATGTTTCTACTCAAATTTGATGTTAAATATAAAAATTTAAAGGGTGACCGTAATAAAAACATTTTCATTTCAGATTGCCGCAAACATAGGTTAAGTAAAAATATAACGAATATGCAATATAATGCATATATTTAGCAAAATGCTTCTCTATAGAATTTCTTTAGTTAACTATAGAGTTTATGGACATTGAATTGCATAAGGTTTTTGATTTAATAAATATTCATTTAACCATTAAAAATTCAAAAATGTTAAAATGGAAATAAACAGAATTCAGGAAAATTAAAATGCAAAAAACTGAATTTGGAACTAAAATAAAACAGAATTTGGGAAAAGAATTTAAAAACGAAATTCATAGGGCTCTACATATTTTTTACAAATTACAGTTAAAAATGTAATTCGTTAAAATGTTAATAAATTGTTAAACTGCAAAAGTTTCAATTGATTGATTATGCTTTTTGATTACTAAATTTTAATTTAACCATTAAAAATTTCAGAAATGTTAAAGCTAAAAAAAATGGAATGCAGGAAAATCAAAAAGGAAAAAATGGAATTTGGAGCTAAAATAAAACAGAATTTGGGGAAAAAAATTAAAAAACGAAATTCATAGGGCTCTAAATATTTTTTTTTTTTTTTACAAATTACAATTAAAAAATGTAGTTTGTTAAAATGGTCATAAATTGTTAAATTGCATTAGTGTCAATTAATTAAAAACTAATTGCACAGGGCCCTACATATTTTTACAAACTGTTTTATTGATGTCTTTCTGCGGTTGAAACATTGGTTAAATGATTACATGAGACATGACACATTTCAGCAAGTTGTTCGTTTCAAAATACCTTCAGATGCTCATACATGTTTATTTTGTGTTACAACTAGTAGTAAAAGTAAGAGATGATTGGTTCATCTCCATGCTGCCACTTGAACTGAACTGGTTGCCAAAATTTCAGTGCATCACAATTTTTTTTTTATTTTTTCTATGTCATATTTTCACTGTTCATCTGTCTCACTATTTATCTCTCTTTGTCCCTACAGTCGTTCATGCGCTGTATCCCTGGTGTAGGGATCTACTTCAGCACATTTTATTCGCTGAAGCAGCACTTCTTCCAGGATAGGTCTCCAAGTGCTGGGGAGGCGGTTTTGCTTGGGGCGGGAGCTCGTTGTGTGGCAGGTGTGGCCATGCTGCCCTTCACAGTCATTAAGACTCGTTTTGAGGTGAGGATTATTACTGAGCTCTGACACTGTATGCACATTAAAAACACATGTTTTCTACTATATCTGTGTGTTTATTCACTGTTGCATGTTTTATTTCAGAGTGGGCGGTACAATTACATAAGCGTGGCTGGTGCTCTTAAAAGTGTGTGTCAGAACGAAGGCCCCAAGGCTCTTTACTCTGGGCTCACAGCAACTTTGCTCAGAGACGCCCCGTTCTCTGGCATCTATGTCATGTTCTACAGCCAGGCCAAAAAGGCTTTGCCACAGGGTGAGCTTCTGATCAGTCATGATTGTGATGTAATCTGGGGATAGGTGTTGTTTAATAATGTCTGCTCTCTCTCACTTACACAGAAATCAGCTCGTCCTCTTTTGTCCCACTGGTTAATTTTGGCTGTGGTGTGGTGGCTGGTATTTTGGCCTCTCTAGCCACTCAACCAGCAGATGTGATTAAAACCCACATGCAAGTGAGCCCAGCGTTGTATCCCAAGACCAGCGATGCTATACGCCACGTTTATGCTGTAAGCATCATGGGATAAACATTTGTTGACCTTTAGTGATCTATGAAAATCTGTTTATATATAAAATGTAAATGTAAATCAAAAGTGGCCCAGTTGCCTGAAATACACTACCATTTAAAAGTTTGGGGTCAGTACAGTTTTCTGAAAGTAGTTAATACTTTTATTCAGGAAGGATGCATTAAATTAATTTAAAAGGCTTTATTCATCAAAGAAACCTGAAAAAAAAGTATCACAGTTTCCACAAAATAAATGTTTGAAACAATTTTAAACATTGATAATACGAAATGTTATTTAAGCAGCAAATCAGCTTCTTAGAATGATTTCTGAAGGATCGTGTGACACTGAAGACTGGAATAATGATGCTGAAAATTCAGCTTTGAATCACAGGAATAAATTACATTTAAAACTGCATTCAAATAGAAAACAGTTAATTTAAACTGTAATATTATTTCACAGTATTACAGATTTTACTGTATTTTTGATAAAATAAATGTAGCGTTTGTGAGCATAAAAGTCTTGTTTCAAAAACATAAAAAAGATCTGTTGAACAGTAGTGAACGGTGTTTATTAATAAAACGTTTCTAGCCTTGTGCATATTGTGCAGAAATGTCATAAATCTTTGCTCAAAATTGTCTATACACTACCAGTCAAACGTTTTTCAACCATAAGATTTTTAATGCTTTTTTTTTTAAAAAAGAAGTCTACGCACCAAGCCTGCATTTATTTGATCCAAAGTACAGCAAAAACAGTCAAATATTTCTACTTTTTAAAATAACTGTTTTCTATTTTAATATATTTTAAAATGTAATTTATTCCTTTGATTTCAAAGCTGAATTTTTAGCATCATTACTCCAGTTACATGATCCTTCAGAAATCATTCTAATATTCTGATTTGCTGTTAAATTTAAATTTTTCAAAATTGTTAAATATTATTATTATCATTGTGTTGAAAACAGCTGAGTAGAATTTTTTTCAGTTTTGTTTGATGAATAGAAAGTTCAGAAGAACAGCATTTATCTGAAATAGAAATCTTTTGTAACATTATGAATGTCCAAAAAAAACAAAAATTTATCCAAGCTTTTATGAGGTATAAAGTTACAAAAGCTTTTAATTTCAGATAAATGCTGATCGTTGGGTCCTGAAAAAAATGTAATCAGTTGTTTTAAATGTTGATAATAATAATAATAATAAAAATGTTTCTTGAACAGCAAATCAGCATATTAGAATGATTTTTGAAGGATCATGAGACACTAAAGACTGGAGGAATGATACTGAAAATGTAGCTTTGATCACAGGAATAAATTACATTTTAAAATATATTTAAATAGAAAACAGTTATTTTAAATAGTAAAAATAGTTTTTTTTTTTTAACTGTTTTTGCTGTACTTTGGATCAAATAAGTGCAGACTTTTGACTGGTAGTGTATCTAGAGTGACTTCTGTGGATGTAACTGAAAGATAATATGAACTCATAATATCATATTCTTTCATGTTTCCACTTTTCATTATCTAGTCAAATGCTCAAAGATAAACCCAACGTCATTTTCGTCTAAATTTTCAGTTTCAAACTTCACTGTCACATTACAGAAGTCAAATGATTTCTGAATGTTTTGTATTTTGTAAAAATCTGTTTTTGAACACACTTTGTGTACCTTATGTGTAAACTGTGTTTAAGGTTCTCAAATCACATTTTTGTCAGTAGAATAAACTGTTACATAATTTTAATTCTTTTTTTCTGTCTTTCCAATTTTAGAAGCATGGCTTGAGCGGGTTCTTTCGAGGAGCGGTTCCTCGTTCTCTGAGGAGAACCCTTATGGCTGCCATGGCCTGGACTGTGTACGAACAGCTGATGGCACGCATGGGCCTGAAGTCCTAAAGACACCCGACGCACTTTATGTGTGGACTTCGTTCTGTGTGTGTCCGTTGCAGGAGCGTGTGCTTTTGGTGAAAATATGGCATTCTGTTATCCTTGAAGGCTTGATAAAAACAAAAGCAGCTGGTGTTGGCTGAGGTACCAGTAATAGCGGGTTTGCGTGTGTGAGTGTCTGTTTGTGTTAGTGTTTTCAGGTGCAGTGAGTCGTTACCCCGTGACACCTCTGACAGTGACATTCCTAAATTGCCACATTGTGAGTTTGTCTGCCTTGTCGACGCCTGCATATTGAGACAGGGATCCGTACTGAGGAATACCAATGAGAGACTGCTGAATCATGTGCCGTCAGCTCACAAGAAACACTCCTTTCACAGGAAGAAAATCCCCCTTTTGGCAACTAACCGTCGATACCACATGTCTCAGTGTCAGTGAAAAGTGCCCACCTTTGCAGGGTTTTCATAAACACACAATTCAGTGGACTCCAGTGTCTAAGATAGTTCTTAAGCCTAGTCCTCTGAGTTAAATCCTGTTTAGTCAAAGATGAGGCTTAGTGGGTGTCCAAGAGACATGTTGACATAATACTCCAGTGCTCCGACAATCAGACCGAATAACTCTAGGGATGACAACACATGACTGTCTCAACAACATACTCCGTTCTGACTATAATTGCGCGTCTATGCGATGATTTGTGCCGTTCTACTGATTTCCTGTGCTGTATGACTGGACGGATTTTTCAGTGCATTCCAGTACACTGGGTTTTCTTATTTTCTTGAACACTCGCTCCTAGGCACAGACAGAGCCAGGATTTGGATTGAATGAGACTTTGATTTAGACCTGGAGAAACATGTAATATTTATTAAAGAAACAGGGGAGAACAAGTGTTGTAATCGTTTCTGAGAAAATAATGTTTGAAGTGGAACGTATCAGAGAGAAATGACAATACTTAATTTATCGTGTTTGCAAACGTGTTGCCGGATCATTTTGACTGACATTTTGTCGTTTTGACGTTTTGTGTAAAACCGCTGTAAGACGCCATCGGTGATGCTCGGTGTAAACACAACAGTGTAATGTTACAAAAAACAGAAGTCTGACAAAAACATGTGGTTGTTGACCCTTTAGAATTTGTAGATAAAATGAAGCCTATGAGAACCATTAGGATTTTTGGCATTGTGATGTTATTTTCATTCCAGGCACATTTTTTATATATATATACACATACCAGTCAAAAGTATAACAGTAGGATTTTTAATGTTTTTTTTCTCTTCTGCTCACCAGGCCTGCATTTATTTGATCCAAATGCAGCAAAATTCTGTTTGATTATATTTTACGATGTAATTTATTTCTGTGATTTCATAGCTGAATTTCCTTCAGAAATCATTCTAATATTCTGGTTTGCTGTTCAAGAAACATTTATTGTTATTATCATCAATATTTAAAACAGTTGAGTAATATATATATATATATATATATATATATATATATATATAATATTATTATTATTATTATTATTATTATATATATATTTTTTTTTTTTTGGAAAAGAAATTAATACTTTTATTTAGAAAGGATGCTTTATATTGATCAAAAGTGATGATGAAGACATTTTATAATGTTACAAAAGATTTCTATTTCAGATGAATGCTTTTCTTCTGTACTTTCTATTCATCAAAGAAACCTGAAAAAAAATTCTACTCAGCTGTTTTCAACAACATAATAAATATTAACCTTTTTTTGCGCAGCAAATCAGAATATTGATTTCTGAAGAATCAGTGTGACTGGAGTAATTATGATAAAAATAGTTTTAAAATATATTCAAATAAAAAGCAGTTATTTTAAATAGCAAAAATATTTCAATTTTACTGTTTTTGCTGTACTTTGGATCAAATAAATGCAGGCTTTGTGAGCAGAAGAGACTTCTTTAAAAAACATTAAAAACTTACTGTTCAAAAACTTGTGACTGGCAGTGTATACATTTTATTTATTTGTATTTATATTATATTTATATACTTAATTTTAACATCATGGTAGTCTTTGCAGATTTGCAAATTACAGTAATTTGTACCATAAAACCATTGATAATAATGGGAGAAAAACTCGTAAAATTCAGGGATGCATTACAAAAATGGGAATTTATGGGAAATATGTAATTTGTTTTGCAAATAATGTCACAATGCAAAATCTTGATGGATTTGAAATAGATTTTGATTTATTTAGGCCAAATTTAAGTTCTTTCTTTCTTTTTTTTCTTTTCAAATTCTGTGGGTTAATATCAAATGGTCATGTTTTTATGAAATTCACTCCATAAACCTTTGGGTTTCTTGTTCTCTTGATTGTCTTGGTGATAGTACCTTGCCATTTGCCACTTTATATATTTTGGGGGTTCGTACTGTATGTGCACTGGTCAGTGTCGATCCCATTTAATTTAAATGTTTTGATCATACTACAGGAATCATTACCATATTACGTCAAATGACCATTTAAATTCAGGAATTTGTTATACTCATGTAATTATAATTTAATTTAGTTTGCTAAATTCAATTCAATTAACAAATTGATTTGAATGGTCTTGATTTAAATTAGATTGGCTTCTTCCTGACACAGCAAGACTATCTGCTGCATGCTTCAGTGTAAAACCCATAATATGATTTATGGAGGATTTATGTGGAGCCAAGTGATACACTAGTTTTATATCATTTAAGAGGGTTTATAAGTTTCGATTGCACTGCACACTACATGTATATAGTTTGTGAAGCACTTTAAATTTGGTGAAGTTGACTGCATTCAGACTCAATCTGGGTGGTGTGTGTGTGTGTGTGTGTGTTGGTCACATGTAAGCCATTGTGCTTTGTGCTGTACTGTGGAGATACTCTTTGCCTTCACACAATCAGTATCGTCTCTTCAGCATTTCTTATTGCCATTATTGTTGATATTTTGTCTGTATGTGAGAATATTTGCACATGCAAATGTCGTGCCTATGTTAATATGTGAATAAATCTGCCCTGTTTTATAAATGATTGTGATTGGTTGTTAACCTACACTATAGTTTTAACACACTAGTGAAGATGGATAAAAATCAGTGATGCTTTTTGCACAAAAGAAAAACAGAAAACAATGGTCTAGTGTACAGTTAACGTGGCACAAAATTCTTGCTTCTCTGCTATTCTGTGCTCTGCTGGGTGCTGCTGATGGTACAAACCCTGACAGCCTGATGGCTCTGTGTCCCCAGAAATGCAGGCAGACAGTGTAAAGGGGGTCAGGTATAAGGACATCTAGAGGGACTATAGCAGTGACACAAATCTAATGGGGAGCAGTAATTATAACACAGACACCAGACCTCATCAGACTTCTGTCAGCTTTTATTTACCTAACTGCAAAATGACTCAAGCATACTTATCAGAAACCAGCTAGGCTCCATACAGAAATGATAATATCATAATAATGTCCAGCATAAACCAGAATGCACATTAGACTTGTGCTGCTATTTGTTGGACGTTCTGCTCAAAATAAACAATACAAATCACAATGGCATGATGTCATATTGTTATTCAAAATGTAATATTTCAAATTTTAAAATTGATTTAATAATTTCGTTTTTCATTTGAATGTATTTATGTATTTTTTGTTAACCTTGCCTACTGGTACCAGTGTTATTATTATTATTTTTTTCCCCATTTTTATTTTAGTGTCAGTTTTGGTAATTCTGTTGTGTTTTTGTCATTTTTTATTTAAAAAATATGTATACACTACCAGTGAAACGTTTTTGAACACTAAGTTTTTTTTAAAGAAGTCTCTTCTGCTCACCAAGCCTGCATTTATTTGATCCAAAATACAGCAAAAACAGTAATATTGTGAAATATATAAAATACATGCTTTCTATTTGAATATATTTTAAAATGTGATTTATTCCTGTGATCAAAGCTACATTTTCAGCATCATTACACCAGTGTCCTTCAGAAATTATTTTAATACGCTGATTTGCTGTTTAAGAAACATTTATTATTATTATTATTATTATATTTAAAACAGCTGAGTGCATTTTTTCAGGATTCTATGATCAATAGGAAGATCCAAAGATCAGCATTTATCTGAAATAAAAAGCTTTGTAACATTATACACTATAGCTTTTTTTATTTTTTAAGAAATAGAAATTAATACTTTTATTTAGCAAGGATGCTTTAAATTGATCAAAAATTACATTTATAATCTTACAAAAGATCTCTATTTCAGATAAATGCTGTTCTTCTTTACTTTCCTTTCATCAAAGAAACCTGAAAAATTGTACTTAGCCATTTTCAACTTAATAATAATAATAATAATAAATGTTTTTGAGTAGCAAATCAGAATATTACAATGATTTCTGAAGGATCATGTGATGAGTAATGCTAAAAAAATTCAGCTTTAAAAATCACAGAAATAAATTACATTTTAAAAATATATTTAAATAGAAAGCAGTTATTTTATATTGTAAAAATATTTTAAAATTCTACTGTTTTTGCTGTACTTTGGATCAAATAAATGCAGGCTTGGTGAACAGAAGAGACTTATTTAAAAACATTAAACATCTTACAACATTTGACTGAAAAGTTAACGATGTTAACTTTTAAGTCTTTTTTAGTGTAGTTTTAGTTGGTTTAGTATAACAAGATACACTAAACGAAAATTTATAGTAAGAATATTTTATGGTAGTGATACAGTCCTTGCATTAGCAAATAATTTAACTCTTGCCTTGCAAAAACACCTAAACATTTTGAAAACCCGTCCTTATTTCACGTAACCAAGAAAAAGATCAACAACCGAAAACTAATGTGAGTAGAGACCGCTCGCACGTGAAATCCTCCACCGGTAGGAGTAGTATGTTACACACAAGAAAAACAAAGAGCAAGAAATCCTCTAGTGTGATTGGTGGACACTCGGGTATATAATGAACGTCATTTCCTCATCCCGCCCTCTTTTCGCCGTGAGGTGCAGAACTCCATACGGCGTTGTCTCGTGGTGAGCAGAAATTCTATAATATTGACGACTTTTAAACGTCTGTATGAGTAAGACGATTTTGAATAAAGATCATAACTTCGAATATTCATCAAATATAATGTTAAATGTTAAGTTTGCGCCAGTTCTCTTTTTAAAAAATGAAGGCCTGAATCGCAACGTGTAATCGCGCACAAGGAAGCGCGTGTTCGGCTTCAGTCAGTGTGGCGCTCACAGTGGTCAATCGTACGAATAATTATTGTTAAGATTTATTGTATTTTGATTGATATCAAGTGTCTCTATAGTTAACGTACACATTTCCTTTACACATTTGAGTTAGCGCGGTAAAGTATAACGTTAGCATCTCACATGCTAGTGATGATGGAGATGGGTGTTTAGTCTGTTCACATCACGCACATTTTTAAAGCTTAGCACTGCTGTCGGTGTTAGGTGTCGGAAGTGTGCTAAAGTGATACAGCCGGGTTTTCGCTGACACCAGTAGGGCTGATGCGCCCTATGACCTGGGGTTTGATAGCGACCTGAGCTACATTCACCCAACTTCACGTTGTAAATACTTAACATATCAATTCCTTCTCGACTAAGACTCCTCTGTTTCTTTCCAGCTTTTCCACTAAACTCGTTACGCAGGGAAAGTGGTCACGATGTCCGGAGGTCTGGATGTCCTTCAAATGAAGGAGGAGGATGTGCTGAAGTTCCTGGCAGCAGGAACCCATCTGGGAGGAACCAACTTGGACTTCCAGATGGAGCAGTACGTCTACAAGAGAAAGAGTGACGGTAAGAAGTGCAGCAAGATGAGAGTGATGTGTCTTTCTGGTGCTTTATTAATCCTTGTAGGTTACTGTGATTTTACGGGGGTTTGTAAGGAAACTGCAGGTGGTTTGTGAGTTCATTAAAAGCCAAATTAAATTCTTAAAATGTAAAAAATAGGGCTGCAGTTGAGAACATTGAAGTCTCAAAGCTGTGATTTATTCCTGTTCAAAGCAACATGAATGTTTGGCATGATTCTCTCCCCCCACCCCCAGTAAGGTTAAACACATTTTAAAACAACACTTTTTGCCCAGAAGACCTAGCGTTTCATCATGTGGCAGTTTTGATGATATGATGCCACAATATTAATAATACCATTACATCCCTAGTTACAATGCAGTGTTTTAAGTAGAAATAGCAGTATTTAAGTGTAGATAAATAGATTATGAAAAAAGTCTTTGTTAGATTGAACCATAAACTATTTCCATTATCATCTTAAAGACAACTTTTTTTTTTTTTCCAGCTTAATGTTTTGATCATATGCTTTAGCATTTTAGTTGTGCAAGTCTATACTATAAATCTTAATTAAAAAGTCCAAACATTTAAGGTTGTTTACCTGTGTCATGTTCATGGTTCTCTGATGTCAATTAATGCTCACATGCGTATGTTACTTTATGGAAATGTTTGCTTAATGTCTTCAAATATTTTGTCAGTTTAATAACACCCACTATAACTAATCTGATTTTTGCAGGCGTGTACATCATTAATCTTAAGAAGACCTGGGAGAAACTGTTGCTGGCTGCTCGTGCCATTGTTGCCATTGAGAATCCAGCTGATGTTTGCGTTATCTCCTCCAGAAACACTGGCCAGGTGACTGACGCACTCCACGACTAGTCAGCGTTTGTTTTCAGTTTTCAAATTTAAAAATCTAAAATGCTTTTTAACCAAGCACATCAATAAAACCTGGCACTGCTGTTGGTGTTAGTGTGTCGGATGTGTGCAAGAGTGATTTGGCCGGGATTTCGCTGACACCATGAGGTTTTTGCCCAATGACTGGGGTTTGATAGTAACCTGAGCCACAATGTTTTTACTCCTCCACTTGACTGTTAGTGATTTTTAGTGATGGTAACCGTCACCGTTCTTTTCTGTCAGAGAGCTGTGCTCAAGTACGCCTCTGCCACTGGTGCAACCACCTTCGCTGGACGTTTCACTCCTGGAACCTTCACCAATCAGATTCAGGCTGCTTTCAGGGAGCCCCGCCTCCTGATCGTGACAGATCCTCGCGCTGACCATCAGCCGCTGACTGAAGCCTCTTATGTCAACATCCCAACCATTGCCCTCTGCAACACAGACTCTCCTCTGAGATACGTTGACATTGCCATCCCATGCAACAACAAAGTATGAATGAGAAGCTAAACTCTTTATGCAAATGGTGTTTATTGTGTGTGGTTTTGAGGTTATAAAATTTAAAATGACATGTTTTAGGGTCCCCACTCTGTGGGTTTGATGTGGTGGATGTTGGCCAGAGAGGTGCTGAGGATGAGGGGCACCATCTCCAGGGAGCACCCATGGGAGGTCATGCCTGATCTGTACTTCTACAGAGATCCTGAGGAGGTACGATGCACGTATTCAGAATCAGTCCAAGAATTCCACAAATTTGGAAATCCTGTTTTGATTAATATGCACCTACCCTTTTACATCCAGATGATTTTAGGGCTGGGCAATAAATCGATAATCGCGTCATATGAATTTTGATAAATGATAAGAGTTCGATATAATGTTTATATGGCACTTGGACAGTTTATCCACTCAAATGGCGACACGGCGTGAACTTACTAGAGCTGATGAGTTCGCTCTCTGAGTCTTGGTTGCAAATTTTTTTTTTTTTTTTTGTTTAAGCTATAGTGTTTATGCATTTATACTAAATGTATTAAGCCTACTGTTTTCATAGACATATCTAGGAACCATATTACATTTTTACCATGGTATATAGCACATATTTGTGGTTTTAACTTATCGTGATCTATGGATGATACTATGGAAGAGCAATGGTTAATTAAAAAAAAACTCAAACAGAATAATTAAGTTTCACCATATAAAAATGAGGTTGCTAAAATTATAATGAACACAAATTTGCATCTGCATCCTAACTCAAGCTACCATCAAATATTTATTTCTAAGAGACGAAAAAAAAAGCTTAATATCAGGTAACACAAACCGGTTTCTTGATTTGAAAAAGTATAACTCATTAAAACATGCAAAACTACGAAATTATATTTTTCTATGAGGAAAAATGACTGGGGGAAAAAAGTGTGAAGAATTAAAAAAAATATGATGTTTGTCATTTTCTGACCATAAAAAGAATTTTAAAGCCACGTTTAACTGTCTGGAAAGCTGGAAATAAAAATGACATTTATTGTGATAATTATTGACTTCAACTGATATGAAAAAAGATTATCGTGATATGGCCAAAAATTATTGCCCAGCCTTAGGTGTCAAATAGGCTGTACTAGACTGAGTCATAGGCTTTTTTTTTTTTTTGAAGGGTGGAGAACCTCTGAATTGCAGCACTAACTTGTCTGAAAAATGTTTTTGGTCTGCCCATTTTTTTTAATGTCATGTGACTATTTGTTCAGGACAAATTTTAAAGGACTTGCTTTGTAAGATGGACCCAGAAAGCTCTCATTTGTTGCTTTCAGTGTTTATTTTTGTTTGGTTTTTATTGTTTATTTTTTTTTTTTTTTTTTTTCCCCTCCCCAAAGCTGAATTTTAGAATTATTTTATTTTATTTTTGTTGTTGTTGAATGATGAAACTTTATCTGCTATGTAATAGCTTTTGAAACTGATGTGGCTAACTTAAACACAGAATCATTTAGATTTATACAGCACTTTTTGTACCATTCAAAATGTGCTAATTGTGTCACTGGTTCTCTGCTTTAACTCTAGATTGAGAAAGAAGAGCAGGCTGCTGCTGAGAAGGCTGTTGGTAAGGAGGAGTTCCAGGGTGAATGGACCGCTCCTGTGCCCGACTTCAACCAGCCTGAGGTTGCTGACTGGTCTGAAGGTGTTCAGGTTCCATCTGTACCCATCCAGCAGTTCCCAGCTGGCATTGAGGGTAAGCTGCTTCTAGTAGACCTATTTCCCAACATCTCGTACATACAAGTTTGGAAATTCAATTAAGATCATTTTGAACTGAATGTGTGAAATTACTGTGAACTAATCAACTTTTCTGAACTTCAGCTCCTGCCAAAGCTGCACCAGCTGAGGTTTATGCAGGTAAGGTTTTCTTGCTTAGTAGCATGAACCGCACAATATAAAATAGTGATGTGTGTAACATTTGATGTAATCTTGACATTCTCTGTCTTCAACAGAGGACTGGAGTGCTCAGCCTGCCACAGAGGATTGGTCTGCTGCTCCCACTGCTCAGGCCGGAGACTGGGGCGGTGCCAGTTCAGACTGGGCTTAAAGCGTTAACCATGCTTGTGAAATCAATAAATTTGGTTGTTTAAAATTGTTTCTGATATGGTTTCTTTTTTTAACTGATTTCTGAATAAAAAGTATAGTTGTCAAACAGATTCTTAAGCCCACCTCAGCATCTTTAATTATGAAAATATTTTAAATACCTTTATTTTTATTTTATTTTTTTTTTTGTAGACTTTTGACAAAAATTAATACAGATGTTCAAGTTGTATGTGAAATATGCTTTGGCTTAATGAAGAGATAAAGTACAGTCAGCTGGACTGTATTTCATAAATCCTAACTGGGTATTATATTTTAAGTTTGTTCGTAGACATCTGAGTTGCAGATCATACAGGGTAGCAGTAGAGCTGTGTGATTAATTGTTAAAAGAGTGCAATCTCTATTCAAACACCCATGTGATCTTGTTTCTAAATGACAATGATTCATCTGTCAATTAAACCTTTGACTTTAAAATTTCATAGTTTGGATATAAACACTGATGTCTATGGTAGTGATCAAAAATTGGTGCTTCAAATAATGTTTGCTGATTACAATGTGACTTCAAAATGTATTTGTACTTGAATCATTCATTCAAGAGATTTGTTCAAAAACTGATTCATTCTGTAGTGGAACAAGTGAAGTATTTATGAGTGAGTCATTGAATCATTCAACCAGTTTTTTCATTTATTCAAATTAAGTGTTTTTGTAACTGAATCATGCAATTATTTTTTTCATAACCTCTACATAAATTACATTATTTTGCTTAGTTCAGAATCACAGGAGACCTTTGATCTCTATTTAACAACAACAAAAAAACATTAATTGTTATTCTCAATTTACAATTGTATGCAGCTCTAGGTAGCAGCCATTCAGTGTTTGACCAATAAAATTAAAGCTGAATTTACAATGCTTAGTTTGACAGTTTTCTGCATGACTAGAGATCCTTCTTATTGAAATCATTTCTGCAGGTCTTAAAGGTTGATGATACACAGGGCAACTTTTTGAGCCGTCAACGGGCAACCAGGTGAGACGGTGCACACGACCAGTCTAAATTATCCAGGTAGAATATTTTTTAACCATTCTCAATAGGAAGGCACCTAAGCAACATTGCTCAAAAAAGTTGCCCTGTCTTAAGTTTTAGTTAACTCTTCCGCAAATTAATGCCTTAAAAAGTTCATGGCATGGCAAATGTTGCATGCATATCAAATGAATATCTCAGTATTTTTGTTTTCAACAATTCAACAATTAAAATCTGAACAAATTAATTTATGCTTAAATCAAGAATAAACATGTCAATGGGGTATAAAAACTTGTTTTCCTTACAAGTAACTTGTTCTTAAGTAAATTGTTGTTTTTTGTAACAAGAAATATGTTCCTGTTGTAATAGGGATATTAAATAATGACATTTGCATTGGAAAACAAGATGAAAATACTGCAGAAGAATATCACTGTTTGCAGTGTAATCAGAAGATTCCGGAAAAAAATGTTTTTATTTTTCAGTTTTTGGGAACATGTATATATTTGATCCTTAAGTCTGTTTTATTTGTTTATTAGTTTTCAAACTATGAAGTTTTGCTAATACAACATTGTCTGCTCTCTAGACATTTAGTTAGAGGACATCATAATTTGCGTTCCCTTCAGTTTATTCATTACATTTTCTTTGCTTGGTTTTTAAATGTTTTAAATGTACCTTCATCAAACCTGCAGAAACCCTGGATTTAGCCTCTAAAATGCCTTTTTGTTCCAGATTTGCCTTTCTGATGACCAGTTTTGCCTTGTGCATGGATATTTTTACTGGTAAATATATCAACCAAATAATGATCGTGTTTTTTTTGTTGTTGTTGTTGTTAAGGTACAACGAAAACGTTCCACCCCAGATGGGACTCGAACCCACAATCCCTGGCTTAGGAGGCCAGTGCCTTATCCATTAGGCCACTGGGGCTTATGCTGTTTGGGTGCGGAAGATATAGCTTGTTTATATATATTAAATAATTATTCAAAAAACTCTATATGTATTTATAGATATTTCTATTATATAGATGTAGATATTTCTTTTGATACTTTTGTTATAATTTAACTACATTTTGATTAAAAACACAAGTCATGAATCATATCACATGGCGGGGGTCTGTCATTGATCCGGTTGAAGAGTGGGTTGCTTAGCAACATCGTGATGCCGCGCAGCCAAACATGGCAGCCGAGATTAGCTAGACTAGAGAGCATTACACAACATGGCGAGCACATTTATTCATGCTCTGCGTTATTATATATAACTTGATTTAATTCAGTAGGTAGGTTCGTTTGCTTTTGTTCAAAAGCAAACGTAGAACAGAATAACATCTTGTACGCATACCTAAACATAGTCGCTTAGCAAGTTTGCTAGCTAGTCGGCTATCTGGCTAGTTCACTGTGGAAATACTGTTCCTGGAAAAACGGATATCTAAATCGATGCTGTTTGTAGATCTAGTGATTCCTTTTATAGGCTTTATGGTGTTCGGAGTGCTAGTGAAATGACGGGCTAACTCTAAGTAGATTGTGTGTTCGTGGACAGTAAAGCATCATCACCATGGTGAGTATCAACAACATACGATATCTATCAATTTTGGTTAGTTATAAAATTCATATAATAAAATGTTCCGAGCAAGTAATCATAATTGTGTTTTTGGTGTGTTTAGGCATCAATATATGAATTCAAGAAATGTAAAAATTTGCTTATCTTCAATTTTACTGCAGTCATTAGTATATCTTGTAAATGTATTTATTCCTAGTAATAATAGTTTATTCCTAGTAAATAATAACTAAACTAATAACTAAACTAAATTAATTTAATTTAAGGGCTTCCTAGCTAACCATTTAAAATATACTCAACTAATATTAGTCACACACACTATTTGTTCTCTGTAAAAGTATTTAGCAACAAATAGTCTTCATTAATCTTGCCTAGTCAGGGAACTTAAACTGAAGTGCCTGCACTACATGATAGGACAGTACTTAAATGTTTCCCCTGTTTTATAGGAGAAGTCCTTGTAAAAACCAATATTAAAATAAGAATACAGCAAAAGAAACAGCAGACAAAAATATACACTACAGTTCAAAATGTTTATTATAAAGAAATATTTTCATTCAGCACATATGCATTAAATTGAACAAAAGTGAAGACATTTATAATGTTACAAAAGATTTCTATTTCAGATAAGTGCTGTAAATAATAGTATAGTAGTCATGTGAAAAAGTTAGGACACCCTACTGAATTCCATGCTTTTCCGTATCAGGAAATCATTAAAAAAAAGATGGTCCTTGGATGGTCTTAAAATTTCGAAAATAAAACCTCAGATGAACAACAACACATGACAAATTGCACCGTGTCATTATTTACTGAACAAAAATAAAGCCAACATGGAAAAGCCATGTGCGACAAAGTTAGGACACCCTTACTGTTAACATTGGAATTAAGAGGGTAAATAACAGTCAAGCACTGCTAATCAAATACCTTTGATTAACTGATCATAAGCAAGTCTGAGCGCCTCTATAAAAGCAAAAGCTTTGGCAGTTTGCTGGTCTGGAGCCTTCAGGTGTGTGTTAACACAATGACAAGGAGGTAAGACTTCAGCAATTATCTTAGAGAAGCAACTGTTGCTGCCATCAATCTGAGAAGAGGAATACGGCCATTTCCAAACAATCTGAAGTTTATTCACAAGTGGAAGACATTTAAAACAGACACCTCTCCTTCCAGGAGTGGACGTCCCAGAAAATTCACCCCAAGATCAGACTGTGTAAAGCTCAGAGAAATGGCAGACAACCCAAGAACTACACCTCAGACTCTACAGGCCTCAGTTAACATGTTAAATGATAAAGTTCATGACAATACCATTAGAAAAATATGGGACAAAAATGACATGTTTGGAAGGCTTGGCAGAAGAAAGCCTCTTCTATCTTAAAAAAAAAAACATTGCAGCACAGTTTAAATCTGCAAAGTTGCATTTGAACAAAACACAGGTCTTCTAGAATAATGTCCTTTGAACAGACGAGACCGAAGTGGAGATGTTTGGCCATAATGCACAGCACCAAGTTTGTGAAAACCTAAAGAGCATATCTGCATAAACACCTCATACCAAAAGACAAGCATGCTGGAGGAGGACTGATAATTTTGGGCTTTTTTTTTTGAGTTTTGTAGCCACAGGACCTGAGCATCTCACAGTCATTGAGTTGGACATGAGCTCCTCTGTATATCAAAGTATTCTAGAGTCAAATCTAAATCTAAACATGTAAAGTTGGGCCAAAATTGGGTCAATCAACAGGACAATGATCACAAGCACACCAGCAAATCTACAACAGAATGGCTGAAAAGAAAAGAATCAAGGTGTTGCAGTAGCCCAGTCAAAGTCCAGAGCTCATCCTGACTCAAATGCTGTGGTGAGAGCTGTGCATAAGCAAATGCCCACAAACCTCAATAAACTGGAGCAACGCTGAAAAGAAGAGTGGTCCAGATTCCTCCAGAACGATGTGAGAGACTGATAAAGTCATATAGAAAATGAACGCTTCAAGTTATTGCTCCTACAGGCAATTGACTCATAGGGTGTCCTAACTTTGTCACACATGGCCTTTCCCTCTTGGCTGTATTTTTCTTAAATAAATAATGACACTGTGTGATATGTCATGTGATGATGTTTATTTGAGAATTTATTTTCCAAATTTTAAGACCTGCCAAGGACCAGATAATTTTTTATTATGTCCTGATACAGAAAACCATAAAAAAATCAATAATGTGTCTTAACTTTTTCACATGACTGTATACAACATCTGCAGTAAATGCAATAAATGACTTAAAAAACATTCACTTTGTGCAACGATAAGCTGCACTGCATAAATTTTGTGCAACTGTTGTCCAAAATATCCAGTGAATATAAACGTGCATGAAATATGTGCATATGCTTAGAATCAAATAAAAAGATTGTAATTGTGTTGCTCTAAATGAGTGGATATATACATATGTACAAAATGCATGGATGAATACAATCCAGAATAAATATTTATGTGTACACAGAATTACAGTGAAAAAATGTCTTGTTTCTGTTCCGAAGCTCTTGTCTCGGATGAAACCAGCAGTGGGTGGTGAAGCATCCACCAGCTCTAATGAGAAGAAAAGGAAAAATAAAACAAAAAAGATTCCGAGACTTGAGGATTATCTAAACCAAAGAGACTATCTGGGGGCCCTGACTCTATTAGAGGTAAGAAAACAAACACATAAGATTATAACTCTATGCTTTTTGCATGAACTTACTTTGAACTCTGTAATGTCAGTTTCAGCGTAATGGCGGGGTGTCAGTGGAGCATGCAGACCTTTGGATTGGCTACTGTGCCTTTCATTTAGGAGACCACAAGAGAGCAATGGAGGTTAGTGAAAGAAATGTTAGACACATCAGGATGTTGGATAGAGTCAGTTTATGCTTGACTAGGGGATGAATCACCTTTAAAGAGCAAGGGTGTGTGACATTATGGCTGATTGGTTGTATGTAATATGAAATATTCCTATTTGTTGCATGTTTTCAGGAGTACAAAGCCCTCACTTTAAGGCCGGAGTGTCCAGTGGATGTTTGGGTATACCTGGGCTGTTCGCTGTTTTTCCTAGGGCTTTATAAAGAGGCTGAGGAGGCAGCATTAAAAGGTGTGTCTTCACATACTGTACACTGCTGTCGAAAGTTTGGGGTCTGTAAGATGCTTCTGAAAGAAGTCGCTCATGCTCAAAAATACAGTAAAATTCAGTAATATTATAATCATTTAAAATAACTGTTTTTTATTTGAATATACTTTAAAATGTAATTTATTTCTGTGATGCAAAGCTGAATTTTCAACATCATTATGCCAGTCTTCAGTGTCACATGACCCTGTGACATTCTGATATGCTGATTTGCTGCCTAAAACTGCTGTTGGAAACTGCTACATAATATTTTTATGGAATCCATAATACAGTTTGTTTGGATTATTTTATAAATAGAATGTTTAACAGAACAGCTTTTATTTTAAATATATACTTTTTTCTAGCACATCATCCAAAATAACATGCTGTCTTTTTCAGGGCCAAAAACTCAGCTTCAGAATCGCCTGCTCTTTCATTTAGCTCATAAGGTCAGTTTTTCCATAATATTTCATGCCCTACTGGACATTATTATTGTAGTGCATCAGATGATAATGACATTCTCTGCTTTGTTGTTCTCTGTGAAGTTCAGTGATGAAAAGAAGCTGATGGGTTTCCATCAAAACCTGGAGGACGTGACTGAGGATCAGCTGAGCTTGGCTTCTATTCATTATATGCGTTCGCATTACCAAGAGGCCATTGATATCTACAAACGCATCTTATTGCAGAACAGGTGCGTCAGAACCTATAAAACAACCACATCATGATCACATCAAAATTGAGAAACAATGCATTTGTTTAGTATTAAAAAAACGTTTGCTTTATTATTTGTCTTTATTGCACTGAAAGTCAACACATTCTTCATCATAAAATGATTTGTCTCTCTATTCTACAGAGACTTTCTGGCCCTGAATGTGTATGTGGCTTTGTGTTACTATAAGCTGGATTACTATGACGTGTCTCAAGAGGTGTTGGCCGTGTATCTGCAGAGTATTCCTGACTCTACTATCGCCCTCAACCTCAAAGCCTGCAACCACTTCAGACTCTACAATGGAAAAGCTGCTGAGGTCAGTTACACACCTATGTATACTAATACACTAATTATTTCATGAGATTATGTAGTCATGGCGAAAGTTGATGATTGTGATCTTAAAGACCACATTAATTCACAATGACATAATAAGACGTACACTACCATTCAAAGGTTTGGGATAGGTAGGAAAACAAATCTTAAGCTCAACAAGGCTGCATTTATTTGATCAAAAGTATAGTAAAAACAGTAAAGTGTGAAATAATATTACAATTCCACATATCTGTTTTCTATTGTAATGCATTTGACATTATTGTATAATGTGACTTGTTCTTGTGATGCAAAGCTGAATTTTCAGCATTATTACTCCAGTCTTCAGTGCCACGTAATCCTTCAGAAATCATTCTAATATGCTGATTTGCTGGTCAAGAAACATTATTATTATCAGTGTTGTTAACACTTGTGCCACGTAATATTTTTATGGAAACATACATTTTCTCTGAATTCTTTGATCAATAGAAAGTTAAAAAGAAGAACATTTATTTGAAATATTTTTTGTGTAACAACGCAAATGTCTTTACTGCCACTTTTGATCAGTTTAATGAGTCCTTGCTAAATTAAAATGTTAATTCATTAAAAAAATACTAACATCAAACATTTGAATGGTAGTGCATTTCTTGAAAAAGAATATTCAGTGGGAAAATAATGTAGGATTATGAAATGTGATAATGTGAAAACAATGCTTTGTATTAACTGACTAATTTGTTCAGATGGGACATTTATTAAGAACTAAAATGCATTTAATTAAATTTCATGTGTTGACAATGAGAGATGGTTTTAAGTTCTTTAATTAACATTTGTCTCCCTCTTGACTCTTTAGACTGAGTTGAAGAACCTGATAGATATCTCCTCCAGCTCGTTTCAGTTCGCTAAAGAGCTCATTCAGCACAATCTGGTTGTGTTTCGTGGGGGTGAGGGGGCCTTGCAGGTTTTACCTCCTTTGATTGACGTCATATCAGAGGCCAGACTCAACCTGGTCATCTACTATCTCAGACAAGGTATGCTGATCAGTTGTGGCCTTTTGCCTTTAGCAGATACATTGAGACTGGCTTATCAGGTTTGTTATTAACTTTGCCATCTCACGTTTAGATGACATTCAGGAGGCCTACAAACTGATCAAAGACCTTGAGCCCACCACACCCCAGGTATTTAGCCCACCCTAATGCTTATTCCTCCTTTTTTCACTTTTTTTTGTGTACTTTTGACTGTCTTATAAACTGTATTATAAATGATATTTTCCTCCATATATTACCATTTTCCATCATATTTTTTCTGCCTCATATAAAAATTCATTTCTAAAATACATTTTGGCTCCAGGGCTAACACTTTATCCTCTGGTGTCATTTACAGGAATATATTCTGAAGGGGGTGGTGAATGCTGCTTTGGGACAAGATATTGGATCGGTTCGTGAGGTTTATTTATATCAGATAGCAGTATTTCCCCTCAGACTCCATTTCTCAAGTTTCACAAATGTTTTCCTAAATCTGTGTTCTCTTATCTCTTTATATGTTTGTGCATTTTTACAGAGGGACCATTTAAAAATTGCCCAGCAGTTTTTCCAGTTGGTTGGAGGCTCTGCCAGTGAATGTGGTAAAATCATTGTTTAGGCTAACAATAACAATATTAGTGCTGGTTCAGCAGCAGGGCCCCTGTGCTATGGAAGAGAGCCAGTGATAGAGTTTGTTTTCTTGGCACAAACTATGCATCATCCTAGACTGAAAAGATGGCTCTTAATTAAATGTCCTTTCTATTTTGCTACTAAATTCCATTTGTACCTAACATGGTATATTTTTTAATTACAAAATGAGTTTTGTCCTTAATTCAGGAATGCAAAATTGTCATTTTGAATCCAAAATAGGTCATTTGTGTGATTTATGTAGATTCGCTAATTGCTTGAAGCGCGGCACTGTGTTCACACACGAGCAGCTGATGATTTTGGTGTCTCAGAGCAGCTAGTTCTGTAGTGAATGCTGCTCCGCACATCTTTCAAATATTCTCTGCACATCTTCATCTTTCCAAATATTATAAGAGAATCTGTTGCTTCAAAACAGAAGCTTTGAAGTCTCCCCTTTTACTTTTTTATGCAAAAATAAAAGCTATGTGGTTTAACATTTGGCAGGAGAGAAATTAGGACAGCCATAAATATTAGTATTGCAATTCTACTGTTGTTCTGTAAAATAAAATATAAAGATTGTTTCTTTTATTTTTGCCTAGTCGGTAGAAATAAGTGTCACGCATAGTTCTATAAAAATAAAGAAATAAATAATGAATATTAATATGTTTGTAACATTGCAGTTTCCACTGGAGTCACCAGCTGACTTGCCACTTTTTTTTTATTAGGCACTTATCGAGTGTTTGTTTTGTACCTGTAAGTGAAAAAGAACTTAAAAAAAAATTCACAGTGAATAGCCATAAATTGACATTCCCAGAATTCCCTGTGTTACATTTCAAATTTGATGTTCTTTTGTTGAAATAACTATGTTTCTTCTTAGTTTTTCTTATTAGTTTCGTACATTAGGGTTGTATGTTACATCTAATGTTGTTATAATGTTTTTTGCATTATTTCAGTTTCATGTGTGTTACCTTGATGGTGTTTAGTGTTTGTGTGAATGACACTTGGCACCTTCTATATATGTTAATATTTAAAAGCTGCTTGTGTCATCATGTGACTTTCTCAACACCACCTGCTTTAGGTGGTTATCAGTATATTACAAAGGTACAAAACAGATTTCAGTACTTCAATAGGTTGGTATATTAACATTATATCAGTTAATGAAATTACGGTATTTAAGTGTACATTTAAACTTAAATTTAAAACCTAAAATGTTGCTACCATATCTTTTCTGTAAAATTCCAGCAACCCTAGCTCCCGTTTTTTTACCATAAATGTTACGGAATTTTTTTTTTTTTTACAGTGTAGGTTTTGTACATTAGCTTCACTTAAGAGGCATTTTCCTTTGTCCTGGACATGTAAAACACATAATAATCTATTCTCTGTTGCCTTTTTTCTTATAAGACACAATACCTGGCAGGCAGTGTATGGCCTCTTGTTTCTTCCTGCTGAAACAGTTTGAAGATGTGCTTATATATCTCAACTCAGTCAAGGTAATGCACATATCAGGGTGTTTGGACTAAAACCAGAAGCATTAAAAACATCACCACCAAATATCTATCTTGTTTCCCTGTAGAGTTACTTCTACAATGACGACACATTCAACTTTAACTACGCTCAGGCCAAGGCTGCTCTTGGAAACTACAGGGAGGCTGAAGAGGTACACAACAACCGTGGTCCAGTAAATATGATTTAGGAACCATCTGCAAGTATGACTAAATCTGAATTTAATGTGAACAGGTGTTCCTGCTCATCCAGAATGAGAAGATCAAGAACGATTACGTTTACCTGAGCTGGTTGGCACGCTGCTGTAGGTTCTCCTATAAGTCTTTGAAGCTTTTGAACCATGGCCAACAGATCTCCAGTTCTGGGCTAGTGAAATTCAGTTTTGACTTTAATGAAGATGAATGACTGGAATAGTCTTTGGAAGCGTCTTTTACACGTCAGCTCTTTTTGATTAGTCATTTCTGTAGACGCATGAGACCTCTCACTCTCTGATGTCATCCTCCCTCCTCTGTTCTAGACATTATGAATCAGAAGGCTCAACAGGCCTGGGAGCTCTATCTGAGACTGGAAACCTCATCTGACCCTTTCAGCCTCCTGCAGCTCATTGCAAATGACTGCTACAAGGTGCAATATTATAATTCTGATTTAGCCAGTCGTGCATGTAAACACATTTTCGTTCATGTATCGGCTTGTCGCTAATTGCGTTTTTTATAATAATAAAGGCAGTGTGTTAAAAATAGTTGAGTGCTAGTCATAGTGGGATAACCGTTTATGAAGAATCTGCTTGTTGTGTCCCCCATAAGGTTTTTAACAGATATTTATATTTATTTGGTAAAACTTTAGGTTCATTAGTTATCATTAACTAAGAATAAACAATACTTGTAAAGCATTTATTCATCTTAGTTAATGTTAATTTCAGATTTTACTAATGCATTATTAAAATCATAAGTTGTTTGTTAACATTAGTTAATGCACTGTGAACTAACATGAATGAACAATAAACAACTATTTTTATTAACTAACATTAACAGAGATTAATAAATGTATTGTTCATTGTTCATGCATGTTAGTTACATTAACCAATGTTAACAAATGACACCTTATTGTAAAGTGTTACCATTTATTCTGTGACCTCTTTTCAGATGGGACAGTTCTATTATGCAGCTAAAGCATTTGACGCTCTAGAGAGACTGGATCAAAATCCTGAGTACTGGGAGGGAAAGCGTGGAGCATGTGTTGGGATCTTCCAGCTCATACTGGCAGGCCGAGAGTCCAGGTATAAACCAGTAACATTCCTGAGGAATGAAAAGACATTACTATTTGTTTCAGATTATTAAACTAAATTCTTATTAGACTCTTATTAGTTGTACATTTAAAACAGATAGCTGTATTTCACCCAAGTTTGGCACAGTTCTGTAAAGCATCTTTAACTCTCAAGTTTTTGACATCTGGATATGTTTTCTATGTTTATTTTTTATTTGCTTTGTTTTCAGAGAGACACTGAAGGAGGTTTTGCCGATGTTGAGGAGCACTGGCAACCCACAAGTTGAATACATCATCCGCATCATGAAGAAATGGGCCAAAGACAACAGAGTGCCTCTCTGATCGCATTCACAAATGAATTTATTCTTCTGTAAATGTTATTCTTTTTTTTTTGTATGATATCCTTATGCTTGTTTGTCTGTGATGAGTACAACAGTTCAGACGTATCTTAGAACAAAAGCTACAATAAGTGCAGCCACACTAAAACATTTACTTAGTGTTTATTATATTATATCTTTTTTAAGAGAAAACTATATTTACAGTGTTTCCATGTCAGTGAATGTGTTCTGTGAGATGGACATTGCAACAAATAAAGTTTATATCTTTTCATACTTTTTTTATTGTTTTTCCTTTGGAACAATAAATGTCTGCGAGTGTTTTAATTTAATAGGTTTTGCAAAATTATATAGAATGCTACGAAGATCCATCTGTAGCTCTGGCATGATATTTGTACACCTTTTGAACAAGTGATATCAATGACTAAGGCAATAAGTTAAGCAAACCTATTAGTTAAGATGAACTTACAATCGAATCTGATAATTGTAACATTTAATAATACACTGTAAAAACAACAGTATTTTTATTAAAGTTAACAAAGATGAATAAATATTGTAACAAATGTATTGTTTAATGTTAGTTATATTAGTTAACGCATTAACTATCGTTAACTAATAGGATTGTAATGATTTACTCACTAATGGGATTCTAAATATATGACATTATATTTCCTGGGCTACTTAAAATACAAACAACAGAACCTCTCAGCTCATAATAAGCGTCCTTAGAACTACATTCTGTTGGGAAACACTTTCCTCTATTAGTTCCATATCTATGTATTAGTTCAATTTCAAGGGGAATCCTTTCTTTCCACTGAAACATCTCTAATTGCTCATTAGAGCGTCTGTTGCCTGTAGGCCCGCCTCTGATTGGCCACGCTGCCGCCGTCGGCGTCCTCTGATTGGCCAGGGCGAGCTCTCCCTCCCGCACGCCGTTTCCGGTGTCCGTGTGTGCGCAGGCTCAGTTCGCTCGTCTCTGCTCTTTTATTTACTCTCTCTCATCTAAGATGGCTGTTCGGAGCTCCTGAGTCCCCCGAGCGTAGTGACCGAGGATGCTTGCGCCTCCAAAATCAACTTTCACCCGGCCATCCCATCCCATACGCACCCCGTAAGGTGCGGAGGGGACTCTAGCATCAGTACTGCCTCCGAGCGCCCCTTCCATCCGGCGTGAAGCTCTTTAAATCAAGTTGTTTGGCGAAGTCAAGCCCCGCCACTGAGTGTGAGTGAGTGAGTGAGTGAGTGTCCAAGAACACTGAACATCCAAATGGCCGAACCGAGAAAAGTGCAGTTTGTCACCCTGTCGGCCCTGCCCGGCGGTCCGGGCGCGGA
This sequence comes from Labeo catla, assembly GCA_012976165.1. Lineage (NCBI taxonomy): Eukaryota > Metazoa > Chordata > Actinopteri > Cypriniformes > Cyprinidae > Labeo > Labeo catla. Next base: position 53,415 of record VONZ01000307.1, read on the forward strand.
GGGCAGGAGACGGCGGTTGGAGGAAGACGGGGCCGCCGAGATGAGTTTTGACAGAGAGGGCAGGATGAAGATGATGGGGACCGGGGTGACGACAGCGGGTGACCGCGGGGGTTTGATCGGGAAGAGAGACAGCGAAGAGCCCAAAGGAAAGACAGTCCGCCTCAACCTGTGTCTGTCCGAGCCTAACGAGCAGTGCTCGGCCGAGTTCAACTACAGCGAGCTCATCCAGTCTCAACAGGTACAGTAACTATCCCGACCACTTTAGTGAAGAGTATGTAACAGTCCAGCCATTACTTGTTCGTATAAAGCCACCGCTTGCTTGTTTTTGCTGACTTTGCTTATGCATTAGCCTGTTAGCAGTGCAGTCCAAAAATAAAGTCCTCTTCAGGGGATCTCCTTCTCACTGGCAAGTGTGACATATGTTATGAGCGAGTGAGAAGTGCATTTAATTTTTTATGACGTGTCTCTATCCTGTTTGCTCGTAAACTTTAGAGCACTTTGTTGAGTACGTGACCCTTGTGGCCCCCAGGGCCCTGTGCGCACAAAAAATAATAAAGGAGAGCTAAATTGCTGCTAACTGCATTCAAGTGCTGTTCATGTAACTTTTTATGAATGTAGCCCTGGCCTTTGACAGCTGTCAAATGATTTGATTTTGTTAAAAGTGCACTTTATACTAATTAAAAAAAGTTTAGCAATTATGTCATTTTTAAAAAATGTTATTCAAATGGTGTACACTCACTAGCAATTAAGACTATTTATCAGTGTTGTACAAAAAGCTGTTTTCTACATGAAGTGGGTCGCCTCATGGGTGTCTTCATGTTGAGATCACATGGTCAGTGGTGTCATTTTAAGTTGCTACTAATAATATCAATGATAATAATACTACTACTATACAACATGACAATGGAGTCTAAAACAACACCAGTTTGAACGTTCAAAAAACTTTCAGATGTGTTCTTTCAGATTATAAGTGTTTATCAGATGTGTTTATTATAAGCATGTGCTTCAGTGATGTTGTCTGCTGCTTTAAATGCATAAGCTACACTACCAGTCAGTTTTATTTAAAGTAAGATTTAGTCTCTTCTGCTCGCCAAGCCTGGATTTATTTGATCCAAAGTACAGCAAAAACAGTACAGTTTTGAAATATTTTTACTATTTAAAATAAATGCTTTCTATTTGAATATATTTTAAAATGTAATTTACTTCTGTGATCAAAGCTAAATTTTCAGTATCATTACTCCAGTCTTTAGTGTCACATGATCCTTCAGAAATCATTCTAATATGCTGATTTGCTGTTTAAGACACGTTTTATTATGATTATTAACAATATTTAAAACAGTTGAATGCATTTTATCTCTGATGAATAGAAAGATCCAAAGATCAGCATTTATCTGAAATAAAAAGCTTTTGTAACATTATACACTATACCATTCAAAAGTTTGGAGTCAGTATATATTTTTTATTTATTTATTATAATAAAGACCTTTATAAAAGATTACTATTTTAGATAAATGCTGTTTTTTTTTTACTTTTTTTTTATTCAAAGAATTGTTTTTAACATAATAATAATAATAATAATAATAATAACATTAATAAAAATGTTTTTGAGCAGCAAATCAGAATATTAGAATGATTTCTGAAAGGTCATGTGACTGGAGTAATGATGCTAAAAATTCAGCTTTGAAATGACAGGAATAAATTAAATTTTAAACTATATTAAAATAGAAAACAGTTATTTTAAATAGTAAAAATATTTCAGAATTTTGCTGTTTTTGCTGGATCAAATAAATGCAGGCTTGGTGAGCAGAAGAGACTGTTCTATTGACTGGTCAGCTGGATTTTGATTTGGCTGCCAGTGTCTTGAAAGTGATTCCATTGGTATTGTTCCTCTGTATCATATTGTTATAGTTGTGGTGTGTGGGCTTCCCTGTTCTCATAAAAATTGAGTGATTATTAATTAAAACTTTATATCCATCGGCCTTAGTGTGAACGGGCCTAAAAGGGATAGTCCACCCATTTACTCACCCTCATGTTGTTTTAAAACATGTTGGCTTTTTCTTTTGTGAAACACAAAAAAAGCTATTTTGAAAAATGTTGATAACCAAACACAGTTTTCGTTCCTATGGGCGTCCATTGTACAGACAAAAAAATACAATAGATGCCAACGGGAACTGAAACAGTTTGGTTTTTCATATTTAGGTGGACTGTGCCTTTAAGTTTGAATGGGAAAATACATTATCACTATGGGTCATAATGATCCACCAATCCAAACTAGAAAAATTAAATGTCCTTACTGGAGTGGTTGTGCTCACACATTTCCTTTCCACAGACCAAGAAGAATCCTCCAGATTCAAAGTCTTCCCTGGACCCCAATGATCCCTTTAACGATGATGAGAGAGAACGTCTGGAGGTCGAAGCACTGGCCAAAAAGTTTGAAAGCAAATACGTAAGTACTGTTCAATGATTTTAAGCTGCATTTTCAAATGTGTGGGCACTCAAATGCCAAAGGTCACGTTGCCGCTACCACTGACGTCCTTCCAGGGAAACGCAGGGAAAAAGAGGCGGAAAGATCGGATGCAGGATTTGATTGACATTGGCTTCGGCTACGATGAGAGTGACCCCTTCATAGACAACTCGGAAGCTGTGAGTGGGCACTTGCCATGGCAACAGACAGACATCACTATGGAGATGATCGATTGGCATTTAACATGCTGTTTACCAACTCTGTCTCATTGCTCTCTGAACTTAAGGGGTGTTTTTTTTTCATTCATATTGAAGTCAGTGATGGATATATTTAGGGTTACCTTATGCATTGTTTTGAAATGAATGGTTTTGGAGTAATATTTCGACCTAAAACTTTGCCAGAACCTCAGAAATACACTTTTAGTGTAACACTTGTGTTTTTTTCCTGTCAGTATGATGAGCTTGTTCCAGCCTCCCTGACCACCAAGCTTGGTGGATTCTACATTAATACGGGTACTTTGCAGTTCAGAGCTGCTTCTGAATCTGAGGGAGAGGATGGGGGCAAAGCAGAAAAATCTAAGGTGAGTTTACTTTGTTTTTGACCCTGTGCACACTTGGTTATTAATGTTCATCTTGGGTGTTCATCTTAAGACAGATGTTTTTATTTTACATTTTAACCTTAACGCAAACATGTGTATAAGGTTGGCTTTCCCAAATCAGATCAGTTTAGGAGCATGAAATCATCAGTTTAAAACCCTTTGCATATGACTTTGTTCAGATGTGGTTTGAGTGACCAGATCACAAAATAATCTGAACCCCATTTACACCTCTATTTATAATATCTGTCTGGACTGAATGCTTGTGATCAGATCACCCCAGACGGATGCTGTTACCATGCACAAACAAGGCCGCTATATGATATATAGACCTGTTAAAGAGACAGTTCACACAAAAATGAAAATTCATCAATAACTCACCCTGATGTTTTTGCAAACCCATAAGACTTTTGTTCATTTTTGTTCACTCTTCTAAAGAGATGTCATAGCTTTATTTATTCATGTATAAACATTGATGAATATTCATTTATCATAAAAAGTGATTGTGTCTTTTTAGACGACTTGGATTAAACTGTTGTAAACATACGGTGTAATTTTTATTATCTTTTTAAAAATTTTGATGGAATGGTCTTTCAGCAAAGTGACAGAAATGTCTCAAGTTTCAAAGATTAATAAAATCTTATGGGTTTGGAATGACATGACGGCGAGTAATTGAAAAATTACTATCTCTTTAAGAGTTTGTTTTTCACTGTTTATGATGTTTGTCTTAGAATAAGTTGTTTTCTGATTGTAGATGAGAGATGGAGAGGAACCACTGATAAAAAGAAGGAAGAAGAAAGATGGAACCAGTATAGAGGAGAAAAAACCCAGGAAGAACAAAGTAGCTAAACAAGGGTAAGAATTTATTTATTTATTTTTTTGTATATGGGCCATTCTACAGAATTTGTTCAAAGTCAGAGACGGAAATGTCTTGGAAAAAAAATGTCTTTTATCCACAATTTTTGTATGTATGCAAACTGTATAATATCCAAGGTACACATTTCTAGTAATTGTGCAGTTAATTCTCATATTGTACTTTCAGAAATTTTTGAAATATTTGTCCTTTCCCCAAATTTCACTACCGAAACACAGTGATATATAATTTAATTATGGTTACACTGACCTATTAAGATTTTGCTTACGCCTTCCTTGTAAATATATATTTTTTCTATTTTATTAAAAAGAGGTAAATCAGAGGTAAATCAGTAACAATTACAATTTTAACAATATTTCAAGTGCGATTTATGAGATTTGTTGTATTTTTAATTTTTTCTTTGTAAAAGGCAAATAGTTGATCATACTGATTTCTGACTTAACGATTCATTAGTTTGAATATACATTGAGCCAAATACTATAACATCTTAGCTGATAATTCAGTATACTTTATATTTGACAAAGCATCCCATGTTTAGGTCGTGACAGCACTTTTTCGGTAGTGACAGTAATGCTTTATGTTTTACCCAAACACTACTAAAACATACGAAAATACAAAAATTTGTGCAACTGTACTAAAAAAAAAAAAAAAAATTTCCCCCAAATAAAGGATTATGTGTTCCCTTTTGTCACTACCAAAACGATGTCATGTTTTGGTCTTGACTGTTACGGTAGTGACAATTTCATGGGATAACACCTAAAAAATGTTTCGGTAGTGACCATTTTAGATACTTTTGAACCTTGCTCAATGATGCTAATCAGCACATGGTTAGCTAGCACAGTTCTAAACAGTTGTACACATCTAAAAACTAAATGTTATGGAATAACTGCCAAAAAAGTTTAATTGTAGAAAACTGGTGTTGGTAGTGACATTCTTTAGTTACACACATTTTCATTTTTCATAATTTTGAACACATTTACCTCAAAATGATAGGGTTTATCTACTCTCACCTTGTACCTATGAAAGAGAGTGACACATAAATATTCCCTGATCATAAATGTAGGGGTGTAGTTAAAATCAGCCTCAGCCATGGACTTAAAACATACAGGGTGCTTCTCATTTCTTATTTTTGCATCCTTGTTTCCTTTCCTCGCTTCCTTTCCTTGCATCTTAGCTCCACCCCCCTTAGGATACAAGGGAAGGGTACAAGGAAAGGAAATGAGGACGAATCAAAGGATGAACATTGGAATATTCTTGACCACTCAAGTGTCACTTCAAACGTCATCAGCCGCACTAAATGCCCATATGTTGTTAAAGTCGGTATTTAAGGCAGTTGTAATAAATATTAATAAAGCAAGATGCCCTGTTAAAATATGACATTATTTAAACTGCAAAGGTAAAATATAAATGTAAATTATTACGACAGATGTGAAGGGGCAGGAGAATTTGTATGTGCATTACGTTTAGTTGATAAAACACTTCCGCAAAGTATACACCGGTGTATCCTCGCTCATGACTCCTCAGAAAGTCTCCTCACTTCTCGATCCTCGCCTCCTCGCGGTGCAGTTAGAGAATTGAGATGTCCAACAAGATGGCTGAGCTCGAATGGTTTACGGGTCATAGCATGGAGGTCGAAGGAGCAAGAAAACGAGGGATATTGAGAAGCACCCACAGTGTTTCGGTAGTGACATGAAAATGCAGGACACATTTTATTTACATAAAGTTTCATAATGTACAAAGAAACTATGAAAAACATCTAAGATGTAAATACTTAAATGCTCATTAAATGTGATTTATGTTTGTGGGACAGCAGTTTGCACCAATTCTGTCGAATGGCCCATATATACATTTTAGAAAACTGACACCTGTGTAAATCATGCAGTTTAAATTGTTACTTTTCTTAAAAGTGAAGTGTTCCATTAAGAAGCCATTTGTGATTGACTTTTTTCAAAGTGTGTAAAACTTGTAGTTTAAATGGATTAGTTAATTATCAATGCAGTTTATATTAGTTTTTGTCCATATATTTGCTCACAGAGTGGCTGGCCTGAGCCTTCATCGTCCTGAAAAGAGGAAGCGGAAGAAACTCATGAAGGATTCGCTTTGTCTGGCTGCAATGCTCCGCCGTTTCACACGAGAGAAAGAGGAGATACGGAAACGGGATGCCAGTGTGTCTCATCCGGGCCCTGGTCTCACCAGCACTCCCAACTCCAACAACCTACTGCAGAACTCCCATCTTCAAGGCAACGCCAACAACAACGACCTTTCACTTGCCGACCTGACGGCTGACCCCGCCATGATGTCATTGCTTAGTTCGGCCAATGAAAGCGAGCTTCAGGATCTCATGCGTGACCTGGACTTTAGTTTTTTGGACGCAGGGCCGCAGATGCCCCCATCGGGCAGAGAGAACGGTCAGGGGGGGTTGGGTACATCATTGGGGCACAAGATTGGAGGAGGGGGACTGAATCGAGGGCAGAGCGGTCTCATTTCTTTTCCACCTCTCCCCAATGGTCTTCCAGCCCCCTTGATCAAGCGCATAGAAGACCTACGAGCTGTAAGTTCAGTTTTTTTGTTATTTGCCCTCGCCATAGACTCATCTCATGGAAAAACAAATTTGTTTTTTTCTTTAAAATTAGAGTCAAAACCTTACTTGGGCTTTCAGAACTCAAAACTGAAAAAACGCTCTTTATGTCAGTAATGTTAGCAGTTTATTTTTAACAAGATCCCTGATGATTTCATTCAGATCTTATCAGTTTCAGAGGCACATTTCAGCACAGTCTGTATTGTGAATCTCTCACAGTGTATCACAGGATTTGCCAAGCGACTGTTATTGAAAAATTGGGCTTTTTAACTGTTGAAACCAACTGCAAACCCACAGCCCATGCATCAGTTTTGCAAAGCAATGTAGGGGAGTTTACATAGTAGTCTTAGAAATGCTGACGTTTTTAAGTGGAAAAAATGTGAATAAATGGTATGAAATAATGCCTTTAAAGCCTTTAGAAAAATCCACCCCAGTCTGTTCTTTGAGAGCAGATTTTATAAGAATAAAAGCCTCTGAATTTATTTGGTGATAGCTACTTGTTATACAAACTGCATTACATCTAACTTTAAAATGTAATGCATTAAATGTTTTCACTGCAGGTAAAGAGAGAGAGCAAGAGAGCACATATACGCCCACAAATCTACTTCCCATTTTAAAAACACTTCAGGGACTTCATGTTCTGACAGTAATACCATTTTTCCAGCATAACTTGATTTCGGTTTTATTTATTTAAACTCAGGCATCGAGGCAATTTGATCAAGAAGGCAGAAAGAAATTCTTCACTCTGGATATGAATAATATCTTGCTGGAGTAAGTCACATCTCAGTGTGTTCTCATTCATTTGCTATCCACAACTTATTCTGTTGTTTCTTGTCGTTGATCATTTTTGTTTTCTTTTAGTATTGAGCTGCAGGTTCAGGAGCAGCCTGCAGATGTGCGTTCAGAGGTGTACTCTCACCTGGAGGCCTTTGTGCCCTGTAATAAGGAAGCACTACTAAAACGACTCAAGAAACTCAGCCTCAACATACAGGTGAAGGACTATACAATACTTTCCCATAGGGTTTCGAGATTTTATGCTAACGCCAGAACAATATTTGTTGTGTTTTGTACTCTGTAATGACGCCAGTGTTGGAGCAGCTAAAAGTAGCAATGCTACTAAACTAGATTTTTCAGTTGTGTCAGCTTTTTTTAAAATAGTGTAGCATGACGCTTCATATTAATAATAACAGCAACATACACTCTACTGGACTAACTCACTCCTGGGACATACAAAAATGTATTTGAATTAGTTGAATCAGTTGCAAAAAAATCATAGTCCTTTTCTGACTAAATCTACGGTGATTGAAGGAGTTTAAACAGTTGAGGTCAAAAGTTTACATGCACCTTGCAGAATCTGCAAAATGTTAATTATTTTACCAAAATAAGAGGGGTCATACAAAATGCATGTTTTTTTAAATTTAGTACTGACCTGAATAAGATATTTCACATAAAAGACATTAACATAAACAAGAGAAAATAATAGTTTAATTTATAAAAATTACCCCATTCAAAAGTTTACATACACTTGTCCCTTGTTTGTCCTGAACAATTAAACTGCCCGCTGTTCTTCAGAAAAACCATTCAGGTACTGACCCTACAAATACTGTGGTTTTGCAGCATTTTTGTATATTTTAACTATTTCCAACAATGAGCGTATGATTTTAAGATCCATCGTTTCATACTGAGGACAACTGAGGGACTCGTATCCAACTATTACAGAAGGTTCAGACGCTCACTGATGCTCCAGAAGGAAAAATGATGCATTAAGAGCCGGGGGTGAAAACTTTTGAACAGAAAGAAGATCTGTACATTTCTCTTACATTGCCTAAAAATCTTTTTTTTTAATTTAGTACTGCCTTTCAGAAGCTACAGAAGATACTTGCATGTTTTCCAGAAGTCAAAATAAGTTAAATTTACACTGATCTTCAAATTCAAAAAGTTTTCACCCCCAGTTCTTAATGCATCGTTTTTCCTTCTTGAGCATCAGTGAGCGTTTGAACCTTCTGTAATAGTTGCACTGTATTAAGATTTTAGCATATGTGAACTTTTGAACGGGGCCGTTTTCATAAATTCAACTACTATTTTCATCTTTTATGTGACATATCTTATTTGGGTCACTACTTCATGAATTTTGTATGATCCCTCTTATTTTGGTAAAATAATTGACATTTTGTAGATTCTGCAAAGCGTATGTAAACTTTTGACCTCAGATGTACATATACTATGTGGACCGTCCTCATTATTTAAATAAATTTTCTCAACATTTATAGCTGGCCATTCCCATTAACAATTTTAAAACTTCTAACCATTATTATTGAAAATATTCAGTGTGGTTACCCAGCAATTACTATTTTCTGTGTAGAGCAGTCACGGCCGCAGTTATGCTACGTGCTGCGTGAAACAAGTTTTGTCTCTTTCATCTTTTGAAGCTAAATATTAAGTTAAATGCTGCTATTATTCATTATTATCCATTTCAAGTTTAATTAGGGTGTTTTCTAGGGTGTCTTCGCATTAAAGTACACACATATCTGTTCAAGTTTAACAGAGATCCATTGTTTTGTGTGCTTGACTGTATCTTAACTATTTTAATTTATGACTAGCTTGTAGCAGTAAGACTGTAAGACGTCCCAACACTGAATACAACTCACATCTCTCAAATGTTTCCATGTTGTCTTTCTCTTTAATCAGGACGACCGTCTGCGCACACCCTTGTTAAAGCTCAAACTAGCTGTGTGCAGCGTGATGCCAGAGCAGATCGCTAGATATAACATGGACTGCATGGCAAAAGCTGCAGCTAAGTAAGTCTTAAACTTTCCCAACTTCCTGCCTCTTTCTGCTTTCATAATTTGCTCGTTGGTTTTGCGGAATAAACTGTGAAAAAATGACAAACAGATGGTGCTGATTTAATGATATTATGAGATTCACTGTATGTTTGTCACAGGCAGCAGATAGAGGATGGAGAGAAGAACGGATCGGAGGATGATGATGAAGAGAAACCAGGAAAGAGGGTGATGGGACCAAGGAAGAAGTTCATTTGGGAGGACAAACTCAGGTTTAGACTTTAGCAAGTTAAAATCACTAATAGACTGACAATGTAAGAAGTCAAGGGTAGCCACATAAACCTGTGCATGTGTGTTTTTTGGTTTTTTTTCTTTCTTTCCCAGGACTCTGTTGTGCAACCTGGTGCGTGTGAAGCTGAGCTGTTATGAGCTGGAGCAGTGCTCTCTGTCTGTGGAGGACTATCTCAAAGCCTTCATGGAGAATGAAGTCAAGCCACTCTGGCCTAAAGGCTGGATGCAGACCAGGTGTGTGTCTGATTATGTGCTAGAGTTACCTTCATCAGTAACGATTTAGATAAAGGAACACACATTCACTATTAACTAAGAGTTTTCCTTCAATAAAATCCTAATTTGCTGCTTATTAATAGTTATTAAGGTAGTTAAGTTTATGTATTTGGTTGAGGTAGGGGATCTAGAACATGGTCATGCAGAATAAGGCATTAATATGTGCCTAATAATTACTAATTACCAAGTCCACTTCCAGAACCAGAATTTACAGATAATGTACTCACCCCCTCGTCATCCAAGATGTTCATGTCTTTCTTTTTTCAGTCGTAAAGAAATAGTTTTTTTTTGAGGAAACCTTTTAGCATTTTTCTCCATATAGTGGACCTAAATGGTGGCCAACAGATTGAAGGTCCAAAATGCAGTTTAAATGCAGCTTCAAACAATCCCAAATGCAGTTGTAAACGATCCCAGCCGAGGAAGAAGGGTCTTATTTAACAAAACAATCGTTTATTTCCATAAAAATTATACAATTTATATACTTTTTAATGTCAAACACTCGTCTTGCCTTGGTCTGCCTGAACTTTTTTTTTTTTCCAGTTACAGTTAGGGTATGTCTCAAAACTCTCATCTCTTGTTCTCCCTCAACTTCAAAATTGTCCTGTATAACTGTTTTACCTTTTTTGTTAAGGGTTTTTGATGATCTTTGCATGTTCACTTTGCAAAGACTGGGTCGGTACTTCTGCAGCGATGTAGGATGATTTTGAAATGATTTTTGAAGTTGAGGGAGAAAATACGATTGGAGTTTTTCGTCATACCCTAACTGTCTTGAGCCAGAATACACAGAGTTCAGGCAGAGCAAGACAAGATGAGCATTTGAGATAAAAAAAAAAAAAAAGCATTTAAATTGTATTTTTTTTAAATAAAAATAACCAATTGTTTCGCTAGATAAGACACTTCTTTCTCGGCTGGGATCGTTTGAAGCCACATTTAAACTGCATTTTGGAAGTTCAAACTCGGGGCACCATATCAGTCCATTATACGGAGAAAGATCCTGTAATGTTTTCCTCAATTTCCTTACGACTGAAGAAAGAGACATGAACATCTCAATTCTTGTTCTGGAAGTGGACTTCTCCTTTAATAGTGAGAACTGGACATTAAAATTGAAGCGTTACCCCTTCATCTGGTAAAATACCATGTTAATATCAGATTCTTTCCTTTTTTTCACCAGGATGCTTTTTAAGGAGAGTCGTGCGGTACATGGTCACCTCACTGGCCTGTGAGTAGATCAACTTTTTTATATATATACATTGATGTTTGCATACATAGTGGGAAAGGAGAGATGGTTGCTTGGGTAAGCTGTCGCCTCTTTAACCTAGGTTTTGCATCTCTCTCTCTGGTCAACTATTAGATGCATGTTTATTAATAAACCATATAAATCATAATAATGAAAATATTTGTTTTCTATTTGAATTGGTTCATTTAAAAGTAGACATCTGACTCTATGGACACATTTTTCATGACTGTAAGGCAAGTATACACAGTTTTAAAGTTTCAAGCTCAAGTTCACAGAGCCCGAAACGGCAGAAAGCGCATCTTGTTTGCTTGAATTATTTTACAAAAGCACAACGTTTCGTTGTTATTCTGAGTGCACACAAATAAACGCAGAGTCTTTACAGATTCAAAAGATGTATGACTTTATCTGTATGACCAAAAATGGAGTATTTTAAGAGCAAGTAAACGCACTGGTGCCTAAATCTGTAAAACAGTGAGCACGCTATTGTTCAGCTTCCAGACTCTGCACAGACACTTGAATAGCGCATATTTTTCTATGTTAAAGTTAAATTGAGCTGCCATGTAAAGTTGCTATTGCAGGTTTGAAGTTGATGAATGATAGGTGAGCGTTTGTATGTCCTGCCCAATGTACTATATTACCACATAGACCAGCCGTTAACGATCTCTCCATCACAGACTGTGTGACTTCACCACCACTTCCTGTGGATTTTTTTTTTCTGCGACTAATCAAATTTTGGTTGACCAAGCCTCTTCTCGTCAAATAATGGTTAGTCGACTATTAGGGGGCAGCCTTTGAATACAGGACATGAGTAATTCAAACATTCTGAATATTAACCCTTTTTTCATAGGATTGTGCATTAGTTTTTTTTTTCTATTTAACCAAATTACTCATTTTTCTCCTTGAAATGACAGTTATAAGTTATATTTCTAGCACCCTATACTATAGTTGTTCTTTCAGTTGATGGCAGACATCCTGAAATATTAATAGGGTTTGCGAGTGGTCTCTCTTATCTTCTTGCCTAAAGAACAACACACACAACCTAATGTTAGTCCCTTATTGTAGGGGAGTCCGTCAGACTTCATTTAATGCTTTTCTATGGTGGGTGTTTCTATGCTGAGTTTGAGACCAAATGTGCTGAATTGTTGTGGGATTACAGTCAAAATACAAAAAATATGGTGCTAAAATAGCCTTCATTTTCATTTTAACACAATTTAATGTCACTGTAACCTTATTAAGCTGATCTCTGGCAGTGCATGAAAAATAAGGATGCAAATTCCAATGCCCTGTTCATGTGGTGGATGGTCAAAAACCTGGTGTATTTTCACTTCCTTGATGTCTTCAACATGGATTAGGTAGTCAGAAAGTAGATTTTGAGAGAAGGAACAACCAGTGTTGGTCACTTTGTTCTTGAAGCAGATTTGACTGCACAGAGCTGAACAAATAATAAGAGGGAGAGGGTAGACCGTAGGTTATGTAGGTTAATGATGAAAGGTTTGATTTTGCAATGGAAATCAGATGTCTAAAAAGGTACAGACTTGATGTAAGACACTGGGATCAGGTGGAGAATCTGGCTTTTAAGGCCTGTTCACATTAACACAAATTTTTGGAATTAAAATCTGCCAAAATTTTCACATGCGGTTTGTCTGTACAGACCAATGCACTGAAATTACATTTGGCAGCTCTTACCCACCTTATTCTTCAATGCGGAAGTAAGCCTATGATTCATTAGCCACTAAAGGTAAATAACGAGAAGAATAACAACTTGCAGTAAACAGTAAATCTGTTTGCACTACAAACCATTGTGTTCATAATTAAGATAATACATTATAATGATATGGTAAGTAAAACCAGTTTTTAATATCAAGCAGCAAAATGAGCTGTTTTGTACCACTAAAAATAGCTGGACGTGGATCAGACTGGAAACCAGACCCATAAAATTTACAAATGGCCGTGCCCTTTCTTACGGGAAAAATAAGGTGGATAGAAAAGCAGAAATACCCCTGTGCACCTGACACCTGCTTATCAGAGAGAGGAAAGGAGGTCAAACTGTATTTACATGTTTTCAAACAGCCGTTCAGGTTCAGATTTTTGTGTTCACTAAGGTGTTTATCAAACAACCCTAAATGCATGAGTAAAAATAAAGGGAGTCTTTTCTAAACTGTTCTTCTACTAATTCCTGTTTGTGCATGCCATCAAGTCATAGTCTTTTTGTAACAGCAGCAGTTCTGGGCATGTGACCAAAAGTGCAAATCTTATTGGTTTGATTATTGGTTTCAAATTACAATGTTTATTGCACTGGTTATTCGTCTTGGTGTAAACAGGTCTTTAAAGTGCCCTTAATATGCCATATTGCTCCCGATTTAAAAAAAAAAAATAAATAAAAAAAATAAAAAATAAATAAATAAATATATATATATATATATATATATATATATAAACAATTACAGTTTAAGTCGAAAGTTTACATACACTTTGCAGAATCTGCAAAATGTTATTTTACCACAATAAGAGGGTTCATATAAAATGTATGTTATTTTTATTTAGTACTGACCCGAATAAGATATTTCACACAAAGTATGTTTACATATAGTCCACAAGAGAAAATAATAGTTGAATTTATAAAAATGACCCCTTTCAAAAGGTTACATGAACTTGATTCTTAATACTGTGTTGTTACCTGAATGATCCACAGCTGTTTTTTTTTGTTTAGTGATGGTTGTTCATAAATCCCTTGTTTGTCCTGAACAGTTAAACTGCCTGCTGTTCTTCAGAAAAATCCTTCAGGTCCCACAGATTCTTAGGTTTTTTTTTTAAGCATTTTTGTGTATTTGAACCCTTTCCAACAATGACTGTATGATTTTGAGATCCATCTTTTGACCCTGAGGACAACTGAGGCACACAACAATTACAGAAGGTTCAAACACTCACTGATGCTCCAAAAGAGAAAAACGATGCATCAGGAGCCAGGGGTGTAAACTTTTGAACAGAATTGTTATTTTGCCTAAATATCATTTTTTGTTTTTTAAATTTAGTACTGCCCTTCAGAAGCTACAGAAGATACTTACATGTTTCCCGGAAGATAAAATAAGTTAAATTTACTCTTCAATTTCAAAAAGTTTCCACCCCTGGCTTTTAATGCATTTGTTTTTTCTTCTGAAGCATCAGTGAGTGTTTGAACCTTCTGTAATAGTTGCATATGAGTCCCTCAGTTGTCCTCAGTGTAAAAAGATGGATCTCAAAATTGTACAGTCATTGTTGGAAAGGGTTCAAATACACAAAAATGCTAAAAAACCAAAGAGTTTGTGGGACCTGAAGGATTTTTTTTTTTCTGAAGAACAGTGAGCAGTTTAACTTTCAGGACGAGCAATGGACTCATGAACACAGCTGTGGATCATTCAGGTAACAACACAGTATTAAGAATCAAGTGTATGTAACCTTTTGAACCGGGTCATTTTTATAAATTCAACTATTATTTTCTCTTGTGGACTATATGTAAACATATTTTATGTAAAATATCTTATTCAGGTCAGTACCAAATAAAAAAAATAACATGCATTTTTGTATGATCCCTCTTATTTTGGTAAAATAATGAAAATTTTGCAAACTCTTGAAACTTTTGACTTTCACTGTATTTATCATACATACAAGCTGTGATTAATTGGAGCCAGCTGGTCCAAATAAACTGGATACTGAGCCATCTTTCAAGAGCAAGTGTTTTGTGAATCCTGTGTTGAACTCCCAAAGATTAGAGAAGCAGACACGAGTAAAATGACGTGTTTGTGGGCGAGGTCAAGTTGTTTGCCGCTCTGTGATGTGTAACCGGCACAGAAGTGGGATTCGAATTACTAACGACTCGTTTAGGCAGTACAGAGTCGATTCTTTATTTTGGAAGACAATAACTTTGTTGAACTGTGCAGATCGTTTACATTCATATTACACATACACACTAGCATGAAAAGCAAAATTGGAAATGGCAGAATAGGGGCACTTTAAACTACTCAGGTAATGGCTTTTAATGTCTCATTGTGATTGCTTAATTGTTTTTCACAACAGGGGCAAGAAAAGGATTGTTCCAACCCCAAAAGCTGCCAAAATGACGGTATGTGAAACTGAGCCAGTTTTCCACTATTACGTCCATATATTCAAACCTCTTCTTGACTGTTACATTTCTAAGTTGCGTATTCGTGTATTTTTGCATTTTCCAGGATGTCAGCTGGACACAGAGACCTGCTCCAGGTGTTGGATCCACCTCTGCCTCGCCTGCCTTACCCGCCCCAGCGTGCAGACCGCCCTCCTCCCCCTCTGAACCCATCTGCCTCTCAGATTCACTGGACGAGGATCTGGCCGCTAACTCTCTGGACTCCATTTCCCAAGCTCTCGCTCTCCTCAGTAACGCTGCCAAGGGTCTGACGCCGAACAATGGCGTTCCCGTCGCCTCTTCTCCCAGTGTCCCCGGATCCTCATCTGGAGTCGGCCACTACTCCTCTCCTCTGTCACATTCCACCCTTCCAGCAAAAATGGAGTCTTCTGGTATCTCTATGGCGAATATGAGCACTCTATCTACCTCTCCTTCCCTCTCCTCTCCGCTCACCTCGTCTCCTTCATCTTCCATGCGAGGCGAGAGCTTCGGGATGCTAAAGGACGGCGGGCCTGTGCAGAGACCCTCGGGAACGACCAGTCACAGAGCTGGCATTTCAGGAATGAACGCGGCGCAGTCTGCAAAACCCCGTCCGCCCCCTACCGCCTCGCCCCTTTTGCCTCCGCAGCAGAGGTCATTTGGGACAATGGGAGTGAAGTTGGTCCAGACTCCGCCCCCTGTCGGACAAACAAAAAACTGCGCTAACAAATCCACTACTGGTGGCGCTACTGTGGTTTCCCAGCAACAGCCTCGTATGAACACTCATCCCTCACAAATGAACGCCAAGAGCCCTCAGCAGTCTCCTCCTCCAACTACTTCCTCTCCTTCCACCCTACTATCACATGCCAAGACTCCATCAATGCCACACACCCAGTCAAACTTCATCACACCCATGCAGGCCACGCTTACCAAGTCTTCCCACAGTAGCAGCTCTCCCATAATCAAACTCACACCACGACCCCCTGCCCCTACTCCTCCTCCTTCATCCTCACCCTCGCCTTCATCATCTCCCTCTCTCACCCACCCCAGGCCTCAAATGATCCCCAGCTCGCACCAATACAGCCCCAAGAGTCCAACCTTCAGGCCGCCGTTTACCGCACAAGGAACCGCAGTGGTCAAATCCGGCTCAGGACAGGCCAGTTACAGTTTCGCAGGTGGACACAAATCCACTAGTCCGCCCAGCGGTGGCGCAAACACCACCAGCACCGCTTTGATGGCCACACCTCTGTGCCAGGACGGTAGCCCCTCCCCTTCAGCAGTACCAGCCAATCACAGCCAGCGACAGAGGCCAGTGGTAGGGACTAGTCAGAGTGCCAAGTCTTCAACGAGTCGGGCGTCAGCCATGACCCTGCCCTCTCCTCCTGTCTCCTCTCATCTGTCACAGGTGAGTTTAGCAGCTTCAATCATTCCAAATCTGGTTAAACAAATTGTCTAGTCATGCTCGACCTGTTTCTGCAGTTGCTAGCAGAAACAGTGGTAGGAGCTGTTTTTATGCAAAGCGACTTCAGTAGTCAGTCACTTAATAGATCAGTATGTGTTCCCTGAGAGTCATTAGTCATTAATCATTACCTTGCCTTTGTTTGTGCTGTGCTTTTCCAGTGTCTATGAGCCTATTTTTTTTTATTTTCAAGGTTTTTTCGTAAGGTAGTCTTTTCTAAGCTTTGAGTGTGATTTATTTATTTTTTTCTTCTCTTCGGTAATGTGCTTTTAAGATGTATATGATGCAGTATTATTGTCTTTGATCTGACTTTTTTTTTTAAAGAAACTTCAATTATTGCACAGTTGATTTAATAAGACTGATTTCTGGGCACACTCTTCTCACAGTAGTTAAAGTGTTTACAGCTGACTTTAAAGTAGTGGTTGACAGATTATCGGCACTGATATTTAGCGTTTTATCTGTATCGGTATAGGTCATTTTCAAAACCAATTTACTGATAAAATAATGTGTGTGTGTCTGTTTGTTTTATTTTCTCATAATCACCAAAGCTGCATTTATTTGATCCAAAATACAGTAAACCAGTAAGTGTGCAAATATTACAGTTTACCAAAAAATTACTGTTTTGTATTTGAATATATTTTAAAATGCTATTTATTCCTGTGATGGCATTTCATATTAATCCATAGACTTTCATAATATATTTCATATATTCAACATTTCTTATTTTTATGAATGTTTAGAAGAGTTGTGCAACTTAATACTTTTTCTAGAAAACATTTACTTTATTCAATAGTAAATACATTACATTTGTTACAAAACTTTACAAAACTAATACAAACTTTTAATCAGTTCAGTATGTTCTTTCTGAAAAGAAGTATTGGTTTCTTTAAAAAGTGTTATATGGGCCAATCTACAGATGCTGGAAACATCTTGGAAAAAAATGTCTTTTTCCACAAATTCTTTATGTATGCAAATTGTATAATATCCAAGGTACACATTTCTAGTGATTGTGCAGTTAATTCTCACAGTGCATTTTCAGAAAGTTTTGGAATATTTGTCCTCTCCCCAAATTTGTCACTACCAAAATACAGTAATGTGTAATTTAATAAGAAGGGTTATATTTACCTATTAAGATTTTGCCTGCATCTGCATTGTATTATTTTTGCTATTTTATTAAATTTTTTTTCAGTGGTCAACCAATAACAAATAAATTAACAATATTTCATAATTTCAATATTTGATAATTCAGTATACTTTGTTTTTGATAAAACATCCTGTTTCTGTCATGACTGCATGTTTTCGGTAGTGACCACATCACATTAGATAATTTTAACTTGCATACTAAAACACTACATAACTGTACTAAAATTGTTTTTTTTCCAACAAAGATGAGAATTATGTGTTCCCTTTTGTCACTACGGAAGCAATGATGACATGTTTCGATCGTGACAAATTTGTGGAATAACACCACTCCCAAAAAAGTGTTTAATTATAGAATAAAGGTGGTAGTGACGTTCCTTAAAGTTTCACAAGGATTTTCATACTTTTGAACACATTTACCTCAAAATGATGGGGCATATCTGCTCGCCATGTAGCTATGAGAGCGAGGGGTACATGAATATTTCCTGATCCTAAATTTATGGGTGTAGGTAAAGTCAGTCTCAGCCAATGGACTTCGCTAGTGAAATAAAACGGAGCACTTTTTTTTTTTTTATACATAGTTTCATAATTTACAATGAAAAAAAATATATATATATATTTTTTTAACTTTACCTTCTAAAAGAATCAAAAAGATACTTCTAAAAACAACAATGGAAAAAAAATATTTCAATATCATTTTCATAAATTGAAATTTAGGGGTTAGGGTTTGGGATAGCCACCTCCCAATTGAAAGTACCCACTTAATTATGATTTTTATGTATGTTGAGCTTGCTAATATTTAAATATTATGGTGGGTTTTCAACAGATAATAGAAGGATCTTAGTAAAAACCTAAGATTTGAATACTTATGCTTTTTTTTTTTTTTATGTATTTTTTGGTTGTGGGACAGCAGCTTGCACCAGTTCTGTAGAATGGCCCATATATTATTGTAAGTGACCTGTCAACATTTGTGGATAATTTCCATAAAATTATTTTTAAATAGGAATGAGCGAAGTTGGGATTGATCAGTAACATTTTAAGGCGGGCCTTGGCCAAAAAATTGCTTGCAAATATAGTTCAGTTTTGTTATTCAGTGTAAGTGTAATCAGATGCCAAATAATTCATTCAGGTCACTAACCTTTTCCCAGCTCTTTCCCCCCAGTTCTTTTTAACCATTAATCAAGCCCCCTCTTTCCCACAGGCGTCTTCAGCTTCAGGAAGTAACCTCTTGGGCTCAGTGCCCCCCTCCCTCCCCCTGGGTTTCGGGATGCTCGGGGGTCTAGTGCCTGTTTCTCTACCCTTCCAGTTCCCCTCGCTCCTCAACTTCAACCCTCCAGGCCCTGGAGTTCCTGGTTGCAGCAACATGGGAGCTTCACCCGCTACCAACTCAGGATACACCCTGGCACAGAGTGAGTGTGTGTACATGAGTGCAGCGTGCTTATATGTTTGCGTGTACCGTCTTTGGCTGTGTTTATGTAATGTGGCTTGTCCGAGTCTTTTTCCGTGTCTCCCTAATCTGTTTTTTCAATTTTCTTCCTCTTTCTCCACTTCGCATCCTGTTTTGGTGCTGCATTCCTGCCATCTCATTTGCTCCCGGATTGCTGTGCACTCTTCCATCTCTCCCTCTGTCCATCTTTCTTTCCACCTGTCCTGCCATCCCCCAGATCTGTTTAAGAGTCTTCAGCCAGGGTCTCAGGTTGCTCTACCTCCCCACTTGCAGCTTGCTTTCTCAGGTAAACGCTGCAGAATCCCTCCAGCTCACTGTTGCTCTGTGGTAGTTTTAGGTTGTTGACCGTTCCTTTATTTCTCTGCTTGTTTCAATCCTGTTTTGTGTTTCATTAGTGTGTTTCATTAGCTCTGTTCCAAAACCTAGTGTGCTGATGGCTGTCTACATAGGCAGCTGCCTTCTAAGGGTGCACCCTAACTGAAGTGGAACATCATGTGATTGATTTGGTCGCAACTCCGTTACCATTAAATATGACATGTTTAGGCCGGTCCTCTTAAGGGAATTTACTCGGACTGGGTATTGACAGATTTCACTATACAATTTGATTTGACTCATTTGGAAATATTTCAGGTGCAGTAGCCTATAGATTTTCCTAATAAAAGAAATCAGGAATACAGGAAACACTGTCAGTTGATACATTTAAAGGGATAGTTGATCCAAAAATGAAAATTGTCTTTAATTGTTCCAAACCTGTAAAAGTTTCGTTCATTTTCAGAACACAAATGAAGATATTTTTGATGAATCCAAGAGCTTTCTGACCCTTCATAGACAGCAACACAATTACCAGGGTTAAGGCCCAGAAAGGTCGTAGGGACATAGTTAAAAAAGTCCACGTGAGGTCAGTGGTTCAACCCTAATTTTATGAAGCTACAAGAATACTTATTATGTGGAAACAGAACAAAAATAATGACTTTATTGAACAATTTCTTCTTCTGTGTCAGTCTTTGATGCACGTTCACAATGCATGCAGTCATGGTACTGTTGTGAATGTACATTTAACACTGTGCCCTAACTACATGCGATACGACGCAGTGACATGCAATAAAAGGTATCTTTTCCTTGTTAATCTGAGTTTTGTCCTAACCAGCTGCGACGGTGATGCACAACATTTCTATTTCTATTATCGATGTTGCAGCTGGAGCAACAGTGTACAAACTATGACGGTGATAATCTCGGGTGATTATGTGCTGTATTTAATTTTAATTGTCTCTAATGTGAGTTCAGATATGATTTTGCGTGACTTTTATAGCCATACTGAAAGCAACAACAGATAGTGTACCTCAGATCTTGGAAATAAAGCAAACATAGTCAAACCAAAACTTATTTTTTGATATTTTTTTTTTACTAGTAAATGCAGGACACTATAGTTTATTTATGCAAGTGAGGATAGCAAAGTAAACTCTTACATACCCAAAAATTCTTCATACAGTGGACTACCAGTAAAACTGATACAAATTTGGGACCGAAAATTTTATTTGACACTTTGACCTGACCATGTTTTGTTACATCAAAGTTATCTGACATTATCAAGATGAAGTTGTTTGGACAGTTAAACTCTTGATTTCTTGTCTTATTTTAATACCATTTTCTAAAACAAGTGAATAAACTATGATAATGTTAGAAATGTCGAAGATGTCTGAATAAATTTTGGTTTGACTGTATACATTAATACTGTGACCTTAGTGCGAACCAGTAAGTGTTTTCCATGACAAAGATGGTATTAATTACTCAGTATGTACATTTAATAATGTTACAAATGTTTAATATTTATGAATTAGATTATTAGATAATTAGATTATAAGTCCTTAATACCTTTCTGGGACTTTAACGTGGTAGTTGCGTTGCTGTCTATGCAGAGTCAGAAAGCTCTCGGATTTCATCAAAAATATTTTAATTTGTGTTCCAAAGATGAATGAAGGTCTTACAGGTTTGGATTGCCATAAGGGTAAGTAATTAATTACAGAATTTTGATTTTTGGGAGGACTATCCCTTTAATATGTGTCTAAACTGTTAATTGCTGTTTATTTATTTGTTTTTTTTACATTTAAGGTTGGATACAAACATGCAAAATGTACACAAGGCAGTTTTATATCAATTTTAAAATTTGTATATCCTACCTAAATTTTTTGTTTAAATAAATACATTTAAATGATGGCTGTCATAACTTCCATTCATGATAGATTTATTCAAACACATTAAGACTAAACTAACTGGTTAAGTAAACATAATAAATATGTAATATAGTGCATATATTTAGCAAAATGCTCATGTTTAGACATATTTTTATAGCTAGCTATCGACATTGTCTTTCCTGAGGTAAACAGCGTTACCTGACATTGTTTGCAAGCAGTTGTGACGTCTTTAAGCGTTTTTCAGTTCAAACACCGATTGAGCGAATACATGAGACATGATACATCTCAGTACGTTGTACTGTTTCTTTCAACCTACCTTCCGATGTTCATTAATGCGTATTTCATGCATTAACTGTAGTGAAGAAGAAATCGGTTCACGTGCGCTTCGCGCTTCCGCTTGTACTGACGCGCCGACAGGAATCTTTCGCGCCACACTAAAGAGCGCCAAATCACATTTATTGTTTGAATGTTGCTCTAAAAGTGACGGTTTTAAAGCTAGGACTTTTTGCAATTATTAGATGTAAGGCATGCTACAAATAAGGTTTTTTGTTCATAAAACAGAAATAACGGTTCTGTATTATTAATTAGCTCTAATAGTTTTCTGGTTGGCTAATGTTAGACGTGATGAAACGGTAACACTTCACAATAAGTTTAACAATAACAGTAAGTTTTCATTTGTTGATGAACAATCTTAGCTAATGTTCTGGATCTTAACATATTACAACTGTAAATCTTTAAAAAAAAAGAATATTAACGTTTAATAAGTAGTATATTTTCCAGCGTTTATAAACCTCTGTTAATGTTTACTCATTGTTAGCTCATGGTAGTTAAAGCATTAACTACCGTTAACAGTGTTATCGATGAAAGTAATGACTTAGTCATTAGACCTATTTAAATTGATAACTGTTTTTTTTTTTTTTTGACTGATAAGTTCTGAAGGGTAATTTGTTCACAAGACTATAAACTGTTCCACAAAAGCAGCTATGACAATATATTTTTCACACTTCAAGCTCACCAAAAATGTTTCCTGCATTAAGTTTTCTACCACAGTTCTTGAATATCACACGCATAGTGAAGTTGGTATTTGTTATTAAGGGCAAACTAGTTTACGTCAAATACTTTTCAGCGTAAACCAAAACGTAACTTACCTTGATTATCCCATCTTGCTTCTCAAGCCTGTCACGATGTATTCTGGGATTTCATCCACAAAGACCAGAGGCAAAGCGAAGTATTTTATAAAGCACACTTGTGGTTTGGACCAGCCTTTGCGTTGGCAATCATTGCTCACTGGGTTTTGGAACAGATCATTTGAAATGCAGATTTCGTGAACTCTTTTAACTGTCTGGATTTTCTTCAGATGCAAACCAAAGTCAGGGGGGAGAAACAAAGAGGAAATCCCACTGACCGTCACAACCAGAATGTACAAGCGGACACCGCTGGCGACGGATGTTTTCAGCTGCTCGGTTTCTCGTGGACGGACACCTCCTGCGCTTTCATTCAGATGGAAATTACAGACCCTTCTTCAATTAACGTCATTCTGCTTTTAATCGATCAGTGTTCTGGATGATTGGAGTGAGCGGGGTGCATTTTAATTTCTTTTGTTTGTCAACATGTTTACACAAGACCTTAATCACTGTGGACATAGAGCTAGAGGAAGTGAGAGGAGTACGAAACAAAGCAACGTAATTTCTATTTAAGTTAATGTCGGCTGGAAACGTGCATTCCTGTGTTTATTTTCTTAGTAGATTTTTGTTAAAACTCCTAAAGGGATGTGATAGTCCAACCGTTTCCTTCTACAGACTGTTAGAATAGTAGCTGTTAATAATACATATGGGTAAATTATTTATAATTTTTTGACAGGGACATATTATGATGATGTTTAAGTGTATTAGTAGAATAAAATGGGTATGTATATAAAATATACATTTAATATTATGTGATCTATTTTCTTTCGAGGTCAGTACGTATGATGTTCCTCTCATCTGTGCGTGCAGATGTCTTGCTGTCTTTGGTGCTGCGTATCTCACTGGACCTTGTGAAAGAAAAAAAAAAAACATTCTTTTACGGATGAATGAATCATGTGTGAAAGCTTTTCATAGAGGAAAATGATGAGATTATAGCCTACTTGAACTTTCAGTTTAGTTTTGCTTACTATCAGTACAAGAACTCCCAAGACTGTCAATAAAACGCCTTAGTTTGTAAGTTTGAATAACTATGCAGGACTGTAAATGCTTCAATGCAACGTAAGCTATTGCTTAGAGCTCCACTTTTGCCATTAGTTGTTTGTGTGTGTGTGTGTTTTCTGAGTGCGTTTGATGGGTTTGTCGCGTCCCTTCTGCTCTGTTACCTCACTGGACCGTTCTTAGTTCTTCCTTCCATGTCTCTGTTCCATTTCATCCTGTGCCGCCACCTGTTCATTTCAAAATGTCTGGCACTGCTCACCTGCATCTTATGACTGTGTTCAAATGAGAAATGGCACCAAAGATGACAGCGTTCGCTCAGAGTTAAGCAACAGGTCAGGTGTGTGTGCGCTCAGTGTAACATCCTAAATGTGTGGTCTCTGGTTGTCTCTGTGGATATTGTGATGGACTGACTTTTAAAAATTGAATTTTATATATTGCTTTATTTTATTTTCTAAAATGCTGAAGTGGGTGGGTGTAATTTTAACTGATGCTCACCTTGAAAATTCTTATTTGGGTAGATTATTTTTGTCTTCATTCTGGAATTAAAATGCTGTCATTTTTGTTTCAAGTACAAGCTCTAAAAATTAATTCAATAAAAAACATTGGCGGATATGGTTGTTGTGACGTTACTGGCATAACTGAGGGACTGTATTTATTTACAAGGCTTTAACAATATATCAGTGATTATATATCACATAAGGTCAATATATCAGCCATTTTGATGTTATGAATGAATGGCACAAGTTAATTTTTGTGTAATTTTGAGCACGTTACACAACATTTAAATAAATTTATATATAAATTTACTATTAATAGTGTATATGTACATATATAGTGCATATATACATATAACATTGCATATCTATATAGGTGATATTAGCATACATCATGCATATAGATATAGCATATAAATATTTTGCATATAAATGTGCACAATATTAATCGTATAGAGACAGATAAATATTGCGTATAAATACATATGCACAATATTAATTATAGATTTAGTATATAAATATATTGCACAAATATATATAATATTAATCATGCATATATATATATAAATATACACATAATATTGTGCATATATACAGCTAGTGATATATATATATATATATATAATATTATTACATACAGAAAAACAGCAAATATATTGCATATAAATTTATATGCACAATATATATATATATATATATATAGTGCATATACATATATAGATAGCATATGTTGCAAATAAATACTAATATTAAATATTGTGCATATGCAGATATAGCATATAAATAAATATAAATATAGCATACAAATATATAGCAAATAATATAGATGCACAATATTAATCATGCATATAGACATAGCATATACATATATTGAATATAAACGTGCCTGCACATTATTATTTGTACATATATAGCGTATATATATATATATATATATATATAGCATATAAATATGCACAATATTAATCATGTATATAGATATAAATAAATATATTGCATACTATATATATATATATATATATATATATATGTGTGTGTGTATATACAAAAACACATAATATTGTGCATATAGCTGGAGATATATGTAGCATATAAATACATATGCACAATATTAATCATGCGTATAGACAGCAAATATATTGCATATAAATTTAGATGCACAATATTAATTGTGCATATAGATATAACATTTTGCACAAATACATATGCACAATATTATGTGTGCATATATAGTACATTGCAAATATATGCAATATTAATCATGCATATAGAGATGTTTAGCATTTAAATATATTGCATATAGATATAGCAAATATTAATTGTGCATATATAGCATATAAATATATTGCAAATAAATATATGCACAATATTAACCATGCATATAAATAGATCAAGCATAAATATATTGCATATATATATATAATGCACAATATTACTTGTATAGCTATAGCTATATAGTACATGAAAAGATGGAAATACATTGCACATTTAGTGTGGGTTTAGAGTTAACGAGAACTACAGTTGTATAATTGCAAGCTATAGAAAAATACAAAAAAAGTTATCCATTTTTGCAAATAAGCTTTACATATTATATATAATTATTATCTGTCTACACACGAAGTTAGAAGTTCCTATATTCTATAAGTGTATACAAAGCATTAAAATAATGCATTTTAGTCAACTGCTACTTTACATATTACACCATAATGAACATCACTCATCACTCCTTTTTATTTCAATAAGAAATGAAGAGCAACTTCAGAAACAGGAGAAAGCATGCTTCTTCTACAATGAATGTTTTATTTTTTCCTTTACAAAACTGACTGTCATCTAGAAATAGTTACAGTATACAAGAGAAAAACAAGAGGAGAGACATTTGCAGTTGAACGCCTGGTTGTCAACAGCCAGTCCAATAATAGAAGTGGTAATATAGCAATAATAATGATAACTGCAATAATAGTAACTAGATCATGGATGATAAAGCTTTAAACCAAATGAAATCACGCTTGCTCCTCGCCGCCTGAGGCAGAGGCTTCTTTATATCAAACCAACGTTAACACTGATTTCCCTCAGATCTTCATGAGAATAACAAGGGATACGAGACCTATATACTGGATATGATATTCATAGCAGAGTAAAATACAAAAGAACAACCAAAAAAAGGGTTACATAGCATTTTATTTCAATTGCCTTCAGCCAGTTTTGCCTTCATGTTAGCGGTTCTTCATTACTGATACGTGACATACTTTCATGGATGTTTTCTAATTAGTGTCTAAGGCACTTTAAGAAACACGTCATTAAATGCTAACAGTGGAACAGGTTAGTACGCCTTCCGCTCATCCTCTTTAATACTACTAGTGTTCAAAGCATCCCGTCCACACGCCAAACTCCCAGTCTCGAGTTAACGAAAATTCAATGAAGTGCCTGTGAATTAACGTGTTCAATATTTCCAGTTGCTTTCAGCATCGACGTAGCGATCTCAACTTGACGTCTGGACCGTTTCGAACTTCCTTCATTTTAAGTTCCAATAAACTTCCTTTGGTGGCTGTTTCACTTGTAGTGTATCTAATAGAGCAGCTGGATTTGAGAAGTACCATCATACTGTCACATATGGGGGGAGAAAAAACAAAAAAACAAAAAAAAAAACCTAAAGAGGTTACATACGTAAAGTCTTGATGTGCATTTGCATCCAGAATACTTCATATTTCCTTTCCAGTCGAAGCGGCCTTTTATGGCTTTCTTACGATGTGCAGTTAAAGGCGATTACATCCAAATTCTTAAAACACAAACCGCTAAATCTCCCAAACAGGCTTCGAGTTAAATGAAGATAAACGCCTAACGCAGTCGCCCGCAGGATTTCTTGTGTTTTAACTATTTAATGTGTTTAAATGTTAATGAGATGCTGAAGCGAGCAGCTTTTTTCACAGTTTTTCCTTTTCTGGTCCGTTTCAGATCCGGTCCAGTGCCACAGGACGTTTTTTTTTTATCTTTTAACGTAGCGAACGAGCAGCACATGCATCTCTATCGACCCAAGATCTGCAGACCGTAAACTGTACTGTACAACTAGGATCCGTCCCGTCACGTTTGCTTAGCTAACTGATGGTTTTACATCATTAAACTAGATCGGAGTGAACGCTTTCACCGCACACTCTTGTGAACGAGCATATTCGTGTACACGAAGCGAGAAATGCACTTCTATAGTGTGTTCTGTCGTGAGCGCGGTATTGGCTACAGTTGCAGGAAACACTAACTGGCGTGTGTACGCTCGGTCTTGAAGCATCTTGTATTTAGAATAAGGCAGAGTTGATGCTCCCTTGGTAGGGAGGGGATAGAAATGGAGGTTTGAGGGTAGCTTATGTCTGAGTGTGTTGTGTGTGTCTGTGGATGTGTTAGTGTAGTTTTGTGTTTACATCGCTCACTGGTCCTCTTTCTGTACCGCTGACCCCACATAGCTAAAGGAGAAAAATGAGGTGCTGGAGAGGAGGAAGCAGTGGGGCTGGATGGCCACAGGGGGGCGCCATGCTCTACTCCGCTGGAGTAGGCGGGTTCTCGTTCAGGTCGCTGGCCTTGCTGTCTGCGTCGTCGTCAGAAAATTCCCCTTCCATCTGCAGCTGTCTGCGGCCAGAACGGCTGGATGAGAAGCTGACGGGACCTCCTCGCCTGCAGGAGAGAGTGAATGAGGCATTAGAATGTGTTACCCAACACAGTGTTACTTTATTATTATTTATAATATTTATTAAGTATTTTTTTTATTTTAAATTAGCTTTTGATTTTTATATACATTTTAGATTTACTTCCATTTTAGTAATTTAATGAGCTTGTCATTTTAATTTTTTCTCTTTTTATTTCTATTTATCTATTTTTTTTATTGCAGTTTTAGCCATTTTCTAATGTGCTTTTGTCATTTTTATTAGTTTTAGAAATTGTGATTTTGTCTTTTTTTTTTGTTTAAAAAATATCTAGCTTTGACTATTTCCATTTTAGTCATTTTGTGATTGTGTAATCTGTTCAAAAAAATATTCAGCATTTTTTTCAGCAATAGCAATTTGATGAGCTTGTCATTTTTAAGTTTTGTATTATTTCTATTTAGCAGTTATTTCTTATGTGCTTTTGTCATTTTTGTTAGTTTTAAAAATATTTGGCTTTAATTTGATTTCTGTTTTAGTAATTTTGTGATTATGAATTTTGTGATCATTTTTTAGTTTAAAAAAATATTTAGCATTAATTTATTTCAGTTTTAGTAATTTAATATGCTTTTGTTATTTTTATTAGTTTTTTTTTTAGATATTTCTATTTAGCAGTTTAGCAATTGTATATGCTATTGTAATTTTAAAAATATTTGGCTTTAATATTTCAGTTTTAGCAATTTAGTGATTTTGTAATTTTTTACTTTAAAAAAAATATTTAGTATTCATTTTTTTCAGTTTTAGTAATTTGATGAGCTTGTCATTTTTAGCAGTTTTTAAAATTTCTATTTACCAATTATTTTATTGCAGTTTTTGTAATGTTCTTATCTGCTTTTGTCATTGTTATTAGTTTTCAAAATATTTGGCTTTAATTTTATTTCAGTTGTAGTAATTTTGTGATTTTGTCATTTTTAGGTTTAAACAATATTTAGCAATAAATTATTTCAGTTTTAGCAATTTAAGGAGCTTGTCATTTTTAACAGTTTATTATTTTAATTTAGCAATTCTTTTTTTTTTTTGCAGTTTTACAAATTTTATTGTGCTTTAGTAATTTTTGTTGTTTTATTAGTTTTTTTTTTTAGATATTTCTATTTAGCAATTTAGTAACTGTATGTGCTTTTGTCATTTTTATTATATATGATTTTTTTTTTTTAATTTAGCATTTATTTCATTTTAGTTTATTTTTTTTAGTATTTTTATGAGCTTTTGATTTTTTTTCCCCCAAGTTTTTAAAAAAATATTTTTATTTAGCATCAATTTATTTTTATTTCAGTTTTTGTTTGTGATTTTTATTAGTTGTTTTTATATTTCTAGTTAGCATAACATTTATTTCAGTTTATGTAATTCTAATCCTTCATTTTAGTTTGTTTTTAGTTAAGACGACAATTAGAATTTTCAAGTATTTCAAGTATGAGTTTAATTCAAGGTTTTATCTAATGTTTATATTTTATTTTATTGCAGCCTTTTTCAATTTATGAAAAGGAGCTTTAGTTTTTGTTAGCAATAACAACACCAACCCAACCAATGCATGTACAATTTATTTAACAATCACTCTGGTACAACCCCTGTACCTGAGGCGGTTTTTGAGCGTGTTGACCTCTCGGCTCAGACCCTCACTAGCTTCGGTGGCATCGTCCAGCTCCCTCTGCAGCTTCCTGCGGGAGGCGTTCGCTCGAGTCGCCTCTTCCTCAGCCTCCTCCAGCTGCCTCTTCAGCTGCTTCATGCGGGAGTTCGCCTTCTCCATCTAAAGACAGACAGAAACTCTGAGTCTGGAGTAATGATGTTGAAAATTCAGCTTTGCACCACAGGAATAGATTACATTTTAAAAATTATTCAAATAGAAACAGCTATTTTAAATTTCACAATATTAATGATTTTACTGTATTTTTGATCAAATAAATGCTCCCTTGTGACTAGTTTATCCACAAAGTCCAGTAACAACATGGAAATGCTATAAAACCAGCCCATCAGTTTGAAAGTTTGAAAGCCATTTAATAAACAGCTTAAGGAAATAATGTTACTGAAGCTTGGAAAGTGGAGACTTAATTTTTTCAACATTTATTCAGTGTAAGCAGCCAGTGCCCAGTACACTCTGAGAAGGAAGATTAGGCTTCGGGTTTCATTCACCTGCTCTTTGTACTGGTCGGCATGGCGACGCTCATCCTCCACTTGCATGAACACCTCCTTGAGTTTCTTCTCTGTGCGACGCACAATCTTATTGGCTGCAGCTCTCTCCCTGTGAAGAGCACAGATCATTAACAAAACCCACTGGCACCAACTCGTCTTTTGGCAGATTCAGAATCTGGCGTTAAATGGTTTCTTTTCACTGTTGCATACTTTGCTTCCTGTTCAAGCTGCTCTTCTAGCTGGATAATCTTGGCCTCCAGGGCGGCGATAGAGGCCTTGAACTTTGATTTGACGGATCCCTCGAGTTCCTGCAGTTTGGACTTCAACTCTTTGTTTTGCCGCTCAAGCTGCTGACGGGCATTCTCGCTCTTCTGGGCGGCACTGCGCTCTCCTGCCAGCTCTGTGTTCAGGGTATCCACCTGAAATACAGACACAACAGCTGCTACTGAAGATGTGACGTGTCACAAGCACACAGAGCTCTCAGAACAGGCCAGGCTGACAAGTGCATTCAACTGCATTGAAAACATAGCATAGCTTGCCCATAATTACAGTAACTTCCTCTACACTGCACCTGCATAGTGGTCTTGCGGAAGCGGTCATTCAGGAGCTCCATGTTGCTCTGTTCCTCCTCTAGCTCTTCCTCCAGCTGGGCAATGCGAGCCTCCAGCCTCCTCTTTTCATCCAAGAGGGCTGCCCTGAAAGAATGAACATAAAATGAATAATAAATCTTATTTTTGTACAAACTATGAATAGAAAAGCAAATTAATTAACAGCAGAATATATTGAAGTCAGAATGCAAAAGAAATTGTGGTGTTTGAAACATTTCACCCACTATTGGTTCTCCTTTAATAATCTGTTTCACTCGTAAACACATCACAATACTCAAGTATATTCAGTTGCAACTTTAAATGGACAGTTCACCCAAAAATTACCCCATGATTTACTCACCCTCAAGCCATCCTAGGTGTACATAACTTTCTTCTTTCAAACAAATACAATCAGAGTTACATTAAAGAATGTCCTAGCCCTTCCAAGCTTTTTAATGGGAGTGAATGGGTGTTGAGATTTTGAAGTCCAATAAAGTGCACACATCCATCATAAAATGTGTTCCACATGACTCCTGGGATTAATGAAGTCCTTCTGAAGCAAAGTGATGCATTTGTGTAAGAACAATATCCATATATAAAACTTTATAAACTGTAATCTCTAGCTTCCGCTAACTGTCGTACGTGCGTTCACGAGAGAGTGGCGTTCCAGCAGATAACGTAGGTGTAGTGTAAGCTCCGCTGACAATATGCTAGTCTTGCAAGAACCAAGTTTTGTTTACAGTAAAGGAAAAACAGTCTCCTAGTGGGTTTTATCAAAATCCTCCAACATTTTTCTTTACAAATCCTTGTCTTCTACTTCTAATTCATGACTGGTGTTTTGTTTTGCTCTCTACTGCACTTCCGAGTTCGTCACTGTGTTTGTCTACATCCTATTGTATTCCGATTGTATTCATCTGAAAGAAGACAGTCATATACACACAGGATGGCTTGAGGGTGGGTAAATCATGAGGTAATTTTCATTTTGGGTGAATTATCCCTTTAAGAGGTTTGCAGCACAATGACTCACTTTCCAGAAGCACTGTTGGAAATCTCATCAGCGAGCTCATCTCTTTCCTGTTCAGCATGGCGTCGAGCTCTCTCTGAAGATGCCAGGTCCTAAAAACACAATCACAACCAAACCATATACAGACTCGCCAATTTAACTAATCCAATTTAAATGGTGTAGAATAAACAAGATTCTCCTTTCTGTATTTCAGGTTTTGCAGTGTCGGCTCACCTCTTGCAGCTGCAGAATCTCAGCCTCTAGACTCTTGAGCTTCTTCTCATTTTCCTTAGACTGAGCGAAGATCTCATCACGAGAAGCGCGTGCCTCCTCCAGCTCCCTCTGGTAATCCTTCATCTGGGCCTGGTTTAAAAACAGAGAGATGTTGCCATCTGTACTTCTCACATTTTGTCATATCTCTGCACTGATTGTGAACTTACAATATTTAGTCACAGTAATGCAGTCAGTGATGTAGACATCTGTGTCACTACTAAAAGACTGATGCACTTTAGCTGATACGAGCTTTTGAGGATAAGCAGATTATAAATGTAAATGTGTCATTTCTTGCATTATCAAGCACATTTCTGTGCATGAACAGCAGCATTCTGGAAGAGATTGTACCTGGAGTTTGCGTAGCTGTTTAATGGCTTCATCACGGGCCTTGTTTGCAGCCTCGATCTGCGCTTCCACATCTTTGAGGTCCATCTCCAGTTTCTTCTTGGCAGCTACAGCAAGAGCTCTCTGCTTCCTTTCATCTTCAAGCTCCGCCTCCATCTCACGCACCTGAAGGAAGAGGAATCATGGATTAAAAACTGCACCAGATAGGTTTACTATGAATTAAAACGACTGCAGACTGTCAAAAAAATTGTTACTTGTTGCTTCTTAAGATACTAACCCTTTATTACGCAGACTTACTTTTTTACTTGCAAGCACATGAGCCATATAAAATGGCTATAAAATGTTTAACATTTACTTTGAATGTTTTACAAAAAAAAACCCTATTCTTGGTAACATGACTTAAAAAGCATTACTTAAAATATTCTTATTTTAAAAAAAAAGAAAGAAAGAAAAATAGGCAGTAGTAAACAATCGAGTAATAGAACATCAATAAAACATGGATAAATTAAGTTGATAAAAACAGGTACAAGTGAATAAATTACTTTCAATCTTAAAAATGAATAATTTTCATCCCCACATGGCTTGTAATCCTCAAAAATTATAGATTCCACCCACCTGTTTGACCAGTGCTCTCTTCTTCTCCTCATTCTGCTCATCTCTGGCCTGCAGGTCTCGGTCAAACTGGGCCTTCATGGCCTGCATGTTGACCTCCAGGCGCAGCTTGGCATCCTCTGTGGCCTGTAGTTCGTCCTCCAGCTCCTCTAGCTGAGTGCGCATCTCCTCCACCTGCTGCTCCAGAGTGCGTTTGGATTTCTCCAGCTCATGGACCTACAGATTACAGGATGTTAAAAAAAATAAAACACAGTGAGACTGTGTCATAACCAGACACATTGTGATCAAGTGCTAAACGATAAATCCAGGACTTCTCTAGACATTCATATTTACTTCACATTTCTAAACATTTCTCCACATTTTTTAAAGACTGCAGAGGAAGATATCAATTTTCCATTTTCACATTTTTGCAGATCACTTTCAACATCACATTTTTATGACAAATTCCCAGATTTTTCCAGGTTTCTGTCCAAATTAGCATTTTATTTTATTTTTTGCTTTTATGTTTGCCACAGCACTCTAAATAGATCCAGACAGTGAAATTTTTTTCAGCCCAAAATCCTGCTCCATATGCTGTATATTAAACATGCATATGTTGTGACTGGCTGATTTTGTCACTTTGCTAAGTATTCTGCTGTCAGTGATGACAGGCAAATTACTTGACACCTGAAACTTGTTTCATCACACTTAGTTAGCACATGCTTTAGAGTGTCAGCACATTAGGAGGTTTTAGAACAAAAACAGCCAATAAAATCTGCTGTTTACAAAACACCAAAGGTTCTTTAAAACATCATTGTGATGAATTTAAACATTACCACATATGTAATATAATAGTATAAAATTCCAGTAACACAGTGACTTACGTTCTTGCCTACATCATCCTTGGAACTCATTAAATCCTCCATCTCAGCTCTGAGCTGCTTGTTGAGTCTCTCGAATTCCTCTTTAGCTTCCAGAGCTTCATCCAGAGCTCGGGCCATAGACAGAGCTTTGGTCTCCTTTTCTCTCGCCTCGGCCTCCGCACGGTCCCTCTCCTCAGCGTAACGTGCAGAGATGGTCTTCTCCTCCGCCAGCATCTGACATACACATCAACCAATGCCTTTGTGAGTACTTCCTTTTAAAATGATAACATTTTTCAGTAATATTTAAAGATAATAATTTAAAAAAAATGAGTATTTAAAATAACCAAAATTACCTAATAATTTTTTTTTTCATCAGTTATTCACACTCATATTACTGCAAACCTACAAGACTCCTGTTCAACTTCCAAACACAACTTAAGATATTTTAAATAAAACCTGAGAGATTTCTGTCTATTCACTGAAAGTACATTCCACTAAAACTTTGATGCTTCAAAAAGTTCATAAAGACATCATAAAAGCTGATTCTCACACATCAAGCAATCATGCTTGAGCTTCAGTTTCTCATACTTAGTGCATTGGTCAGAGTTCATTTGTGAGTGTCATAAGTGTCACCAGTCATAAGTAGCACGGGTATATTTGTAGCAATAGCCAACAATACATTGCATGGGTCAAAATTATCCTTTTTTCTTTTATGCCAAAGGATCATGCTACATCACAATATTTTGTACATTTCTTACCATAAATATATCAAAACTTAATTTTTGCTTACTAATATGCATTGCCAAGAACTTAATTTGGACAACTTAAAATGCCATTTTCTCAATATTTAAGAATTTTTTTTTTTTTCACCCTCAGAAACCAGATTTTCAAATAGCTGAATCTCAGCCAAATACTGTCCTATCCTAACAAACCATACATCAATGGTAAGCTTATTTATGTATTTTTTTAAAGTGATGTATACATTTCAGTTGACCCTTATGACTGGTTTTGTGGTCCAAGGTCACAAATATTATTTTTGGGTAAACTGCCTCTCAAAACCAATTCAAACCTGGTCAAACTTCTTCTGTTTCTTCTCCAGGTTTGAGACGATCTGTCTCTGGTGGTCCAGGTCCACCATAAGATCATCAAGCTCCTGCTGCAGTCTGTTCTTGGTTTTCTCCAGCTTGTCATAGGCGATGACCTTTTCCTCCAGCTTCTGACTGGCCCCCTCCATGTCCTTCTGCAGCTTCCTCTTGACCTCCTCCAATCCTTCAAGAGCTCCCACATCATCCTCCAGCTTCTTCTTGGTCTCCACCAGCTATCCAAAAAAGGAGAATTACAGAGGAGTGCTTTTCTTGATGAATGACATTCTTAATGAATGTGTCTGAGTGCTAGATGCTGATCTTAACTTACATGCCGTGGGCCCTTATTAAAAAAGTATGGCGTGATTGTGCGTACCTGGGCTTGTAGTGTCGCCAGTTGTTTCTCCAGGTTCCTTCGCGCTTCCTCTTCCTCCTCCTGCTGCTCCTGAAGGTTGTTCTTCTCCTCCTCCAGTTGACGGATACGACTGCTCAGGTTCAGCTTCTGACGCGTTTCCTCTTGAAGCAGCTCCTACATCCACAATATTAAACAAGCATGACTCAATCACATCACACACCTTTTCTTGTGAGTAGCCTATCTATTGTTTTCATTAAGGCAGTGCAGTCTTTTATTGCTGATTCAATAATGAAATTTCATCAGGAGCATACTATGGATCCACCTTGCTGGCAGCTACTAAATGTTAAAAACTGCTTCATTTACTCCTCCAGTGCTTCCTGTTCGCAGAGACACATTACCTGAGTGTCCTGAAGCTGACTCTCTAGGCTGGAGGCATCTTTGGCCAGCTTAATTCCCTTCTTCTCAGCATCTTCCAATAGAGAAGAAACATTGTCCAGTTCCGTCTGCAAAAAAAAAAAATCAAATATGCGATGGAGGGATATTTCACACGTACCCTGGATTATGATCTATTTAAAGGTGCTTTAACACTTCGTTGGATAGCCTGGTCTGAACTGGAGTTTGACTGAACCCCCTTCCTCCTGCTGGTTTGTGTTCACAAGGTGGTTTTTGGTTCTGAACCACGGTATGATTGCACAATCACAGTGGCACCTGTTTACCCAGGATGCAAGGTGCCAACTATGCAGAAGATGGCAAAATGAAAGCATCTGGTACTGGTTTATATTATCCAAATGAACCAAACTCCACCAAAAGTACTACTGTAAAAGCCCCCTAAAAGTACAAGGTCTCACATGAAATATGAAGTCTGAATGTAACAGAATTGTTTAATTCTCTGTAGTACAAGGATGTTTGTTTAAAAAACAACAACAACAACAACAACAAAAAACATTTAAATGTAGCAGAAACATTTTCTAAAGGCACTTTATTTTTGAAAGCTGTTAGAGTCACTTGTTTATTGAGCAAAAATATAGCTAGGACTGCACAATTATAGACGTAGTCGCTTTCAGAACAAAACTTTACAGATAATTTACTCACCCCCTTGTCATCCAACATGTTCATTTCTTTCTTTAGTCAATAAGAAATTATGTTTTTGAGGAAAACATTTCAGGGTTTCTCTCCATATAGTGGACTTCTATGGTGCCCGCAAGTTTAAACTTACAAAATGCAATTTAAATGCAGCTTTAAAGGGCTTCAAATGATCCCAGCCGACGAAGAAGGGTCTTATTTAGTGAAACGATTTGTCATTTTCTAAAAAAATTGACAATTTATATACTTTTTAACCTCAAATGATCGTCTTGTCTAGCCCTGCGTGAACTCTGTGTATTCTGGTTCAAGACAGTTAGGGTATATCGAAAATCTCATTCTCATTTTCCAACTTCAAAATCGTCCTACATCACTGCAGCAGTACCGACCCAGTGTTTACAAAGTGAACAAACAAAGGAGATCAAATCAGTGATGTAGGATGATTTTGAAGTTGGAAGAGAAAATGAGATGGGAGTTTTGACATACCCTAACTGAACTGGAATACACAGAGTTCACGCAGAGCTAGACAAGACGAGCATTTGAGGTTTAAAAACTATATAAATTGTATTTTTTTTTTTTTTTAGATAAGACCCTTCTTCCTCAGCTGGGATCATTTAGAGCCCTTTAAGGCTGCATTTAAACTGCATTTTGGAAGTTCAAAATCGGGGCACCATAGAAGTCCACTATATGGAGAGAAATCATGAAATGTTTTCCTCAAAAAACAATTTCTTTATGACTGAAGACAGACAGACAGACATGAACATTTTGGATGACAAGGGGTGAGTAAAAGATCTGTTCTGGAAGTGAACTTCTCCTTTAAGTAATTTTTCATTATAAAATTGATACAAAATTTGTACAAATAAAAAAAATTAAAATAACTGTGCTTGTTCGTAGGGCCGCACAATGTTGTGATTATTTATCAATATGACTATAAAATAACATATGGAACTGGTTATTATATAATAATTAAAAATGGTACATACGCTAATATTTAATTATTGCAATTTATATAATAATAATTGCAATTAATTTGAATAATTGCAAATTGTATTATTGCAATTCAATTATCTCATTTACGCCATAATTGTGATTTTATTATTTTTTATTTTTTAATCATCGTGCATCCGTAATTACAGCCACACTTTCAGTCCAAAAAACAAATTAAACAAGTTATCTGTAGTATCTGAG
Source organism: Labeo catla (assembly GCA_012976165.1). Lineage (NCBI taxonomy): Eukaryota > Metazoa > Chordata > Actinopteri > Cypriniformes > Cyprinidae > Labeo > Labeo catla. The sequence goes on from VONZ01000307.1 coordinate 90,719, forward strand.
GGAGGAGGGAGTGTAACAGTAGTTCATGGAAAAGGGTGTAATAGAAATGATTACGAGAGGAGTATAACAGAACTCACTTGTAGTTTATGTGATACAGTGTAACAGCACTGACCTGTAGTTTGTGGGAACGGTCTGAAAGTTCTCCTTTAACCTTCTCTCCCTCACTGAAGCGGGCCATGAACTCCTGCAGCTGAGCCTCAAGTTTCTTTCTCTTGTGCTCTGATTCAGACTTGGCTTGCTGCAAACTCTTCACCTCACTGGCCAGCTCCTTATTATCACTCTCCAGAGTCTGTTTGTTTTTCTCCAGATTTGACTTGACCTAAAGTTGACAGACAGACAATGTGAGAGACAGACAGTTTTTGCCTGAACTGTATCAACAGGAGACCACACTGTATTCAATCACTGAATGAGGAAATGAATTCCAAACACATCATTTTGACAGCCGACGACTGGCAGGGTTCCAGTCGAGACATTAGAACTGAAATCCCTCCCTATGGTAATGAGTCATTTACTCTTCATCTCTGTGGCTTACTCTCTTGGCCTGCTCCAGCTGCTCAGAGATCTCCTCCAGAGCTGTGCCGTGCCTCTGTCTCATCTCCTGAATTTGAGACTCATGGTTTCTCAACTCATCATCGATGGCCTTCTTCAGCTCTGCCACCTCCTGCTCTCGTTTGGTCCTTTAAGAGCAAAAGACACATTATTAGACAAGACATATTTGATAAACTTACAACTAGCTGCATTTTGTGGTCACGGTGAAAAGGTTTGTAAATTGGATTTAGTTCCTGATGCAGATTCTTGTACCTCAGCTCCTGCTGGGCGGCAGTGGTGTCCAGGGTGTCTTCTAGCTCGGTCTTCAGAGCCTCCAGTTCCTCACTCAGGTCTCTCTTGAGTTTCTCAGCTTTGTTTCTGGCTGCTTTTTCAGACTCAAGATCCTCCTGGAGTTCAGCAAGCTGGGCCTGAAGCTCCCGCACTTGCTTCAGAGCGTTGTTCTTCTGAGCGACCTCCTCATCACCTCTGTGGAACAACAAACATGAGCAAAGATGATTAGCAAAATGATGCACGCTAAATTAGATTATATTCTACACTTTTTGCTTAAAAACTTTCTGAGCTTCATTAATTAAACAGTCCTTTAAAATCTAGGCCAATTTTTGCTACTGCACTTTTAAGGCTTCTATATGTAAATAACCTCACTTTTTTTTTTTTCATTATTATATACCTGCTAAGAAGATTATTACTGAATGGGTATAAATATGTGGACTTGCTCCAGAAATAATTCTCATTATTGTCAATATTGAAAAAACTTGTGTTGCTTAATCTTTTTTAAAAGGAATGAATACTTTTATTCAGCAAGGATACCGTAAATCGATCATATGTAACAGTAAAGTGTTTAATAATGTGAAAAAATAATTCTATTTCTAATAATCACTTCCTTTAAATTGTAAATACAGTTGATGTCAAAAGTTTACATACACCTTGCAGAACCTGCAAAATGTTAATTATTTTACCAAAATAAGAGGGATCATACAAAACGTGTTATTTTTTTATTTAGTACTGACCTGAATAAGATATTTCACATAAAAGACGTTTACATATAGTCCACAAGATAATAATAATAGTTGAATTTATAAAAATGACCCCGTTAAAAAGTTTACATAAACATGATTCTTAATACTGTGTTGTTACCTAAAAGATTCACAGCTGTGTGTGCTTTTTTTTTTTTTTGGATAGATAGTTGTTCATGAGTCCCTCGTTTGTCCTGAATAATCCTTCAGGTCCCACAAATTCTTGGGTTTTCCAGCATTTTTGTGTATTTGAACCATTTCCAACAATGACTGTATGATTTTGAGATCCACCTATTCACACTGAAGACAACTGAGGGACTCATATGCAACTATTACAGAAGGCTCAAATGCTCACTGATGCTCCAGAAGGAAAAAAGATGGATTAAGAGCTAGGGGTGAAAACTTTTGAACAGGATGAAGGTGTGTAAATTATTCTTATTTTGTCTTCTGAGAAACACATAAGTATCTTCTGTAGCTTCTTAAGGGCAGTACTAAATGAAAAAAAAATACGATATTAGGCAAAATAAGAAAAATGTACATATCCTTATTCCTTTCCAAAGTTTTCACCCCCAGCTCTTAATGCATCATATTTCCATCTGGAGCATCAGTGAGCATTTGAACCTTCTGTAATAGTTGCATACGAGTCCTTCAGTTGTCCTCAGTGTGAAAAGATGGAGGGTGGGCAAGCATATCTATGGTGTGATGTCACAACAGCAATGTGAAACCAATTTAATAAATCATTTCAGGACTGCACAATATTAACAAACAAAGGTCAAGAATAAAAACTTTCCATGACTAATATACCAATTTATATGACAGCATCATAACTCAGCCTACAATAAGTTATTGTTTAGACACGGTCAGCTAGACAACAGCCAAACTATTTCGGCTCCAAAAGGATTTTTACTGGTGAGAGTAGCCGTCTTTTTCTTGTTCTTATTTTGTGTTCCTCAATAAATAGATGTTCACCTGGCCAGTACAGCCTGTAGCTCCTCTTCTTTCTTGGCCAGTTGGATTTTGAGTTCCTCAATCTGGGCCTGCAGCTCAGCTATCTGGTCCTGTAGGTCTGTGGTCTCAGCATCCAGCTTTCTTTTGGCTTTTTCAAGCTCCTGCCTAGTTTTCTCCTCTTTCTTCAAACGCTCTGAGGGTCAAACAGTTACACCCAAACATGTAAAACTCACTGCTTTAGATTCACTTAAATAAAATGACCCATATTCAACCCAGTCCTCACCTTCCAGGTCTACCATCATCATTTCTTGCTTGTTTTTGACTTTGCCAAGGTTCTTAGCTTTCTCTTCTTCCTCAGCCAGCTGGGAGGTCATCTCACTGACACGGTCCTCCAAGAGTTTTTTCTCCTGAGGGATAGAGAGGAAAGGAAGAGTTTATTTTGCTCCTGCAAAGATCTTTCCCAAGCAACCTTATCACAAAGACCCAGGGCTGCATTTTGATTAGGCAGTTTGACCTTTGCACTGACCTTTAGGAATTTGGAGTTCTGGTCCTCCAGTAGCAGAATATCTTCCTCCATCTTTTTTATCTTGGCTTCAGCAGTCACCTTCTCCAACTGAAGCTTCTGTCGGGCAGCCTCTTCTTCATCTAGTTGTTCCTCTAGGTCCTGAAGACACACACACACGCACACTTGTGGTTTCTATAACCTTTTAACTTTATTCATTATTCCTACCCAGACGTTTTAGATACAGACTTACTCTCTCAGAAAGTTTACAGCAGATCAAGGTTTATACTTCCCCAGTGAAGTCCTCACCTGTATGTGTGACTGCATTTTCTTCTTCTCATTCTGCAAAGATTGGTTCCTCTCCTCTTCCTCCTCCACACGGGACTCCAGGTCATGAAGAATCTCCTCCAGCTCTTGTTTTTTAGCCACCAAGCGAGCCCGCATCTCTTCAGCTTCAGCAAACAGTTCTGTCTCGGCCTGCAGTTGTTCTGCCAAGATGTTCTTCTCCTCCATGAGCTGAAATAAACATCAAACCAAATCTTTTCTTTGTTTCTACAACATTTTAGCACTCAGTTTGGTTGACAAAGAAAATCATTGAGATTCCACTACATGGAACAAAGCCACAAGAGACCAAGTGATTTTAGAAAGCAACATAATTTAAGTGTGGCCATATACCAGGGCTCGTACAGATACTGTAAAATGAAATTCCAGGACTTTCTAGAACTTTTCAAGCACTACTTTTTTTATTTTTTTTATTTTCAAGGACTTCAATCAGAGATCTCACTTATGTCTTCTATTTCAAATTCTAAAAAAGAGAAATGGATAAATAAAAATATACTGAAAAATAAAGTGAAGCACATGCAAAGTATTACTACTGAAGTATTACAAAGTATACTACACATTTACTATAGCAAAACCATGGTTAAGTTTCTTAAGGGATTTGTATGTGTATACTTTCTTTTTTCTTTGTTTTGTTTATAACCATACTGCCTTAATAGTTTGATGTTTTCTACTGTTTAGGAAAAGAAAAAATAAATAAATAAATAAATAAAATCAGAAAAAAAGATTTGCGGAATCGCTGCGAAATCCTGATATGAAACAAATGATTTGCGAACCCATACCGAAGTCCTGATTTGAATCAAATGATTTGCTATCCGCGGTACGAAGATCCAATCTAAAGCAAAAAATTTGCAAACCTGCTCCAAAGTTCTGATCTGAATAATGATTCGCAAACCATCATTTGAGATCATGACTCATGAATCATTTGACTTATGTCGGAACTTTGTGTATCACAAATCATTTAATTTAGATCGGGACTTCAAATTGTGTATCGCGAATCATCTAATTTGAATCATTAACTGATTAACCGTTTAACTGATTCTGAAAAGCTCCGTTTCAACGATCACTACATGCATTTTAAAATTACTACAACTTACAAGCGATTCAAAAATTAAAAAAATGAATAGGTCCTATATATATGACCTGTTTTTTGCTAGCAAAACACTTAAAATAAATCATCGAAATTTGAATCAATCTGAGCGGTTCCAGCATAAATGACTCAATTGATTTGGTTCATCTGTTCCTCTTTTTAAATTTAAAAAAGTAAAATTCAAGTACTTCAAGCACTTAAAGCACGTTCTACGAACCCTGATATGCATATTTCAGATATGTAACAATGTTTTTAAATGTGGCTCATCCTATCAGATATTAGGGTTAAAATTACATAACACTGAAATAAGACTGATTTTCAGGGGACAGAGGGAGCAGGTGAATGTGTGCTAACCTGCTGGTGTTTCCGCTCCATTTCCACCAGTTCGTTCTCTACTTTCACCTGCCTCTCCTTCACTTTAATCAGCTCCTCATCCTTGGCCTGCATTTCTTCCTCCTGGCGGGTCACCTGGAGAAGGGGTTTCACCTGCAGACACACGTAATGCATGTCTCAAATTAAAACTATCTGCAACAATACTGCAAATGAGTTGTTAAAGATTCAATTTCCCTTGCAAACACAAATTCGTTTTAGACAAGTATACAAAAGCTGATCAAATCAATCAGTTATGTAAACCACCTCTTTTAAAAACCAAAACCAACCTTGGTGAAGAGTCTCCACCACTGCCAGTGGCGTAGCTTCAGGTAGGCGGCACAGTTTCGTTGGAGGACTTTCAAAGCGCTTAGCTGCTGCTGTTTTTTAGCAAAGGCTCTGAGAAACACAATCAGAGAATAGCATTAGTTCACTGATAGGGTCTCATGAGAATATATTTTATTTCTACACCATAAACAGTAAGAGCTGCATGATCCTGCTGCCCCTTTTAGAGCAGATTTAGTTCATCCATTTGCATTTGGACTCACTTGCGAGCCAGGTATCCTCGACAGACCGACTGAAAGTAGATGATGATATCTGTTATTTTCAGGTCTCTCTCCTCCTCCAGGTGTGCCAAAACTCCAGTGCGGAAGAAGATCTTACTCTGCCCGATCCGGTAGAGGTTTGCGTCAAGCTCCAAAGCTCGAATCTACAGATTAGATTTAGATATAGTAAGCTGATACTAAGTATTTAGCAGACATAAAATTTCAAATCATGGTCTTTCAATAATGGATATCAATAAAAACTTCTATGAAATGATAGAATGAACATTAATGTGCACCTTCAACTTTAAAACGTTTCTTTATTTAATTACGAAAAATAATAAAAACAAATTGCTCTTTGGAGAAATGCATTATTGAGCATTATTCATTAGGTCTGACTCAGAAATGAAGTCTATGTGAAGTCTAAATGAAGTCTAAATGAAAAATAATTTTAAAAAAAGTTTAAAACAATTACACTGCCATTCAAATGTTTGGGTCAGTAAGATTTTTATTATTTTTTTATTATTCTTCTTATTATTTTTTTACATTTCTAAAGTCTGCTTTTATCTGAGTAATAAAAGCAGTAATATTGTGAAATATTACAATTTAACATTTATTTTCTATTTTAATATAATTTTTTTCTTCAGGTATAATTTTTTTTTTATTATTATCAATGTTAATAACAGTTGTGGTGCTTAATATCTTTGTGTGGAAACAGTGATACATTTTTTCAGGATTTTATTATCAAGATTCTTTGAAGAATAGAGTTCAAAAACTACATTAATTAAAAAAAAATACATGTATTAATTTTAATTAACTTGTGATTATTGCAAGGTTATTCAATGACTGAATAAACTTATTTGACAAAAAAAAAAAAAATCTTACTGACTGCAAACTTTTAAACACTAGTGTTTGTTTTTAATTGAATATTTCATAATACACTGGTATTTTAAATCTGAATCATTTTATTTTGGTCTTCTGCATGAAACTTGATCAAAAAAGTACTGGTCAACCTAATTTGTCAGTCATCTGAGGTTTAAGGATCTCACCATTCTCTCACAAGCCTGTTTACCATCCATAAAACCTTTGGGAATTGCATTAGGTGTGAGGATTTCATATCTATGAGGAAAAAGAAGATATAACAGTTTTATCACTTATAAAATACAATAATATTAATGCTAAAGCATCTGAAGACGTATGATGCTTCTCTATACTCTTTAATGAGATATCTGAAACACACCTTTGTCTGAACTCCTGGAAGACAATACGGTTAGGGAATCCCTGCCTGCAGATCCGGATCCCTTCTAGAACTCCATTACACCTCAGCTGATCCAAAACCAAATGAGGCTCCAGTTTACCAGCCTAACAGAGAAGAATGAAGAATGAAGAGGTGTATTATCACATTAAAGAAACTCTTTAATAGACAACTGAAGCGACGAACACCACTTACTCTTTTCTCATGATTGGGGATGATACAGCGGACGAAGTTGGGGTTGGTGTTCCTGAGTGTGGCCATGAGTTTTGTAAGGGACTCTTTATAGAGCTGACCCACAGTGCGGAACATGCCCTTCTTGGTCTTATATGTAGCCCCGAATGCAGTCTCATTCATCCCTGCCACCTGGTCCAAACCAACAATACGGTCCACTACCATGAAGGGTGAAAAAAAAAAAAGATACCAACCGGTTAGTCTGACTTTAAAAGTATTTACAGACGTAATAATAATAATAAAAAAAAAAAGAGTGACACAGCACAGCCCAATCATGTGAAGATGGAAGAGGGAAATCTACAACTAAAGCTCTAATTCAACAACACCAAGCAGAAGGTCAAAATACGCTGTGTATTTTTGCATTCTTAGAAAGACTATTTAAGCTGTCCTTTGATTTTTTTATTCAGGCCTTTAATCGTCATATCCGAAATAGCTTTCAGAAAGTAGTACAGTGTATTTTGACTCAATGCCACAAGTTCAGACAGCCAAGTCAAGAGCCAGCGGCCCCTACTACGCGGTCCAGTGCTAGGCAAATGGAGACATGAAACAGATGAAGAGTGCCAAGGATAAAACTACATCTATAAACAAGCACAAGCTGCAAAAAAGAAAATGGAAGGGTGAATGTCAAAACCTGTCAAGATCATGTCCGGGACATATTTCACCCCAGTTCATTGAGTCAGATGTTAATTTAGCAACTGCTTTCATGGAAAGATTCAATAAAAGATTCATCAGACAGATTTAAACTGGTAATTTGTTACTGAACCGTAAGAGTAACCTGCTCATAAATCAGACTACACTGATTAAACTGTATGAATCTTTTGCATGCAGCCCATATTTACAACTCTAGTGAAATTTGATTTCTTGTGTGCAAATGTGTACTTTTAGCAATGGCAGTGTAGGAAACAGTGATTTTTGAGTTCTTATTTTATTCTATTTATAAAAGAAGGTAAAAAAAAAAAAAACATTGTAAAGAATTAATACATTGTATAAATATTTGTCGTAGCATGCTTATTTTAATAAAACAAATCATACTTTTGCAACTATTTTTACTCTACTACAGAAATGAGATCCTAACCATAATCAACACAAAAAAAACAAAATAAATTTAAAGTAAAACATTTAAATGCATCAGGGTAATTAGAATTGAGGGGTGTTTTTTTTTTCTTTTTTTAAATATGAGTGAAATATGACCCAGTTGGTGTATCAAGTTCTCAGTTTCTAAATAATGTTACTAATAATGTCTCCTTTCAGCAACTGAATAAACCAATATAAACAAATTTGCTTAGCATTAAACACCACTGGTTAGATACCAATCAGAAAAATTGCTTTTGCAAATTTGAGTCTGATAAAAGTGCCATAAGGCAAAATAAGTCAAACTTCAATCACTCAACACACAAGTAATCAGAAAAGTGATTCAGAAAGAAATTCATTTTGATTCATTGGGAGCTTTTAGGTCTTGCAGCATTCCTGTAAACGTCATTCTTAAAACTGCTTTCTGTTCATAATGGGGCTCCTGACGTGACTTCCGCTACCTCCGTGGAGAATTTACTGAGCTGTCAGTGTTGACTGGCACAGGGCTGAGCGGGTCATTTGGATTCCAGTGAAACAAGACGTGTATTGTTCCACGTTCCCTGTCGGAGACACTACAGAATTCCTCCACCCCTCACCCAAACTCCATCTCCCTCACACGGCCTATCAAATCGCCGTCTGACACTTTAAACAAACAAGTTGTCTGACTGCGAGAAGCAAGGGCATAAGCACTGTACCACACACACCGCTCTGACTGCTGAAAACTAAGATGTGTTTGAGGGAATTTTGTGAAAACCAGGTCAGGTCATATTTCACTATCAAATCAAAAAAGAAAAAAGGAATTTTATTTGTGACGCGGAAAACGCAGACGGAACTGCGAAATCCAGTCATAAAAACGGAATTAACTACGTAATGTTCTGATAAATAAATAAAAAGTAGGTCAGTACACTTTAATCAAAATGTGATATGGACTAGTCTCTGTGAATATTAGGCCACAAAAAAAAAAAAATACTATTTAAATATGAATCCCTGTCTCTGTGTGAACGAATGGCACGGACACATGGTTTAATTTACTGCACACATATTGTCCATATGACACTCAGTGTTTTTAGCCTCTGCCTCATGCACATTATCTCTAGAACCGCTCTGAGTCACTTCATGAGCATTATACCCTTCCTTTTGAGAAAAACTATCATCGTATCATATACAAACAGAAACTTAATGGTCTTCACAGTAACACAAAATAAAAGTTCAGTTTAACTCGAAGAAACTCTGACAGAAATATATTACTTAATGTAATGATAGTACTACTACTAATAAAAGTCTTTTTAAAACAATTTTTAAAGGAATATTTACCAGAAAGTTTTTTTCAGTATTTCTGAAAACAAAAATAAATAAATAATATGCTTTTGACTATTAAAAACTAATGGATCCATTAAAATGGAATTTGGAAAATTAATAAAAAACAGAATTTGGCAAAAATAAAACCATATTTGAGAAAAAAAAAAAAATCATAGGGCCTTGTAATGTAATGTAATTTGTTAAAATTTTAATAAATTGCTGTGAAATATAGTACGTTTCAGTATTTATTTAGACATCCTTTTTGATTAATAAAATTTGATTTAACCATTAAAACAGAGTCTAGAAAAATTAAAACAGATTCCAAAAAAAACGAATTTAGGAAAAAAATTAAACTGAATTTGGGAAAAAATAAAACATTTCATAGGGCCTTATTTGTGACTCTTATTATTTTTGAAGATTCTTATTACTGTACTACAGTCATTTTTTTTATTATTTGTGCTTTACTATAGTGAAAATCTTAAAATAGCTCTTATTTTATTATAACATCTGCTTGTAGATAACTATTTAAAACACAAAAATTAGCATTTCAATTAATTAAAAAAAAAAAAAAATTACAAAAATAATCATTATTATTTTGAGACACTATTGTTGAGTTCAAGTCCCAACATGTCACCCTTGCTTGTCTATCACTGCATTGTTGTATCAAAATAGGCAAATAGATCAATAGGCCAATTCAGCATTTGACGTTTTTTGCTTATGTGGTTGCAGAAAATTACAGTTTTCAAGTAGCAGTCTACAGAGCCATAGAATAAAAGAACCAAAAAAAAAAAAAAAAGGTAAATTAGATTTTATTGACTTTATTCTCACAATCCTGAGATTAAATCTCACAATTCTGATCAGAAAAAACACCTCGTCATTCTCTCTTTTCTCCTCAGCTCTGGCTTTTTTCCCCTAAGAATGAAGTTAAATCGAGTTAAATCAAGTTATAAAGTCCGAACTAGGAGATATAAACTTGCATTTGAAAGAAAAAAAGTCAGAATTGTGAGATAAATATAAATGTAAAATGTTAATAGTAATAGGTTTAAATATTCTGACATGCTGTAACTGTAGGCCTAATACAATGTCCCCTACAAACAGCATATGTCAATATGTAGACATATTTATGCTTTAAAAGTAATCAAAGTTTTCATCCATAGTCTGTCCATTTAAACGTCTGCGTTTAACTTTGAATGGCGTCTTTGACGACAGCATTCTATAAAAATTTGAAAAAGATTCTAGATTTGCAGAAGATGCCAGAATCAGAATTTCTCTTAGTCCATGGATTTTTACCCGTTTTTCTGACACCACCATGTGCGCGCACCTGCAAGTGACGTAACAGTGACGTCTACTTTTTTGGGGTGAAATCTGATTTTGGGGTGAAATATGACCAAGTTTTGAGAATCACCTATTTTTGTCAAAACGGCCTTTTTCAACACTGTCTGGACTGAAAAATGTTACAGTTGCGGATTTAATAATGATTTGACACTTTTTTTGACACAGTTTTAAACGAATAAATTACAGGGAGAATATTTAGGGAGTGTGTGAAGTCATCAAAATTGCTGAAAGGCACTCAAAAGAACAAGCAGGGCCCTAATCCTTGTAGCCAGCGCACCTACAGAGTTACCCTTTCAAACATTTGTTATGCAGTGTCAGTACTCTGTATTAAGTCACTATGCACATGCATTCATTTTTTTTTTTCCATGCAATCTTCATTCATGGTGAGTTTGGGGATTCTAATGAATCAGCCAAGTTGTGCTTCCTTCCAAATGCATCCAGCTAACTCTAAAGTTAGCCAGCTAGAGGGACCAGGGCCCAGGTCTACAAGCCATGGGAGTGTTTGAAAGTACACAATGCGCTGGTAAGCAGAGACCTACAGCATCGTATACCTTCACCTGGCGATTCATGGAGACTAGAGACATCATAAAAAGACGCTCTTTGGATATTCTGAATCTCTATGGTTGAGAGACAGAGAAAGGGGGCAAAGGGGGGGATAAACAAGAAAATAAGCAAAATAAAGTAGTAGTAGAAGAACACAGCTAGCACATAAAAGACATAAATGGTAGTAAACACACTGGTTAGTGTTGTGCAACACAAATGAGAATAAGCAATAAGTCCTCATTCCATTTGCACAAGTTTATCATGGTTTTGGATATATGTACTTTTGATTTAACATTTTATGATCCTGTTGATCAATCTTAGCACATACATTTTATTTTGTATTTACTTTTGAGAAATTATTTTGCCACAGTATTTATAATTTTACATAAAACATGTATTATGTTAATATATACAGCTGTTTTGGCTGGAAATGCAGTGAATAACCCTGTCAGACACAAGACATAAAATATATCATAAAATATGTCCACTTTTGCTTTTGCATTACTTAATATTTCCTCACTTTAAAGGGATAGTTCACCCAAAACATGAAAAATACCCAATGATTTGCTCACCCTCAGGCCATCCTATGTGTATATGACTTTCTTCTTTCAAACTAATAGAAGAGTTATATTTAAAAATGTCCTGGCTCCTCCAAGCTTTGTAATGGCAGTAAATGGTTGTTGAGATTTTGGAGTCCAATAAAGTCTATCCATCCATCATAAAAAATGCTCCACATGCCTCTGGGTGGTTAACAAAGGTCTTCTGAAGCAAATCGATGCATTTGTGTAAGAAAAATATAAATTTTTAAAACTTTAGAAAGCACAATCTCTTGCTTTTGCTAACTATCAAATGCGCATTCACGAGAGAGTGGCGGATGACATAGGACGTAGGACATAGGCGTAGCGGAACTACTACTTTTAATATATGATTAGTGTTTTGTTTTGTTCTCTCTACTTGCCTGGGTGAACTATCCCTTTAATCTGTAAAAAATGTAAAGCAGCCCTGCTTACAACTACAGTGCAAATACATCTATTGTGGTATCAACAGTACTGCAAAAGGTCTTGTTTAACAGAGTTTTACTTATAGCACACCGCCCAATCCTAAGTTTGACTCTTTGTGACTGAATTAATAGTCCCCCCCACTACGTTAAAATATCTGCGTCAATGCGTGACAGGCACTTTTTACAAGACAGACAAGACATGTAACTGAAGACTGAAAACAACAGTCTCTTTCTTCATGGAGTGGGAGGGTAGAACCATAAAAACGACCCGTTTAACGTTTCATGTGTCAAGGAATCTGGAAGGCACTCGAGAAGAAAACAGCTTACCATCCTTCCACAGCTCAGCCACAAACTTATCCGTGGACTGGTGCAGGAGCGTGGCCACGTTGTCATTTAGAGGGTCCATGTTTTTCATCAACCACTCATCTGCCTTATAGTCAACCTGTAGAACAAGAGAAATAAACAGTACATTAACAACCTCAAGATGGGAAGGATGGAATTAATCAACGACTGATTCAATCTGGATAATTTAATTTAAGAGGCACTGCACTTGGCTGCGGTCGTTGGCTGTTTGCATAGCGTTATGCAACTACTGAAAGCGATAAAACATATATCAATGCACTATTTTTCTTTTCTTAAACAACAGGAAACAAAGCAAACTCTAATTTTCTGGCTTTTAACTCAAACATAGTTTAAAGGGAGAGAAATATCAAAAGTTCCTCATTTCATGCAGTGTCAAGTTTCTATTGCAAACAGCTCACTGATCTGAAACAGATGTGGCCTATGGTTAGCACATACCACAGCTGGATGCTGCTACCCTTGAAAGACGGCAACGCAACATTTCACTGCAAGCCAGTATGACCTGACTAAATCCAATTACATAAGGTTACGATGCATTCCGTGTTTCCTTTAAACACTAACAACAGCCCTTCATTATAAAAATCATCACAGGACTGAAGTACAAGAGGTGAAGCCAACAGCTAAGTGTAGTTTCATTAATATAAATACACACGTACCCTGCCAGCATAGTGAATGATGCAGAAATCGGCTTTGTCCTTCAGCTGCCGTGGTTTCTGGAACTTGCCATGAGTGCCTTGCTCTTGCACCAGTTTGTCCACAAAGGTTTTATCAGTGGCTTTTGGAAACCAGCACTCCTCATCTAACAGAGCCAACACACCGGGAGGATTTGCCTGGAAATGGTAACGTAAGACTGATCGAAACAACTAATATAAAAGCCAACAGAAAGCACTAAAAGCATTCTTTAAGTTCAAATAACTTCCACACACATTTGGGATAGAAAATATTACTAGCAAACCACAACAAAACAATTTAGGGGCAAATGCATTTATAGTTGAGATGAGAACTCACAGGTCTCTCGATGAGGTCGATGCAGGGCTGCAGATCGAGGCCGAAGTCAATGAAGCTCCATTCGATGCCTTCACGCTGGTACTCCTCTTGTTCCAAGATGAACATGGTGTGGTTGAACAGTTGCTGAAGCTTCTCGTTGGTGTAATTAATGCAGAGCTGCTCAAATGAGTTCAGCTACAGAGAGATGCAATAAAAATAGCAATAAAATGATTAAATTGCTTGTTCATAACATCTTTTCCCAGAACTTGCATAATAGATTCTTTAACCAACATTAGTATCTTCAATATCAATATCACTTACACTATTTACTGTAAACCTTGTAATTTCATCCTAACTATACCATAATTATATTATTCAATTTAGCAAATGCACATCTTCCAAATCCTCCACCACAACCTGAAGGAAGTAACATTCTTAAGGGCTCTATGATTAAGGTCCTATAAAATTGGTTCTTTTACATGAATTTTTTTTAGACTCTATTTTATTGGTATAATTACATTTTAGCAGGGCTGTCACGATTACTCAATTCATTCTGAGTACGATTAAAAAAAAAAAAAAAACGTGACTACAATTTTTTTGTATTGAGTAACCAACCAAAAACGTGCGCCATTTCATCAGACTGGTAAGGTAATTATAAACCTAGCAAACACAGGACAATTGCCTCATTGCTATTATATGTATTTTAAGTCATTTTAAACGCTATTGTTTGCTTACGTTTATTTTATTACCACCAAAAATAATAATTATATGAATACTTTACTATATAAATAATCAAAATAAATAGACAGCCCTGCATTTCAGTAATCACAAAAACATATCTGGATAATATCTGGTTCAATTATTTTCCTTTAGATTTGAAATTTAATGCTTAAATTAAATGTTGTTAATCAAAAAGTATGTCTAATCAATTGATTTCATAAAACTTTAACCAGTTAATTAACGGATACTTTACATACATTAACAATCTTTTAAAAGATACTCCAATTAATACATAATAATTATTTTATTTTTGGCAAATTAAGTACAATACAGCACAATAGAGGTTTACTACTAAAACATGAAAGAAAAATTGCCTCAACAACAATTTGGCCATTTATTGTTTTTAATCAGTGATGAAACCCACTAATACTGCGGTATCTTATATGCTTAAAATCTATATGTTAAACTCTATGCAAATAAAAATTTGTCCCAAACAATATCTTTTCATAAACTAAACTTCCAGTATTTTCAAGTTCTTGCATTGTTTGCATTTTTAGAAAATCTCATATTATATGACCTCTGATTTGTTGCAGTACAGTTATTAATATCTGTGATTTAGCATAAGAGACAGCTGAGCGCTAAATCCGAGGAAGCCGCACCTGGAATATCTCAAAGCCAGCAATGTCCAGGATGCCAATGAAGGAAGCTCCCTGGCGCTTGGTCCTATCCAGAGCTTTGTTAATGCGGTGAACAAGCCAGCGGAACAACCTTTCGTATGTGGCCTTGGCCAGGGCCTCCACTGCAAAGTCGGCCTGGTCAGAGAAAGAGAGAGACAGGCTGCATATTTCACAAAAATATGCATTTTAACATAATAATCACACAATTTGTTTGTGTTTAACGCCATTCCAGCTTCTGTGGCTACTTTCATGGCGAGAAATATTATGGTTGCATGATATCATGTCATCAAACGATTATTACACAGATACAAAAGTATAGAGAACCTGTTCCATTTTAAAACCAGTTCCAAATGTAAAAAAAAAAAATAATGGATTCAGTAGGACACATGCTTCTTTTTTGTTTTTAAACTAAAATTCAAATAATACCCAATCCTAAAAATGGTATGCAAAACCTGAAAGGAGGAATTATTTTCCAAACAGGTTTCCCAAACACTCCCCTCTGTGCAGAATTTGAACAGTTATGATGACATTTTAATGACAGGAGACTAGCAGCCCATTGTTGTGAAAGGACACAGAGGTGAAAAGGAAATGTGAGGAGAACAAAAGTACAGTACAGCAGTGATCTATGATCAGGCCTGATGGGATTCTAGAGGTAAAACACTAATGAAAACATTGCTTCATAGCTGAGAGGGTGGCTGATTTGACAGATATACAGTGGAACACTTAATAGCTCATTACCTGTTCTTTAGTTTGGGCTTTTTGTACATAGTCTCTGCCCACTTTGATTCTTGGAGACAGGATGGCACGTGTGAACTCCATGACATTCATGCCAAGCAGGTGGCAAAGCTTTTGAGCAGCTGAAAAACAGAAAAAACAAACTTGTTCACACAAGGGTCCTCTAATGCAAGCTGACCAAAAATGGTGACATTCTTTTTCGATTTATATGATTTTAGAAGCTTCCCTTATGCACTTAAAAGGTAGTGAGTGAAGTTATTATGGGACATTTTTGCTTATGAGTATAAGAGGTATTTCAAATAAGTCAGGTCGTTATTGCAATTTACTGACTTCTAAACCCCTACAGGCTATTTAGCAGCCAAACAAACCCCAAGAGTTCCCCCTTAGGACCACCAGCACGACTATAACTTTCCAGCTTTAAGTCGTGAATGACTTGGTGGGCTGAACAGATGAAAGTTTCAATATCTTACCATGAACGGCGATGATAAAAACAAATAAATCAAAATGCCAGTGGAGTAAGCTTGCTGGAATGCATCATGAGGTTAAAACGGTCACTTTTGGAGCTCTTACGTAAATGTGTTTGATTTAGCGCAACTTTGCACAACTATTCTGGTATTTTCTTTTAATATGAAACACATTCAAAAAAAATTTTCAAACTGTCATCATGGGAGCCCAAGAGAAGTCCAACGGGTAATTTGTCAAAACAGAGCAGCAGAGAACTGCACAAAACCATCTGGCGCAAGGGTTAGATTGGAGGGTAGTCTGGATACCGAACACACGTTAATGCTAATGCACTGCCAGAAGATTTAGGAGTTATTTAAGTACGTCACATAATACAATAGATTTCCATTACTGAAAAAAAGAAACATTATCTCTGTGCTAAAATGAGGCATTATGCATTTTTGAAACCCAGATGAGTGAGTATGTGGTACCTGTGTTTTCTGGCATAGAGGCCTGGTCGGTGTTTCTCTCCTTCTTGAACACAATGTTGCCAAACTGCAGGACGGCTGATACCACCTTGAGCATTGCTGCAGTGACAGAGAATAAAAGCACAAAACCATCAACAGTATGTGGGTATCTGACATGAAATATTTCTGCAAGGCTGATGCCCTGCGCTGTGCAATTCTTATACTCTATCTAAAACTATTTTAACCAGCATTTTGTTGATTCTTATATAATTATTATTAGGGCTTCCAAATGATTACAACATTTTATCTGTATTATTCCTTATATTTATTCATATCCATCACATTCGGTTTCATTTTAAGGGTTCAGCTGTTTTATTCACTCAAAACAAACATGTCTGAATTGCATCCAATTACACAATACATGTAATATAACTTTATTCAATAATAAAATAACAAAGAAAATAAAGTAATTGCTATTCTTTGTGAACTTAATCTTACAAAATAGGATGTTATATCTGCTGGCCTGCAAACCACTGCTGGTGTTAGAAACAGTGTTTCACCCCTGGGTGATATGCATTTTCTAAATAAATAAAATAAATAAAAATAAAAATCTACAAAAAAATTATATTTACAGAGAAACCTGTGCCGTTAAAATATGCATATGCAATTATGGCTTTCGCTGCTGCTGAGTGTTTTCAGAAATCACAGAAAAGCCTGCATTTATTTGTTCCAAAGTACAGCAGAAACAGTAAAATTTTGAAATATTTTTATTATTTAATATAACTCTTCTATTTGAATATATTTTAAAATGCACTTTATTCCTGTGATTTCAAAGATGAATCTTTAGCATCATTACTGCAGTCACATGATCCTTCAGAAATCATTCTAATATTCTGATTTGCTGCTCAAAAACATTTATTATTATGTTTAAAACAGATGAGTAGAATTTTTCAGGTTTCTTTGATGAATAGAAAGTTCAGAACAGCATTTATGCGAAATAGAAAACTTTTTTAACATTATAAATTACTTTATCATCACTTTTGATCAATTTAAAGCATTCTTGCTACATAAAAGTATTAAAGTATTAATCTCTATAATTCCCCCCCCCGCTAAAATATATATATCTGAATGATATAGTGTATAATGTTATAAAAGCTTCTTTTTTTTTCAGATAAATGCTGATCTTTGGATCTTTAAAAAGAGAGAGAGAGAGAGAAAAAAAAGTAGTACTCAACTGTTTTAAATATTGATGATAATAATAAAAATTGTTTCTTGAACAGCAAATCAGCATATTAGAATGATTTCTGAAGGATCATGTGACACTGAAGACTGGAGTAATGATGCTGAAAATTTAGCTTTGATCACAGGAATAAATTACATTTTAAAATATATTCAAACAGAACACAGCTATTTTAAATAGTAAAAATATTGTACTATCGTACAGTTTTTGCTGTACTTTGGATCAAATAAATGCAGGTTTGGTGAGCAGAAGAAAAAAAAAAAATCTTACTGTTCAAAAACTGTTGACTGGTAGTGTATACAAAAAAAACAAACAAAAAAAAAAAATCCCCAAAAAGCTCTTTACAATGAAGTGGCAATGTGTGTTTATGATGATTTACTAGTTAGCAGAGCTGAAAGCAGCAGTAAATACACAATGTAGTAGAGATGTTATTGTTTCATGTATGCTTACATAGGATTTCATCATGGGAGAAGCTCATAATATGCATGGCTTCCATGGTCTCTTGGAAATTGTCCTTGTCTTGTTGGCCAGGAATGGGAATGTTACCGTTGGAGAGGAAGCGGTAGTTATTGAAGCCCTCCAGGAGTAGATCAGCTGCCAGAAAAACAAGAGTGTTAACACAGCTGCAATCTTCTCTAAACACCAGACTGCACTGTATTCTCTATAATTAGTCAGATTCCTTCAAATATTGAGAATATCCAAAGCCTGCTTCATTACATCCATGTTGACCTTGAAATTAGAATAAGGACTCCAAATCTCATTGCTAAAAAGTCTTAAAAAGCGTATAATCATGTAAAGAGAAACACTCACATCTTAGATGCTCTCCAGCACCAGCCAACAGCTGGTAGAAGACGTGGAAGGTGCGTTCATCTTTGGCTTGGCGAATGGCCCTGGACTTTTCAAGAAGATCTTAAGACTGAGTTAAGGGCAAACAAAGTTCATTTTACAGCTCATTTTTCAGTCTACGTCAAATCACAGCTGCACAGCTTTTTGTAGAGGTTGATTTAAATGCAATAAAACTAATTTACAAACATTATCATTTGTTTGATTTGATTTTTATTTGTAGAATATCTACAGTTCTGGCCCTTACATCAAAGCTAGCATACTAATTATACAATAAATAAGTGTGTTACTAACTGCAGCTATAGCAACCACTTAAACCATTTAAAGTCAATTTGCATACCTTTACTTCTGCTGAAAAATAAAGACACACACAGAAATCCATTTCAGCCATTTAATTCTTACAGCTGTTTGCAGCATCACTCAAACATAATGGAATGATTGTCAGATCAGGATACAGGTTTCGATGTTGGCCCCCACAATGTAACCGGTTACATCAAAGTTGATGCGGATGAATTTGCCCTGTGGAAAAACAAATATTTAAGATGTGCATTTTTTCCATGATGCGCTCACACTGGTCACGCTTTGTAAACCATATCATCGTGAAACATAGATCTTAGCTATTATTATATATGGGCCTAATCATCATTTCTAATAATCCATTTTAACAGTCTTGTTACCATTTGGACATGGGGCTTTTACACGCGTGATATGCAACACGTGTTTAAACAGCTCTACATAAAAGGAATCTGTTCTTAAAGCATGCGTAAAAACAAGCTAACAGACATGCTTGTTTGCAGCAAATGCCCCCAAAATAATTACCTGAAGGAAGGCCTGAACAACTGAATTCCTCTGTGGCTTTTGATTTGTTTGTGTGCTTAAAAGCTTTCTGCTGACTTTAATGCATGCCAGTGAAAATTCAATCAGCTGGCGAGAGGAGCTGATGCAAGACAGACACCCAGCTCTTTTAGACTGCTGAATGTGGATTTTAGTGATCTTTTATCTAACTTGCCCTTTCCAGATGCAACATGCGGAGTCAATAAATGTAATAAACGTCATTGTAAAGTAATAAATAACTAAAACACAATCAATAAACGTATGCATTTCATTGCCAAAATGTAACAAGAATGTAATAAAACGTTGTGGTAAAGTTTAAAAGGTCAACAAACACTAAAATACGTTTTTTTGAGATTTTAACAGAGGTGTTTGTGTTGCGCATCATAGAAGACAACGTTAGTATCCGGTATTTTTAATTTTGAGCTTTTTTGTGCCATATTTGTCTTGCATTTTTTACTTATTCATTAGAGAATGTGTTGATTTCTTATGAAAGACACATTAAACTGTGAGACTGCTGTGAAACATAGATCTAAAGTGTTTGTTTTTGCTTTGTAAGAGTCTCGGTGTGGCATAAATTCTCTTCTATATGATTTCTGTGATGCAGAAAACGTGGACAGAATCACAGAATCCAGTCGTAAAAATGGAAT
Source organism: Labeo catla (assembly GCA_012976165.1). NCBI lineage: Eukaryota > Metazoa > Chordata > Actinopteri > Cypriniformes > Cyprinidae > Labeo > Labeo catla. The sequence continues at coordinate 110,756 of VONZ01000307.1, forward strand.
TTACTGTATAACGTGGAATGTCACCGAATTTTGGAAGAATAAATTAAAAGTAGGTCAGTACATTTAAATCAAAATGTGATCGTGTGACTAGTGTCTGTGCATCTGAAGCAGCAAAAATACTATTTAAATAGGAATCCTGCATGACTCCAGTTTTGTTTATTACACACATAGTGAAGTGCACGTGACACTTGCAGTGTTTTCAGCCTCTGCCGCCTCAAAATATAAGTACATGAACACATAAACAATCTCTAGAACTACTCTAGAACTTATTAAAACATTAAGGAATATTTAACAGAAAAATTATTTACTTAAAAAAAGAATTAAATAATGTATAAACTTTAATTAAATTATAAATTATAATAAATTAATTTTTAAAATAAAATCATTTAATTACAGGTGCTTTTGATTATTAATAATTTATTGAAAGCATTAAAATGGAATCCAGTAAATTAATGGAAAACAGATTTTGGTAAAAATAAAACTGAAATTATTTTTTTTTTTAATTCGACTGCTTTTTGATTAATATTTTTTATTTTAAACATTAAAACAGAAAAAACGGAAAAAATGAAATCCAGAAAAATGAAAATGGAAAAAATGGAATTTGGAGAAAAAATAAAATGGATTTCATAGGGCCCTAGTGTAACCCTAGCATTTTTACAGCCTTCTGTTGCAACCGATCAATAGCTTACATAACCACCACAAAACAAACTACAAAAATGATTAAAGATGTAACAGCATGTTGTTATATATTTTCCTTGCATAGTACAAAAGTAAACAGCTGTGCAATTATGTGCATTAATTCAGCACTCCCACAGGATGTGTGTATTTATTCAATGTACAGTGAGCTTAGAAAATGTATAATATATGTTCATTTTGTTCTGTGCAATAGAGAATTGCAGCTTGCATTTATGGGAAGCGTGGATGTTTTAGACTCAACAAGAGCGAAAATGAAACTGTCTGCATCCGAAGACGCTGTTTGTCTGTCTCCCCTCCGCTCTGCAGCACCACACCCACTTTTGCAGCATTTTTCAAAACTGGTGAGAACTAACCGGTGCTGAAACATGGTTTAAAGACCCTTTAAAGTAAAATTACAGTAGGAGAAACAGAGGTGGAATTATCAGACGTAATAGACCAACTTACAAAGCGTGAAGAGTTGTCATTTTTCACTGTCTTGGCATTCCCAAAGGATTCCAGAATAGGGTTTGCCTGCAGGAGCTGACGCTCTAACTCTCCCTGTAATGCAAAAGTCACTGATTAGAATCACTAATTATTAAAATATATGATTAAATAAAGTTTCATACAGGAGTAGATACAAAATGAAACAACTAAAAAAAGCAATAAAACAATGTTTGTGAAACCTTGAAAAGAAACCCAGTGAAAATTTTCTAACAACAATAAAACAGTGTGAAAGGAAAATGAAACATTTTCAATTTTAAAAACATTTGAGTATATATTACCTTAAAATAGTATTCTGCAGATCACCTTGGGTTAGTCTCTATCATTAGCAAGGTCTTTATTAACATCCCCTTTTTAACACACATAAGATTTGGAGTGGGATGACTAACTCCAAACTCAATGTTCCGTCTCATCTTGACCACAAATACCATTTATTTACAGCATTGTGTTGAGATGGTGTGGCTAACAACGTTTAGCTTGCTTCCATAGTACACAGCACAGCCATTTCTCTTCATTTGACCCTCAAACCAGAAGCAGATCATCTGGATGGAGTAAAAATACACTACCCTACCCTACAAACCTAATTAAAGCCTGGGCAGCCATGAGAGGCTTTTTGTGCAAATTCTCACTGGCTGCCTGAAATACAAGCATTGGGGGTTTGGAGAGGAAACTCCTCAAATTAGCAACGACAGACGCCCAAAGCCCCACTGTGAGAGTTAGTCTGCATCACAACTCCCCCAGCAACAAATCTGGGACATCTACCCCTTTACATCCTCTAGTGTTGTCCACGTCCACCTGATAGGAAGTTTAGATAGGTGTCCCATTGTTCTTGCTGTTGTCACGGCACAGGAACACATCACGGCAGAATAGAGAATGACAACTGTGATTTTACACTCTGTTCCCATTACGTAACCCAAAGGAGAGCAGAATAGTGGATAGAGTCCAAGGGGATTTTGTGGTTTAAAGTTTTAACATTTTCACGCTTATGGAAATTTAATATTATAAAAAGCCTATAAATAGCGGCGGAATGGTTTAAACATATCAGTGTGTATCTGAAAAACAAAATGAACTTTTAAAAAGCATTAGTGGTGAAGCTTTATTAGAACAATAAGTTCGCTCTCATCTAAAATCGGAGATAAATTAACCATTGAGGTGAAATGACAAAATTGCATTAGCAATGACAATTTCCAGCAAAAGAATGGCTGATAAGATTAAGTTAAAAAGGTATTTTCATCATTACAGAAAGTATGCCAAGAACTACTGGCATTTGAGCTGCTCTTTGTAGCAGAGCTCTTTGTAAATGGACATTCCAGAACTTTCCGACGGCATGGATGGAGCAGAGTAACGTGATTTGACAAATGGGAATTCAGCACAGCACCATCATGCAGTATTTTTAAACGCAACACAGTGTAAAGTTTAACAGACATGTGAATAACTTGACATCACCCCCAAAAGTATAGTAAATTTGATCCACAGAGAACAGAAAAGAATAATTAAGAAAGCAGATGTTATATGGCAGAATATGAAGTCGTTAGTATAAACAAATAAATAAAAGATGAGGGTAAAAATGAACAAAAATGAGTTTCCTATGTCTGAAGAAGTGGTGTGGGAAAGAAAACGGGAAAAAACAAGGGACTACAAGCTACTCACATAAAACAGGATTCCGTTCTGTAATCAAATCATTATCATGGAAACAGAAGTGTTAATGTCACATAGAGGGAAATACACAAACACATGACAGACAAAACACACACAAGCAAGGGGTGATTTAAAAGTGTAACAAAATGTGGTGTGAATATGTGAAAGACACATTCTCAGTTTGCAAGTGAGGCTTTTGCTGGTTTAGAATGTTGCTGGTCTAAATAACACAAATGACCTTTATGTGTACTGATAAAAACACTCTTTTTTTTAACATCAGCTCAGGTTGTACAGGATCAGCTCCTTATTTCCATAAAACTATGTTAAATATGAAAATTACATTAAAATACAGTACTACACCCCAGCTACCCAGACAAGTTAAAGGAGAAGTTCACTTCTGGAACACAAAATGTACAGATAATGTACTCACCCCTTTGTCATCCAAGATGTTCATCCCTTTCTTTTTTTCAGTCATAAAGAAATTATGTTTGAGAAAAACATTTCGGGAATTATCTTCATATTATGGACTTCAATGGTGCCTGTGAGTTTGAACGTCTAAAATGCAGTTTAAATGCAGCTTCAAAGAGCTCTAAATGATCCCAGCCGGGGAATAAGAGTCTTATCTAGCAAAATGATCGGTAATTTCTAAAAAAATAAATAAAAATGTATATACTTTTTAACCTCAAATGCTCATCTTGTCTAACTCTGTCATGCACATGTGCTCTCTGTGTAATCCGGGTCAATACAGTTAGGGTATGTCAAAAATCCCATCTCATTTTCTCCTCCAACTTTAAAACCGTCCTACATCGCTGCAAAAGTAACGACCCAGTGTTTACAAAGAGAACATGCTTAGAAGGTGAAATGCCCTTTACAAAAAAAAAGGTAAAACGGCGATGTACTTAAGTTTAAATACTTAAACTCATGCTCTAACTGTATTGACCCGGATTACACAGAGTATGCAAGCGCATCACAGAGCTAGACAAGACAAGCATTTGAGACTAAAAAGTATTTAATTTGTTTTTTTGTGTTTTTTAAACCAATCATTTCGCTAGGCAAGACCCTTATTCCTCAGCCGGGATCTTTGCAATGAAACTTCATTTTGGACGTTCAAACTCGCGGGCATCATAGAAGTCCACTATATGGAGATAATTCCTGAAATGTTCCTAAAGGAAAAATTCCTTTACGACTGAAGAAAGACAGACATGAACATCTTGAATGACAATGAAGTAAGTACATTATCTGTAAATCTGTGTTCTGGAACAGAACTTCTCCTTAAATCTCTAATGTGTATTATCCAGAACTAAAGAGGCTGAAAATAACCCTACATATGCATACATTCAAAACCATTTAGCTTGACAAAATATGTACAAATAGTTCCAAAGTAAACCATTCAAACCCCTTAAAGCAAAGCATTTACTTCTATCAAAAATATCCCAGAGTGCTAAAAAATTCCCCTTGGATTGGCTACATTCCATTGGTGTTTATACAGCAGGTTAGTTTTGCATGCACAAGCAGAGCAGGTATAAAAAGCGTAAAGGGAACTTGCCTGGAGTTTGACTGCTTTAGGTGATTCTGGCTGTTTGTATATAATAAACAAATGTAATATGTTAGAAGGCATCAGGGCCACATTCTCCAAGTGTCTTAGACCACGGGACAGACCTAAGCCTTAGTATGTTGCATATATTTGGCCATGCGAATACATTAAGGCCAACAACAGCAGCATGTAAAACTCTTCTGCATGCTTTCATATAGTTTAGAAGATAACACGTTATCATAAATAAAACTGCACAAGGATGGAAAACTACAGGCCAGCACTGCAGCCACTAAAATGTTTTCTGAGTATAGGCCCATGTGTAACACTTAAACACGCGGTTAAGAGCCAGCAGTTATTGCTACATGATCATCTAGAACTTTATCAGTACATTAGAATCTACACACAACACTATCAATGACATACAAGTGCATGTTATCCACTGATGTATGTTAATTTGGTTAAAATTACTCTAATAGCAAAAGCACCCTGATGTCATTGTAATTAGGTAAAACACTGCATATAAAACATTACAAATTAGAGAGTGCATTATGAGAGCATCTGCTATAAATGTAGTACAGATAGGTCATAACAACTTTGACTACTTGTCTAAGAACCGATTTGTAAATCCCTCCCAAAAAAAGTTGCTAAAAAGCACCCACACTACAGCAACAGATGATTAGACATATGTCTTTGCCCATTGCATTGCATCACACTCTTTTTGTGTGTGTTTTTAAGATGGCATGTCAGTAGACTACATCCACATCCTTCCCTCCACACTCATATCTTTGGTGGAATTCAACAAGAACGTCAAAATGAACGATTCAGCGCATGGCTGAGAGAAATGGAACTCACTGGAATGTTGTGGTCCTTCCTTCCTTTGTGAGATGATGCAACATGAGCCAGGTACTGGATGACTTTTTTGGTGTTTTCTGTCTTTCCAGCACCTGATTCTCCTCTGCAAGAGAAAATTCCAATTAAAAGCCAACATAAAAATGTCATTAGAATAATAAAATACCTAAATAAATTAAAACAATAGACTGGATAGATATTCATGCACATTTGCATTCCACAAGCTAAATATTAAACATCAATATTAAACATGTGATTCAGCATCCTGAATCACAGATCTGCTAGCTCTGCACTGTTTGTTTTCTCAGCTGCAGTTCCTTTCAGCAGCTAGGAGTCTGATTGAGAAGAATCTGGTCTGAAGTGCTGGTGCATTACACAATGGGCTTTATTAAGTGAAGATGAAAAGTCTTGTATAATATTATTGACATGCATAATATGTTTTAATGACTTTCTAACACGATGACATGGATGTGAGAAATACTGTTCTTCACAAGTCTGATTCAAAAATTCTTCTCCCCAGTCTGCCCATAAATGGAAAAAAATCTTTAGAAAGACACAGCCAAACTTTTTCCACAAAGGCCTGTGAAGTCATTCACTTAATACTGGCTTCAATCAATGAAATACAACAGCAAAATCTCATGCAAATGTGTAAACCACACAAAAACTGTCATATATATATATATATACACTACCGTTCAAAAGTTTGGGGTCAGTAAGACTTGTAATAGTCTTTAAAGAAGTCTCTTATGCTTATCAAGGCTGCATTTATTTGATTAAAAATATAGAAAAAAAACAGTAATATTGCAAAATGTTTTTACAATATAAAATAATGTTTTTTATTTTAACATACTTTAAAATAGAATTTATTCCTGTGATGAAAAGCTGAATTTTTATCAGCTGTTACTCCAGTCTTAAGTGTCACATGATCCTTCAGAAATCATTCTAATATGCAGATTTATTATTAGAATGATCAATGTTGGATATTTGTGCTGCCAAATATTTTTTGGAACCTGTGATTTATTTATTTTTTTTCAGGATTCTTTCATGAATAACAAGTTTAAAAAGTACAGTGTTTATTCAAAATATAAATATTTTATAACAATGTAAATTATTTATTATGAACTTTTAATAAACTTTTAATTATTAACTTAATACATCCTTGGTGAATAAAAGTATTAATTTCTTAAAAAAAAGAAAAAAAAAAAAGAAACAATAAAAATGTACTGACCCCAAACTTTTGAACGGTAGTGTGTGTATATATATATATATATATATATATATATATATATATATATATATATATCATTACAACAAAATACACAGGTATACATTACCAGTCAAAAGATTTTTAACGTTTTTTTAAAGAAATCTCTTCGGCTCACCAAGCCTGCATTTATTTGATCTAAAGTACAGTAAAAACAAATTTTGAAATATTTTTACTGTTTAAAGTAACCGTTTTCTATTTAAGGGCAATTCCTGCGTTATGGATGTGACATACAAATGATTACCAATATACTGAACGCTAAACGCTTGTTGACAGAGTCTAAACATCAGTCTATGCACAAGTTTTCTATGTTAAAAAAGGTAAATAATCATATGGATGACAAAAAAGGACAGTTTTTGAAAGACTACATACTTTGTAGGATTTCTGTGAATTAAAATGCACAAACCAGACACAATAATACAACAAACAGAGAAGCGATGGCTCTTCACAGAACATATAACCGTTACTTTATTTTAATTTTGATGTGTCTATTTATGAGATATATGTACTGTTATGGATGTGACAAGCCTGAAAATAGCACTTACCCGACTATAGAAAATAATGCACTAAAAAAAAAAAATAAAATAATAATAATAATAATAATATGCTTTAAAAACTTTAAGAGAGAACGCACACTGATATTTGAACCACCAAATGTTGACATCTGTGCTATCAGTATAATAAAAACCTTTGGTAAAACCTTTATTTTTTTCATGGTAAAGTTGACCTTTGCCAGGAATTACCCTTAAATATATTTTAAAATGTAATTTAATTTATTCCTGTGATTTCAAAGCTGAATTTTAGCATCATTACTCCAGTCTTCAGTGTCACATGATCCTTCAGAAATCATTCTATTATTCTGATTTGCTGCTCAAAAAACATCTATTTTGTTATTATTATTATTGTTTTTATAGAGTAGAATTTTTTCAGGTTTCTTTGATGTATAGAAAGTAAAAAAAAAAACAGCAGAAGACAGACGAACAGAAATAGAAATCTTGTGTAACATTACAAATGTATTTCACATCACTGTTCAATTTAAAGCATACTTGCTAAATAAAAGTATTAATTTCTATCATTTCAAAACAAAAAAAAAAAAGAAAAAAAAAAAAAAATTATACTAACTCGAAGCTGGTATAGTGTATAGTGTTACGAAAGCTTTTTATTTCAGATAAATGCTGACCTTTGGATCTTTCTATTCATTGAAAAATATTGAGAAAAAAAAAACACTCAAAAGTACTCAACTGTTATAAATATTGATAATATAATAATAATAATAATAATAATAATAATAATAATAATACTTAATGTTTCTTGAACAGCGAATCAGCATATTAGAATAAATTACATTTTATAATATATTTCAAATAGAAAACCATTATTTTAAATAGTAAACATATTTCAAAATTTGACTTTTTTTGCTGTACTTTGGATCAAATAAACGCAGGCTTGGTGAGCAGAAGAGTTTTTAAAAAAACATTAAAAATCTTACTGTTCAAAAACTTTTGACTGGTACTGAATAAATATGCGTGCATATACATACACGCACACACACCCATACATACACATATACATATATTCAAATACAAATATCACTGAACTGTAAACAGGTTTATCATTTTATAATTTCATTTACCATCACTGAAAAAAGCATTCTAATCATTGTTACTTATGTATCAACAATAAAACATTTAATGTAAGAACTGTAAGAGCATTTTAAGAGAACTTAAAATGCATACAAGATATAGGTACGTTATAACAAAATGATTTGTAAAGCACTATATAAATGACATTACGAACAGCTCACAATAAAAATCTCTCAAAGGTAAGAGCCTTAAAAGCACCTCAGCTACAGCAATAAATGATTAGACGCAATAAATGATCTTTGCCAAATGCATTGCATCCCACTGAATACTGAGCTTAAGATGTCATGTAAACAGTTCTAAATCTTCTAAAAGCACCTCTCAAAACTCCCACATTTTCTTCTATTACGAAGAAAATTTTTACCCTTATGTTGCTCAAAGACCTACTAGTAATATACTAGAAGATTCTGTAAAACACTAAAGGCTCTCATGCCCCAAAAAGAATTTTAAAAAGCACAATAAAAGTAGTCTGTATAACTTCTAAAGTCATAAATTGTCACCATTTATATTGTACAGAAAAGGAGAGAACTTGGAGAGGAATTAATTCTTTTGAGTTTCAAAACAGAATTCTGGCTAAATCAGTCTTTTAGGAGCTCTTGAGTTTGTCTGCTTTTTGCCTGTTAAAACTGTTGAATGTGAGATTCCTTAATCCTGCATTCTAGCAACATGGACGTACAGCTTCATGGACATCCTGTCTTCATAGTGGGTGTGCAGAATGGCATGTGCTGCAATCGTATCGATAGGTCAGAAGGGGTCGACTTTGAGAGAGGATGTTAAAACCAATTCTTATAGCCTCTTACAGTGCCACAAAGACATGAGAGAGACTGTTTACTTATTTACAATGTGCAAAGACAATAACTCAGGGCTTAATGCATCAAAAGCTTAAAATTTCTGTGGATGAATTCTCATAGGCTGACTTGAAATATGTGCAGCGGGTCACTCTGACTCACACTGTGAGATCCTCTACATGCCGAACAGCTGCGGCTACTGATATTTAATACTGCACTGATACATGACTCATGTTTTCAGGCATGGCTGTACATGCATGATTCCAAAAAAGCCGATTCCTGGGCAGCCCTGGAGACGTGACATCACTTCCATCAGCTCTGACTGATTGCCGTAGCCTGTAACTGCTGAATAGTGATGACCTAATGGTTACTCACGTGCAAAGAATCGATTGGTCCTCACGATCTGCAAAAAGGGAGACAAGAGAAGAAACATGGGTCAGCATTTTCAGTAAAGTTCATTTGAGCCTTTAATTAAAATCAATCCACTTTGAGATTTAAAATAACCTAAAACAGCAAAAGACAAACATTTCACCACAAAGACCACAGAATACATACACTGATGCAATTTTGCAAAAGAAACCAAAAACCTAATTTTATGGTCTATTTCTGCCCTATTAATATTATTATTATTATTATTATTATTATTATTACAATCTGCTGTCATATTTGTATATACTCAACACTGCATATTATGACTATTCTGCCTTGTCAACAGACGGAAAATTTGAGTGAAAGAAAACAGCGCAGAGGAAGACGGCTCAGTTAAAATGGAAATGAGTGCCAACTGAAAACGCTGTGTTGGCCTAAAACGCAAGCCAGAAAACAGCTGTAAAACTCGTTATGTGACATCTCGTCTATATTCAAAGTAGGTTTCTCACCCATCTGTAAATCTCACTTCATAAACAGGTTGGTCTTCCACAAAACGGAATGTTTTCGTAACTTCAAAAGTGAAGGGTTTATAGGAACATTATAAAGCAAGCAAAACCATTTCAAGTGATGATAAACCTCTGCAAGAGGAAGATAGAGGACATCATGTGACTGCTTATTTGAGGATGGGCTTAAAAAAAGGCTTTTAACAGCAGATATCATATTTCTTATATGATATGAATTGCCATTTTACTGATATTGATGTGTCTGTGCCCTACTTAAGCATTTCATTTCCCAGGCACAAACAGTTAAATGGCAACTCAGGTACATTTGAGGTCAAAAGTTTACATACACCTTGCGGAATCTGCAAAATATTGATTATTTTACCAAAATAAGAGGGATCATACAAAATGTATGTTACGTTTTATTTACTACTGACCTGAATATATTTATAGGAAGTTGAATTTATAAAAATGACCCTGCTCAAAAGTTTACATATACTTGATTCTTAATATTGTATTGTTACCTGAATGATACACAGCTTTTCTTTTTTTAGTGATAGTTGTTCATTAGTCCCCTGTTTGTCCTGAGCAGTTAAACTGCCCGCTGTTGTTCAATGCATCATTTTTCCTTCTGGAGCATCAGTGAGTGTTTGAGCCTTCTGTAATAGTTGCATTTGAGTTCCTCAGTTGTTCTCAGTGTGAAAAGATGGATTTCAAAACCATACAGTCATTGTTGGAAAGGGTTCAAATACACAAAAATGCTGAAAAACCTAATAATGTGTGGGACTTGAAGGATATTTCTGGAGAACAGTGGGCAGTTTAACTGTTCAGGACAAACAAGGGACTCATAAACAACTATCACTAAACAAAAAAAAAAAAAACAGCTGTGGATCATTCAGGCAACAACACAGCATTAAGAGTCAAGTGTATTTAAACTTTTGAACAGGATCATTTTTATAAATTCAACTATTATTTTCTCTTGTGGACATTTGTAAAATAGGTGAAATATCTTATTCAGGTCAGTACTAAAAAAAAATAACATACATTTTGGTAAAATAATTAACATTTAGCAGATTCTGCAAGGTGTATGTAAACTTTTGATGCCAGAGATACTAGGGATGCTCCGATCCACCTTTTTTCACCTCTGATACAGATTCCGATAGGGTTCAGTATTGGCCGATACCGATATCGATCCGATACCAGTGATGTTTTTGTTTTTTGAAGGAGGTACATTCATATGTACCTCACATTAAGCTATGGTATGGCTTCAGAAGACTCTGAATATATTGCACAAAAACATTATTGTGCTTTATAATGCTTTTATTCGACTTGACGCTAACAGAATAATACGTACAAAATCAGATTTGGATCGGCCCTCTCTGACAATACCCGATCCAACAAGGAAAGGAAAGGATGTGACACGTGGCCAAGTATGGTGACCCATACTCAGAATTTGTGCTCTGCATTTAACCCATCCAAGTGCACACACACAGTAGTGAGAAGTGATCAAACACACACACACCGTGAACACACACCCGGAGCAGTGGGCAGCCATATTGCTATCGCTGCGGCGCCCGGGGAGCAGTTGGGGGGAAATCGGTGCCTTGCTCAAGGGACTCACCTCAGTCGTGGTATTGAGGGTGGAGAGAGCGCTGGATATTCACTCCCACCACCTTCAATCCCTGCCGGACCTGGGACTCAAACCCGCAACCTTTCGGTTACAAGCCCGACTCCCTTAGGCCACGGCTGCCCCACAAAGTGAAAGTGACAACGTATTGTCAACTATGGTGACCCATAGTCGAAATTAGTCCTCCGCATTTAACCCATCACGAGTGCACACACAGCAGTGAGAAGTGAACACACACGCACACACACACTGTGAACACACACCCGGAGCAGTGGGCAGCCATTGCTCCAGCGCCCGGGGAGCAATTGGGGGTTCAGTGCCTTGCTCAAGGGCATTTCAGTCATGAAATGAATATATACTGTAATATATACTGAACCTTCGAACCAGCGACCTTCGAACCAGCGACCTTTGGGTTACGAGGCCGACTCTCTAACCATTAGGCCATGACTGCTCCCTAACCAATGGCAGTATCGGAGCCGATACCTGACATGAGTATCAAATCGGCGAATCCCTAAGATATACTTGCATGAACATTACTCTATGCACAAGAAAGCTATAAAAGCCTCTAACCTGCTTTTAATGCACTGATCTCTGTAACATCAGCTCACTTTAATCAAACCATGATGCATGTGCACTGTAGATAATTGGATTTGAGTATTAAGAGACAAGGACCAATATTGGCCACAGGGTCAGGACACGCTGGGCTCAGGTCATGCCCAGAGACAGAACAATCTGAAAAGACACAGATCAGCAGATTCAATGTACTACTTAATGTCCTGCAGCCTCCTCCTCATACAGGACATCTGATTGAATAAGCTCATAAAGTAAATGACTTCCTCCGCATTGTACATTTGTATTACAGCATAACTCCCTGCATCCTCTTCCAAAGGGTTGTGATTCACTCAAATACATTTTCTGCAAACCAGGGGTGAACAAACATACACCCACCCTGGGAGCTCTTCCAAGCGATCATTTGGGTGGTGTCTCAGTTCCCGAATCTGTAGCTGCAGAATGTTGCTAATGATGTAGATAAATAACTTCATGTCACTGTTAAACTGTTGCTCCTGCAGTATCAGATAGCTGCTGAGAACAGGCCATCCTTGAAACGCCAGGCATTTGTGTGTGTCTGGTGAAACCAAGAAGCACAAGATAAGATAAACCTGGCTGGCCCGACCCAAAAATGGTGGTCACAAATGTCTTTTCAGTAGCAAGTTCTATGAAAAGTTTTTTGTTTTTTTTTTACAAACTAAGTATGACATTTTGACATGCAACTCATTCTGTTTATGCTACAGATAATATGACTAAGAATATGAATAATTCCTCCATTCTTGCCAGCCAAAACCACCCACAAAACCTTAAAAAAAATATTCTACTTTAGGTCAAGATTTATGAGTATTTCTTCTTGTACCTGCAGTGCGAAAATGCATATTCACACTGCGCAAAATTCAACAACCAAAGAAAATAAAGTTGCTTTTATTTCACATTGTACTGGGAGCTTTGTTAGCTTTGTTGGATGTCTCTCAGTGTGAAGAGATAGCAGGAAATCGATCCAAGACCTTTATTAAAATAAAATACCAGCTGTGCTTTTTAAGTGCTGCTCGTAGACTGATCACTTAGAATTATGATTGTTTTATACATAATTTAGCACCCTTAGAGGACTTATGGAGAAGATTCGTCAACTCCTAAAAAGTGGTGAGGTCATTTAAAACGCCACAACCAATTTGCTTCGTTCTTTTTAGGCATGGAAAGGGGTCTGTTCTGCAGTCCTCTAATGAGAGACAGAGGTATCTGACTAAGTCCACCTATGGGAAGAGAGGATGCCTGAAGATAAAATAGTGCTGACTGCTTTCCTGTTCTGGCAGCAGGAGGTCAGGGCTGTCTGGGATGAAGAGGATCTACAGCTGGGTACATCCTCAGTACAGGGTTTCCTCCACCTGGACTTGGTTTGCTCACAAATACGTAACAGAATATGGGAGAGAATGATAATTCCATAAAAGGAAATGTGTAACAACTATTAGAACATCTTTTGTTTAAAAGCCAGATTGCAGAAAACACAAGGAGTCAATAACACGTCCTCATGCATGAATCGGCAGGAACAGAATGTTGGATTGACATTGTCACAAGCAAAACTATGAAGCCATGTTCAAATACAGTGTTTTAGATAAAAGGTTCAAGGCTCATGTTACAAGAACTGGAAGCAGTTCCAGGGTGGAGACGCTTCCTTTTGTGTGGCATACATCAACCTCTGTGAACATTCATGACACTATCTGTCTCGGATACAGAGACACCGATATGGCAGCCAAGGATTCTGAAGAATGGCCTCTCCTATCAGCACAGCTGCAGAAAAGGGAAGCATATAATCAAGTGAAGAGAGGGCTCTTGACTTCTTTTCACTGCGTCCTTTGTCAAGGCCTTAGCAACTCTTCTCTGTATAACGAACAGCTGATTACAGAGATTCCAGCATAATTCAGGCACAGTTATAAGAATGCGTGGTAATAATTAAAATCAAATGGAGAGTCCAAACAAGCATTCAAAGATAACTCACAACCTGTTATCTTTGTAATATGACAAGGCTTGGTCTACAGATCATAACTCAAGTTTCATTTAATTTGTTCGATTAATTCCAAGCCTGATCTGAACTGAAAAAAGCGTGGTGTATGATTCCAGTGTGATTAAACATTTCCAACCCAAATAAATAAAATTCTTTATCTTCTTCTTCTTCAAAAAAGGCTTATTTCAGCATTGCATTCTATACATTTACAGTCATCTGTACCCATTCAATGTCTCAGGCGCAAGTTTTTCAGCTTATATACATTTACCTCTCACACATCAGTTTGATACTGTAATCGTAAACACAAACAGCAAAGTGCTGTTTAATGTAAATGATTGCGTGGCCTCTTTGTCTGTTGCTGTTTTGAGGGATGCGGAGGTGCAAACTCAGACAAATAGTTTTGTGTGACGAAAATGTGTCATTTTGTTAATTACTGAATAAACACTGAACTTTTGGCTGCACTAGCTGTCCGTTTCATGTGTGAAAAATACATTTATTTTCGGAAATGACCAATTTTAAATTTTATAAAACAAAAAGGGGCAATAGTCTGGAGCCACAAATACTTATCCAAACATGGAAATTACCTAAATCAAATTCCAAACTTTTTCCATACTGCGTAGGAACACTGCCGAACAAAAATAGTCTTTGATTTGACAAACAACTTTTGAATAACTACCCGTCTCAACAAAATGATCATCATGAAAACTAGACAGATAGACCGATAGACAGACAGAGATAAATAAAACAGCAATCAGCATATTGGAATGATTACTGAACATTCATGTGACCCTGAAGACTGGAGTAATGATGCTGCTATATATATATATATATATATATATTTATATTTATTATTTATAGATAATTTTTTCCGTTTTATTTTTTCTTTACTCCTTTTTAATGGTTAATTTAAATATTATTAATCAAAAAGCATGTATAATTAATTAAAATTAAACTTATACAATTTATTATAACAAATATCAATTTATTAAAACAAAAATGACATGTTTAAGGCCCTATGAATTTTTTCTGTTTTTTCCCACCATACGTTTTATTGTTGCCAAATTCTGTTTTAGCACGTTTAATTATTTGAATGCATAAAAAAAAATAAAAAAAAAAATAAAAAAAAAAAACTTAATTTATTAAACTTTATTCTTAAAATACCTTTTGAAATGTTTTTTCCCCCTCTGAAATTCTGTTGAGCATTTACATATTTCTGGTTATCAAATGAAAGCATAAAACATTAATTTAATTTAATTTATCTTTTAATTACTGAAAATGAAAAACTTTTTGTTTTTTTTAATTAAAACATGGAAGAAATGTTGTGTGATTATTCCTTAAAAAAATAAGTGTTAATAATTTTAGTAGTAGTAGTAGTAGTAGTAGTAATAGTAGTAGTAGTAGTAGTATGTACATTCTACTGAACAATATTTATATATATTTCTGGCACAATTTCTTCAACTTAAACCAAACTTTCATTTTGGCGGGTTGCTGTAAATACCTTTACATTTCTGTATGTATATAATGAGACAACAGACACTGAAATTACCGCAAGCGTCACGCATGCTTCAGTATGTGTGTAGTAAATGCCAGTAGTAAAAATCATATTTAAATAATAATTTTGCTTAATATTCACAGACACTAGTCCATATTTTTTTTTTAAGTGTTATGGCCTACTTTTGATTAATAAATTTAAACTTCCGTGACATTCCGCGTTATACAGTAAATTCCGTTTTTTGACTGGATTCCGCGAATCCGTCCACGTTTTCCGCTTTGCAGAAATCATAGGGCGTTAATCTATAGACAAGGCCAACAATTTTCAGCTTGTCTCTTGTTAATATCAGGGTAGTCTGGCAGTCTGGAGGACCGCTGTGAGCTTCAACTCCAAGTTCTCACTCCGCACCCCTCAGCTGGCCCACCCTACCCCACCCCCTTCTACTGGATTAACCTACGACAGGACACATTCCTCACATACCAAACCACATCGCTGCCAGACACCAGAGAGAGGAGGGTGGATGCAGACACAAAGGAAAAAGCTTCCAACGCTAGGGCCACAGTCCCTTTCACCTCAGTAACACGGGATGCACAAACATTCATTACAGTTTCTTATGTGCATGTGCCAAGGCTAGTAAAACTCTGTGCTGCTGGACTCAAAACACGTACAGCTCCTCGCTTTGTAATGGTTTCTAACAAATACAGTTTATTGCTAAACATCATGGCTGCACTGAAATGTGGCACTGTTTTTGGAAACTACACAAAGTATGGAAAATTTATCATGCACAGAACTGAACACATCTTAAAACAGAACAATTACAGTAGATACAACAAAAGGCGTCTGTTTTTGTTTAAGCAGGAATGAGTTTAACACATTAGACAAGTTCTGATGCTGAGATTTGATCCATTAAAATAACAAAAAGAGGGAGCTGTGCCTCCCATCAAACCATAAACAACATCTACCACAGCTGAAATAAATGACTGTAATACTGAATGCCAAAAGGGCTGCCAATAATTTCATCTGGAGCAGCATAAGGGTAGGAAAATATTTTAATAATGCATCAATTTATAATACATGGTGATGATGGTTCTAAATTTGAATTTGCAATGAGTCCATGTTTACATACTGATCAGACAATCAAGTCTGTTTCACCCCTAATGGTGATGCAGAAAGCCAGTGAAGTGCAAAGTAAACAAAGCCTGTCAGAATGACTTCTCAGGAAGATGATACAATACTGACCGACAACAGACAGAAGGTCTGGCACTCTAGCCCTGAATGGCTAAAAAGTGTATCTGGCCTAATGCAAGGAAAAGTTTTCTTATAATAAACAACCTATCATCGACTAGGGGTGGGCAATATGAAAAAAAGAAAAAAGAAAAAAGAAACCTCATTATTGTAATCTCATGTTATGTTACTGTTCTTAACTGCAGTATAGATGCATACCACACCAATGGTGGTCAACGGTACAATTCGTTTTTTTAATGCTTCTAGTAAAAATGTCTCTTCTAATGCACAAAAGAAGTAATCGTGACCAACGTTTTCACTTTTCACGTCACGCATATACAGCTTGGAAGCCCTGAAGGTGAGTAAATATTCTAAAAATTACAATTTAGGGGAAAATATTTTGACATAGAAAGATTATGGCATATGCATTTATTCTCAAATGTGACCACAAAACCAGTCAATTATCAATTTTTCTTTTATGCCAAAACTCATTAAGATATTAAGTAAAGATCATGTTCCATGAAGATATTTTGTACATTTCCTACCGTAAATATATCAAAACTTAATTTTTGATTCGTAATATAGTTAATTTGGACAACTTTAAAGGCAATTTTCTCAATATTTTACTTTTTTTTTTTGCACCCTCAGACTCCAGATTTTCAAATAGTAATCACAACCAAATATTGTCTTATCTTAATAAGCCATACATCTTATTTATTTACCTTTCAGATGATGTATAAATCTCAATTTAAAAAAAAATTGACCCTTATGACTGGTTTTGTGGTTCAGGTTCACAAATATAATTTTAGACAGAAAACAAGTAGCTTATTACCACTATGGAAAAGAATGAGACACAATAAGAAGCAAATGACAATGGCAAAAGTACACAGAAAAGACTCATGAGCTCACAGACATTAAAATATTCATGCCTGAATGAATCATTCGTATGAACTGCAGTGCAAAACCACCAAGCAACAAGAGGGTAACGACAAGCATCCACCAAAGAATACCCATCCCATCTGCTGCAACTGCTGTCGGCAGGAATTTAGCATGTAGCTGTTTGAAGTGACTAGCCCGTCAGTCACACACTGAGAAATATGACTCACTAGCTACTCAGTGAGCCGAGCCAGATATGGCCTGATCAGAGGTGAGACAAACTACTGGAGACTGAAGCTCTATTGCACAGAACACCATCATGTTTGCATGTCATTCATCCTTATCAAATTACAAACCAAACATCTAGAGACCTTCAGACTACACATACTCTCATAAGAAAACACTGCACAATCATATGTCCTAAATATATTCCCACTATGAGGATACATTACAATCTACCAGAGGATTAATTCAGAGACAGGAGATAAAAAATGCCTTGCTGGAATTAAATAATAAAGTGTATCATGGTATCAGCTGATGTTTACCAAGCTAAGAATATATCATCTGCTTTGTCAGAGGCTCAGCTCACAGAGGCATTCTGGGATACTGTAGCCATGTAGTGTAGGAGGGCAGTTGTTTCCTGATCCTGTTGTTTTCAATGGGTGTGTTGGGCAATGTGGGCAGCCGTCCTCAGACTACTGCTAAAACAAACACCTCAAAGGTCATGGCTGTCTGACACAAACAACGCTGATAAACCCTGGAGCTTCATGCTATGTGGATATACAAACAAAATAAATACTTAACTTAATCATTATTTATAAATAATAAAACTCACAATTGCAAGAAATAAAGTCAGATTTGTGAATTCTGACTTTTTTTCTTGCAAATGCGAGTTTATATCATGAAATTCCGACTTTTTTTTTCAGAATGAGTGAGATAAAAACTTCAATAAAGTCTAATTTTGAGGAGAAACAGACTGATATGTTCTCAGAATTCCGAGTTGATATCTCACAATTCTGACTTAACTCACAATTGCATGCTATAAAGTCAGAATTGTGAGATATAAACTCACAAGAGTCAGAACTGGGAGTTGGACTTTTTCTCAGAATTACGAGTTTATTTCTCAAATTTGCGCATTTATTTCTCAGATATGCGAGTTTGTCTTGCAATTCTGACTTTATAACTCGCAACTGCAAGTTTATATCATGCAATTCTGACGTAATTTCTCAGTTCTGAGTTTCTATCACAATTCTGAGGAAAAAAAAGACAGAATTGCAAGATATAATATTGCAATTGGGAGTTATAAAGTCCAGTTCTGAGGGGAAAAAAGTCTGATATGTTCTCAGAATTACAAGTTTAAACCCCACAATTCTGACAACTTGCAATTGCATGTTATAAAGTCAGAATTGTGAGTTTATGACTTTTTTTTTTCCCCCAGAGTATTGGGATATTATTTCTCAGAATTGCAAGTTTATTTCTCAGATTTGCAAGTTTACTTTATAACTCACAAAAACAATTTTGAGAAAAAGGTCAGAATTGCAAGTTTATATCACGCATTTCTCAAAATTGTGAGACATAAACTTGCAATTCCGACTTTTTTTTTCCCTCAGAATTGTGAGATAAATCGCAATTAGTTTTTTTTTTTTTTATTCAGTGGCGGAAACGGGCTTCCATACCAAACAAAAATAAAAATATAAATAAAAATAATCAAGTGAATAAAAAAAAACAGAACTCAAAACAACTCCAAAACTATTTTCTTCCTGTTTTATTAATTGCTTCTCAGAATTCACTTTTTTTTTGGCACTTTGATAAAGTTAGTGATTTTAGCACAAAGTAAGTCCAAAATTGTCAGGTCCATTACTGTATTATCGTACAGTCCAAAATTTACAACACCAAGTCCAGAAACGTGCAGACTTATAATATTTTTTTTAGAGTGCAATCTGATAATAACTAAATTGGTAATAATTATTTATAATCTACAACATTACTCAGTTATCCTGTCTAAGACATGCTGAAAAATGCACACCTGATTTAAAACGGGTATGAAAATGTTTTTGAGCTCCCTTTGGAATGTCTTTGAAATATAGTCTCTAGTCACTATAATCTACACAAGATCTTTACGTTCCAGTGGGCTCAGATCAGATGAGATCTCTCTACAACAACCTGGACCGAGTTCAAAAGGACAAAGTCATGAAACACATTACCGCTCATTACACAAGTATTGGTAACAGGTGGGTCAAAAAACGCCACAGAACAGTAACTATCTTAAGCACACAACAACCTATTCCGTCCCATTCCATGCCTAACTGATAAGTTAGGGGGCTCGACATCTCTTAGCATAATTGAAATTTAAGTGTGCCTCCGCACTGGGTAAATGTGGTTGTGAGATTGCCATTTTAAAGGTTGTAATTATATGTTTCAGACATAACTTTCCAGTCAGTAACCGTACTTAGATTTCATAGCTTCCATATGCCTTGAATAGAGACGGGTGCCACTGACATTCCTGCGCTCCAGTGGCTATACCGACTGGGCCCTTTCCAAAAATGTTACTGTTGAAGTGAAGATCAGCACTTCCAGAGTTCTTCAAGTTGTTATAATTAGCCCTTTGTAACCAAGTGCAGTCAACAGCCAGAAAGGGGGATTATGGCTGGTTTCTGGCAGACTAATCAAAGACAGATGTGAATGGATGTGTGGTTGTGCAAGTCAATGTGTCCAGAGGCACTATAAAATGTACCTCTGTATGAGCTAAGTCTCATTTAACCTTTAAAGCTGCATGTTAAACAAATACCTCCTTTAATAGGGCAATACATTCAACCACAGAGCATTAAATTATATGACCAGTTAAGTTTGTTACTTCATAAGCAAACAAACTTTGAACTGATCTCTTTTCTCTTATTATCTATAGAGTGGATAGCATGAAGCAACACAATGTTGCTTCTTATGCTCAAGTATCATTAAACAAGCACCATCATTGTGTATCTAAATTCTTTGGTAATAGTTTACTAATGCAAGTTTTTCAAAGGCCAATGTAAGAGCAGATAACTAGTAATGAGAGTTACTTTACACAATATTTACGCAATTCTCACACACATCCATTGCCAACCTGTTTTGGACTGATATCAGGAGACAATGATGAATGTTGGCCATTTTAATGACCGCTATACAACAAAAACGAATCAGAAATTGCCAACAACACAAGGAAATGTGCTGCCTTGTTACTACTATGCTTTAGACTTAATCTTAGCATTCCATATCAGATCTTTTGATTAAACCTTGGACAGTTTTGGTGCTCTGATTAAAGTGTGCAATAGAGTGGTTTCCAACCATAAATGTGATTGAAACCACAAGTGACCTTCGACAATAACTGGAACGAAGCCATGACGGAGGAAACATCCCAAGAAGAAAAGTAAACAACTTGGTTCCACTGCCGTAATCTCTGTAGCTCTAATGATGCTGGCGCGTGCAGCATTGTTAGGGGTGTTTCCTCCAGAGGCAGACACCAGGATCCATGTGTCCCGGCCACACTTGACCCAGCACGTCAGAGTATGTACTGCCCTCCCAACCACTGGCACACAAAGGCGGCATTGTACCCCATAATGCAGGTCAGCCTCTCCTTCCCAGCCTGGGACGGCTCTTGTTCACTGGCCTCTGACAGATCAGGACAACTGGCCTGTCCTTCTATGTGAGGGAGTCAGCTTTGTTAGGGAATTCAGCATTACATTAACGCCAAATGCGCCTCCATTTCCTGGACGAACAACTTTGACTCCAAGTTTGTATGACTGTTTAACTCATAAAATTTTATGTACATAACATTTACTACAACAAAAAAAGCAAATGTGTTTTACATATAATTACATACCGTTCAAAAGAGGTCAGCAAGATTTTTTTTTTGAAATAAAACAGTACTTTTATTCAGTAAGGACACATTAAACTGATCAAAAGTGTCAGTAAAGACTTCTACAATATTTAAAAAAAATATATTTTAGATACATTTATTTGAACTTTCTACTGATCACAAAAACATGAAAAATGTAACCACAGTTTCTACATAAATATTAGGCAGCACAAACATTACCAACATTGATAATAATAATAATAATAATAAAAGCTTGATGAGCAGCAAATCAGCATATTAGAATAATTTATGAAGGACCATGTAACCTTAAATAATATAAGGAATAATGGCTGCTAGTAATTCAGCTGCCAAAGGAATAAATTACATTTTAAAATATAATCAAACAAAAAACAGTCACTTTAAATTGTAATAATAATTCATAACATTACTGTTTTAGCACACTTTTGATCAAACAAATGCAGACTTATTTTAAAAACATTTTTAAAATATTGTACAGACCCCCAAACTTTTCAACAGCAGTGTATTTTACTTTATTAAAATCTAACATACACTACCAGTTCGTGAACAGTAAGATTTTTCATGTTTTTTGAAGAAGCTCACCAAGCCTACATATTTGATCCAAAGTACAGCAAAAACAGTAAAAAAAAAAAAATCTCTATTTAAATTATTAAATATATATTTTAAATGATGTTTATTCCTGTGATTTTAAAGCCCAATTTTTAGCATCATTACTCCAGTCACATTCCTTCAGAAATCATTCTAATATTCTGATTTACTGCTCAAAAAATATTTACTATTATTATGATTGTTGAAAACAGCTGAGTAGAATTTTTTTCAGTTTTCTTTGATGAATAGAAAGTTCAGAGAAACAGCATTTATCTGAAATAGAAATCTTTTGTAAAATTATAGATGTCTTTGTCACTTTTGATTTCACTTTTTAAACAAAAGCATTAATTTCTATAATTTCAAATCAGCATATTAAAAGAAAAGAAAACAGTTATTTTAAATAATTAAAACTGGGTTCAAATAAATGCAGGCTTGGTGAGCAAAGGGAATTCTTTAAAAACATTAAAAATCTTACTGTTCAAAGGTAGTCAAAAGTATTTTTGTCAGTCATAAATTGACAAAACAAGAAATCTCACATTATGAAATCCAGCTACATTTATTAAGTTGTCCAGACTACATTTGCTGTTCATTGATTGTAAATATCTAAAATGCAGTGAAAATTAAATTAAGAGTTAAAAGATTAAATGATTCAGTTGTAATGGAATACATTAACATCTCCGCTAAACGCCATCTTAATCTGTGACACAGTTGCCCACTCCAATATCCAAATACCCGGAATTACTTAAAGATTATGACAGTGTGCAAAAAAAAAAAAAAATCTGAGAACTACATTTCCTAATCTTGCCTTTGACAATCAACCATAACCTATCTGCTTCATTGAGAACAGAACCAGTAATAAAACACAGGAAGCCTTTGTAAAAGCTCCAGCTGCTCAAAAACAGGATCGATGGGGCTTACTTCATACGATCTCCCGCTGTGATGGACAGATGCTTAGTATTCAGAGCCAATGGCATATGATAAACAATAGAGCATTGTGTTTAAAAGCCTGACTCACTAATTCATGCACTCTTTCAACACAACTGAAAACTTATAAATTACTTCTGGAGTAACCTTGTAGTTTACCAGTAGCTGAAGAACACAGGGTCTCATTGAGAAGTTACTGGTATGTATTATCTTTCATTCTCACTGTAATATACACAAATACACAGCTGGGGCAAGACAAACTCAAGCCCACCACAGAGAAATACGAAAAAAGCAGCCCTTTTTTGCTTTCCATTCTCTGGGCTTATCTGAAAGCACCAGATGTGGCAGAGAAAATTAATTTATCTCTCAGAGTGGAAAAACAAACTGAAATATAATAGATACGGTTGGAAATAGTGACCATTCCATTTCTGCCGCTCTACATCACATGATACTATGAAACACAAAGTACAGCCAATAACATTAAAGGCTGGCTGAAACTGCTAGCAAGTTCAAATTCTGCTTTAAGGTTTAGGAAATCTGCTAAAAATAAAACAGCAAAGGGAGTAGAATTTGTCTGCTTATTTGAACAACATCGCGAGTGCTGAACAAAGATTGAGAAAACACACCCTCTTTATTTTCGCTGCAAAATCCTCAGTGGAAATGCAGAATTCGAAAATGTTATTTCTGTAACACATGGAGTCATGGAGACAGCTCATCAGAAGGAATATGATATTTATGGTCTTACCTTGAAGCATGCATCTGTAGGCAGATTCAGAAATGGCGTAGATATGAGGTGGCATTTCATGCCTCTTCTTGCCCCTGTACATCTCAATGATGTTCTCTGAGTATATGGGGAGGTTTTTGTATGGGTTTATGACCACACAGAAGAGTCCTGAGTATGTCTGCACAGGGACAAGAACAAACAAAAGGGGGAAAGAAAATTAACATTTAATTGGTGGTCAACCTATATGGGTTTTAAAAGAAGCAGGACAAAATGGAATAAATATAGAATATATAAATACATTTAATAACGCTAAATTATGTAAACAAAACTGTTTAAATTCATTAAACACACAAAGCATGCAACTTGAGCTAAATCCCAATATTTTCAAATATCACAACCACCAGAGTGATTACATAATGGCAACTCTTCGTCTTATTTCTTGTCTAGTTTACTTGTTTATTGGTTTAACATAAGCAGTAAAGCTAGAGACTGTATAATCATTCAGGGATTTCTGAAACACAGAATGCTCCAGAGTAACTTGTGTTTTTTCCCCATTCATACAGTTTGTGTTAATCTTTTTCATTTTAAGCATAATCTGTATTTCGGGAAAGCATCCATGAAAGTTTTAAGCATCTGAAGACATAGCACAAACTGACATGTTTCTTAAGTGGGAGTCCCAGCATATGACAACACCACTGTATCTCCAGCTGAGACATGGTTGATCATGTAGGGCACTATACTTAGTATTCACTGCACAGCAACATCAACTGCATCATCAGCTGCTATTATCTTTGCAAAAATGACAACAGGTTGGCAAACAGACATTGACATGAACTTATCAAGATTCACAAAATTAAAAATAACTTAAACCTTAAGATTTATAGAATGGAATACGTATGTTTTTAGATGTGTAGGGCCCTATGATTTCCATCATGTTGAAAACGTGGAGAGAATTACAGAATCCAGTCAAAAAAAAAATGAATTTACCAAATTTATTTGATCAAAAGTATAAATCTATAAATTTAAATGTATAAATGTATGAATCAAAAGTAGGCCAGGACACTCAAATCAAAACGCTATGGACTAGTATCTGTGAATATTAAGCCACAAAATACCATTTAAATATGAATCCTGCATGTTTTGCATGTCTCTGTTTATGAATGGCACAGACACGCATTTGTGTTTACTACACATACTGAAGTGTGTGTAATGCTTGCAGTGTTTTCAGCCTTTGCCACCTCATTATAGGAGAATATAAACACAATCTCTAGAACTGCTCTGAGAGGAAAAAAAAAAAAATATTGTTATTGTTAGCAACCTGTCAAAATAAAAGTTCGGTTTAACTTAAAGAAACTATGACAGAAAAAAAATATTAATGTAATCATACTACTACTAATAAAATTAATATTAAAACATTATTTTTAAGGAATATTTACTAGAAAGTATATACCAGCAAAATCTAAAAAAAACAGCATTTCTGAAAAAAAAGAAAGAAATAAAATAGCAGTTTTTTAAAAATAGCAATTTTTTTGTTTAAAATAAAGAAAATAAATATAAAAAAAAAAGTGTTTCATATGGCCTTCATTCTTCTTAATAAACTGCTGTTAAATTGTTTAAGTTTCATGATTTCAATTAATTGGACATTCTTTTTGGTTATGATTTACAAATTCAACCATTAAAACGGAGTCTAGAAAAATTTAAACAAAAAAAAAAAAAAAAAATTTAAACGGCATTTAGGATTTCATAGGGCCATATATGTGGTAAGTGATCTCTACAACTGTTAAAATACACTAATTAAGAGTGTCACAATGTAGAACAGTAAATATGAAAATAAATATGTTTAATGAGGGTCTAAAAATCAAGCTTTAACTTTTGGGAAAGTTTGGGGCCAAATTTGAATGAACTACCCTATATTTTTCCATGAATTATTTTTAGACAGGTGTCAGTTTAAGACAACAGAACCCAGTGATATGATGCCAGTAGCTTTTTTTATTTCATTTTAACAAATCAGTAATAGTGGTCTACCATTATGGATGTTCTGATGGCCGATGCTGATACTTTATAAAGCATGGTGGCCGATGTAAAGATAGTAGATAACATGCATAATTCTACAAACATCTGAAACTAAAATCACTTTGAAAATAAAATGTACAAATTTTACAACAAAATGTAAAATAAAATGTTCATTAGATATTTAAAGACTAGTTTAGTATGTATATTTACTGAATGCTGACCGTATACAAATGAAGAATTATAGAATTTGCCTTTGAATTAGAAAAATGTATCAGCTAATATAGATGCTTAAAAAAATGCTAAATTTCAGCTGGTAATACTGGCCAATGTGATATATCAGTGAACCACTAAAAATAATGTAATGACATAAAATTATATATTATGAACTTTCAAGAAAGGACAGTGAAAACTTCACACATTAAGCACCTAATAGTGATATCTGCATTAAGAATGAAACAGAATGAAGGTATTTCTCTTGAGAAATGCTGGCATGCTTTCAGTGCCAGTGCAGCTGTCCTACACTTCATTACAGAAGACATTTACACAATATTAACCCTGTCCTTCAAGCTGTTTCATTTACGAGGCCATAACTGAGAGCAACCTGTGTTTGTTTGAATTTTTAGTCACTGCTGGGTGATCCAGACACATGGTGAGGGGGTAAGTGAGGGGAGAGGTAATCCCTGTCTGCCTGCTGACGGGACCTTCCAATGGCTGACGTTGAGTTTATGAGTAGACATGTATATATGGGTGTAGATGAGTATCGGGGGTGCACTGAGGACAGATCTATCTACATCCCAACTCCCTACTAGACAAAGCCGACTTGCCAAACTAGATCACAGGCGAGAACAATAGACTTAGGACTCAGGAGACTTGTGGCTGGAAAGTTATTTCTCTCCAGCATCGTTCTCAATGTTTGTCAGGCTACATATGGAAGAAAACAGCTTCTCATCCGAGTGACGCACAACTGCAATCATAAACAATTTAACATGCTACGCTCAATAGCGCTAAAGCACTGTGCCAGTTATTTCAGTGCTCTATGTTGAAATCCCAAAGACTATCCAACAAGTAATTTGTCAGGTTATGGCTATTTATCTGTTGTTTATTGTGTTGCGCATCTATCAGCTTATGAAAATGCCATATATCTCTAAGAAAAGCATTTGATCAGTCATGACCTTAAACCAACCTAATTTGACAGAGCTTTTTAAAGAAGTTCACTTCCTGGATGAAAATTTCCTGATAATTTACTCATCCCCATGTCATTCAAGATGTTGATGTCTTTCTTTCTTCAGTCACAAAGAAATTAAGTTTTTTGAGGAAAACATTTTAGGAATGTTCTTCATATAATGGACTTCAATAGGGGCCAATGGGTAGATGGTCCAAATTGCAGTTTCAATGCAGCTTCAAAGAGCTCTACACGATCCCAGCCAAGAAATAAGGGTCTTATCAAGCAAAATGATCTGTCATATTTTTTTTTAAATAAAAATGTATATACTTCTTAACCAAAAATGCTCCTCTTGCACTAGCTCTGCAATGCACATGCGAATCTTCACGCATTAAGTAATCACATTGGAAAAGTCAGGCACGGTTAGTTCTTTGTCTTTGTACTTTGGTTAAAAAAGGTAGGGTAGGGTGAAAAACTCCATCTCATCTGATATCGCTCTTTGACTTTCTTTGCATGTTCGCTTTGTAAACACAGGGTCAGTATTTCCACCTACGTCACACGTGCCTCATTACGTAACAAGTGAGGTCAAACTAGTGCAAGACGAGCATTTGTGGTTAAAAGGTATTTAAATTGGATTTTTCTTAGAAAACGAACAATCATTTCGTTAGAAAAGACCCTTATTTCTTGGCTGGGTTTGTCCGGGCTGGGCGATTTTTCCAGTTTTATCGATTAACTGGAATGTAATGCTTTGCCACGATTTTATTTTTTAGATCCCAATTCACAATTGAATAGAAGTATTACCAAACATTATAATTAGACACTCTGACAGTAAAGAGAAAAGAGCGATCTATGTGACGTGCTCATGTAGCTAGGTGCCATTCACACAGAACGTTTTTGTTTTTGTTTTTGTTTTTTGTGTTGACAAAGATGCGACGCAGGCAGTGGAATAAGAAAAACATGCAAGAAGATGGGAGTGTTCTTCTTTTAACTTGAGCGCTGCATTTTTAAAATGCAGTTTCATGCAGGAGACACAGCCGCAAGCACAACAGTCAAACACGTCCACGTTTACATAGAAAAAACAATGGGAAAGCTGCACAAATTGAATTAAAAAAAAAACCTGTGAAGAACTACTACTGTATGTCTGATATTTCATGTTTGCATCATGGTAACAGGCTGAAAGCTGCTGTACATTGTTTTAACAGAGCATTTATAGTTAATAATAGTCCACTGGTGTTATACCGTCAGTCATTTTGAATTTAAATTACGCTGACTTTTGAGATTTTTTTAAAGCATTTACTTCATATTATATGTTCAGAAATAGTATGTATAAAACAAGTTTGTACAAGATGTAGTTGTAATTCATCTTTTCTGCAAAGATATTTAACAATTTTTAAGATATTTAAAAATTTTATTAAACAATTTTTACAGGTATGTTGGGGTATACAACTATACATTTCATGCCAGATGCACAGAACTGGAAAATATTTGTTCTAAGCAAACACACAACGAGAAATCAAGTCTACCATGTCATCGCCCATCATGCTATTCAAGAACAGAGGGGCGTGGGAAGCCAGAGAGGAACGCAGCAACTCCACGCAGCAACTCTGCCCACACAGCCGATTTTTTTAAAGCATTTACTTCATATTATATGTTCAGAAATAGTATGTATAAAACAAGTTTGTACAAGATGTAGTTGTAATTCATCTTTTCTGCAAAGATATTTAACAATTTTTAAGATATTTAAAAATTTTATTAAACAATTTTTACAGGTATGTTGGGGTATACAACTATACATTTCATGCCAGATGCACAGAACTGGAAAATATTTGTTCTAAGCAAACACACAACGAGAAATCAAGTCTACCATGTCATCGCCCATCATGCTATTCAAGAACAGAGGGGCGTGGGAAGCCAGAGAGGAACGCAGCAACTCCACGCAGCAACTCTGCCCACACAGCCGATATGAGAGCACATACCACACACCAGCCTGAGGTCTGGTCACCAGCCATGCACACAGGAATGAATATACAGCCTTTAAGTAAATACACAACATTATGCTTCCATTTTGTGGGCTGTATTTCTTCAAACATAAGCATTACCTGACAGTAATAAGGAAGCTGAGAAATTTGGGGAATGCTGAGGAATGCAGGTGTTATCAACAGTCAGTCTGACATCTTGACATCTCGCAGATATTATAACCCAGCTGTAGCTCAGTGCCAAACACAAAGGTCCTGTTATAAAACTTCAGGCTTTACTAGGCCAAGCATGGGCCTCTATGGCTAATTACTGCACCCTATAAGGAGGGAGCACACCAACCTCATAGATAAGGCTTAAATAACAAAAAGCAGGGAACTAGCCTTAAAATCCAGCCTGACTGTGTTCAAGTGGGTATGAGAGAGGTCTGCACTTTCTCATCATTGTGTAAAATGACAACAGTGCCTGCTTTCATAACATCTGAAATGGCGAGAATGTCAGTCGAGATGATCTGTTACCGACAACCTGGAAAACTTTCCAGTGATGGGAAATGAAAAGTTAAACTGGATACATTCCATCCAGTGCTTTTAAAAGTGGTAACTGGGTGGGAATATCAACAGAAGCGCCTCTGCAGAGAGAGAGATTCGCGATGGACTGTGTGAAGACATGCGGCTGGTCCCATTGAGATTTCATAATGACCTCATAGCAACTCCTCCACACTTGGAGAATGAAGGAAATGATGGGGCTACACCTCTAAACAGCTTGCTTCACACTGTCTTTCTCTCTCTTGAATAATAAAAGTCCCCCAGTTTCTCTCTCTGAGTACATGCCATAAAAATAGGTCAAGATTGCAAGGCAAGATGAAGCTCTCTAAGAAGGCAGCAACAGCTAATCGAGAAAACTGATATTGACATTAACCAGCAACAAATTTGATCATCAGATTAACTGATGATTAACTGAACCAAGGTAGAAAAAGCAAAAAAGGAAGCAAACACATTTTCATCACACTTACATATATGAGCCCAGAGTAATAGCGATCCTTCAGGTTGTGTAAAACAGACGCTTCATTCAGGCAGGTGAGTTCTGCCATATCCTCCACTTTGCTGAACTTGGGCGGGTTCATTTTCTGGATGTCATCTTTGTTCACCAGGGCCTTCTTGCCATTTTCAGCCAGCTCGACGAGCACCTCATCTCCGCGTTCCTCGCGGATGCTGGCCGCCTCGAACCCATGGCGTTCGGAAGGAACCCACACCAGCTTCTTGGCCGTCCAGTCTGCCTGGGAAGCTGGGTTGTAGACCACGGCCCGATCCACAAAGAGGTACCGCTCGGGGTCCTCTTGCCCGCTCCGCTGCGCCATCTCCGGCATGAGGAACTAAAAATAGGCCACCTGGAAAAAGAGTTAGAGGGAGTTAATGATGGAAGAGCAGAGATTCACTTTCAGTTTATGCGATATGACACACAGCCATGGCATAGGAGTATGAAAGGTAAAATTTTTCATTGGTTTTACATGGATGTAGCCAAGAATGTACAATTTGCAGCTACTAGTCTATTATATGTGATCCTAGACCACAAAACCAGTCGTAATCGGGTATATTTGTAGCAATAGCCAACAATACACTGTATGAATCCAAATTATTTTTCTTTTATGCCAAAAATCATTAGAATATTAAAGATAATGTTCCATGAAGAGATTGTGTAAATTTCTTACCATAAATATATCAAAACTTTACTTTTGATTAATAATATACATTGCTAAGAACTTCATTTGGACAACTTTAAAGGCGATTTTCATAATATTTAGATTTTTTTGAACCCTCAAAACCTTTTCAAATAGTTGTATATAAGCCAAATTTAATTTTTAAAAAATTTACCCTTATTCTGCGGTCTGGGGTCACATATAGTTAACATTTTAACCAGTCCATATCATATACCATGTATAACACCTCACTAGCTCACAGTTAGTTGATGAATATTCATCAAATACTGAACAAAGCTGAACAAAGTTCATATTTTCTCGAAACAGCTGCATGTAAAACATTATCTGAATCAGGTTTACACCTACTAGTTAATGTAAGTTTAATATGGATCACCTCCAGTGGCCCTTCACAGTCGCATTAACAAAAAAAAACAACCCAATAACAGCAAGAGCCAGATGGTCTCGGTCCACCCTGGCCTACAACTGAACTAAGAGTTACTTTATTTTCCACAAAGAAAACAATAAAGCTAAAATAAGGCAAAAAATGGGTCGTGTCTGTTATTTCACGGATGCGAGCCATTATACGCGTGCTGAATCCCCGGTAAACTGAAGCGGGACTTCAGGGCCGGACAGTCCTTCAAAAATTCATTCAATGATAAACCGCCTAAAAACACCTTTCTAACGGTCACCGTCTCACAAATCATTTGAAATTATCGACAAATATGGCACATTAGTAACGTCACGTATACAAATAAAGCGACGAGGTGACCGTTAAACTGAGGTAACATTGTCTCCTCATCCTCATCTACCGTTATATGGCCTCTGGCGAGGCGGACTAACGTTTTGTAAGTGCATTAGCCGACACATGGTGCTCTGGGCTGCCCAAAGGTAAAAGATTAAACAATTTGTAAATGCATAAGGAACCGCAATAACAAACTCGCTAACGTGGGCTAGCGCGCCGAGCTTAACGCAAGCTCTCCCCGCTGCTTGTAAAGTAAATGCGAAAAATAATCCGTTATACGGCAACGGGAATAAAAACGGGCCAAAATGAAAAGACGCACGAACTTACCACGGGCTGTCAGCGATGAGACCTACGTGCACGAAGAGATAAATGAGTTGCTATCCAGCGCGTCCAGTTTTTATAATCCAGTTCTTTTGAAAGTCGGCCAAATATTCCCTTGTTTCGCCCCTTTGCACTGATGCCACCGTCCACTGCAGCCCTGCTTCTCTGAACTCCTCAACCGAACTCAGCATCGCGCTCACTTGCGCCCGCCTCTCCAGTCACACCCACCGGGTCCCTTATGGAACGGGGATTGGATTGTAACGGGCCTTGACCACAAGCTATTGGTTTGTTAACATTACACCCCCCAACAAAAAGTGATTGTTCACGCAAGCTTTCTTCTATCTAGCGGGAGCTGGATCCATAGAAATACAT
The DNA here is from genome assembly GCA_012976165.1 of Labeo catla. Lineage (NCBI taxonomy): Eukaryota > Metazoa > Chordata > Actinopteri > Cypriniformes > Cyprinidae > Labeo > Labeo catla. The sequence continues at coordinate 142,674 of VONZ01000307.1, forward strand.
TGGTTGCAAGGCCGTAAGCGTGAAATAATGACCAAAGTGGGCAGGGCATCAAAAATAACGTTACATGCGGGTTGAAAAATGCTTAAAATAATGAATTAATGAATTAAATCTGAAAAGAAATAATGGTACAAAAAATAACTGATACCAGATATATATTTATAGTAAATTATACTAAAAATGGTGACACATAAGAAGTTTACCTATCTTGACGTTTGCAATCTCATTATTGAAAGAAATATTACATTATCTAGTGATGGTCAGATTCATTTCCGTGTCGATTCTTTCGAACAGTTCTTTTTTAAACAATTCCCAGCGTGCTATTTTTACGTACTGAGCTGTATTAACACTACTTACTGAACAGTATTTTTTTTTTTTTAAGTCTCTCACCAGTCTACTCACTAAGCCTGCATTTATTTGATCCAAAATACAGCAAAAGCAGTGATATTGTGAAATATTTTTACTATTTAAATTAACTAGTACATTATACTATTTGAATATATTTTAAAATATAATTTATTCCTGTGATCAAATCTAAATTTGCAGGAATAACATTAAAAAAAAAAATAAAATAAACAGAATTTGGGAAAAAATAAAACGGATTTCATAGGGCCCTAATAGATATATATAAATTATAGAAACTGAAATTTCAGCATCATTACCAGTCTTCGGTGTCACATGATCCTTCAGAAATCATTCGCATGTACTTAACTTAACAGTTGGGAATAAAGGGGAATAAAGAAATTAATACTTTATTTAGCAAGAATGCTTTAAATTGATCAAAAGTGATAATAAAGACATTTATAATGTTGCAAAATTTCTATTTCAGATAAATGCTGTTCTTCTGAACTTTCTATTCATCAGAAGAACCTGAAAAAAATACATTCAGCTGTTTTTAACATAATAATAATAAATGTTTTTTAAGCAGCAAATCAGAATATCAATGATTTTTGAAGGATCATGTGACTGGACCAATGATGCTAAAATTCAGCTTTGAAATCACAGGAATAAATTACATTTTAAAAATATATTCAAATAGAAAGCAGTTATTTTACATAGTAAAAATATCTCAACATTTTACTGTTTTTGCTGTACTTGGATCAAATAAATGCAGGCTTGGTGAGCAGAGACTTAAAAAAAAAACATCAAAAATCTTAATTAGATCCAAAACTTTTGACTGATGGTGTACGTGTTTATTTTCAGTTTGTTTGTTTTTTAATCTATTCGGTATGTGTGTTGATAAAACTAATAAAACCAAGCTTTAGATATATTTCTAGTACGTTGTAACTTGCGCCACATGTTCTTGTTTCGAGTTGTTCGAATCAGTTAAAAGATCCGACTCATATGATTCGTTTAAAAAAATCGGAACTTTAGCATTTCAAGGCAAATTCCCAAATTGATAAAACAATGTCCTCATTAATATTTTATTTGGTTACTAAGTTAGTGTATACCTGTCATGTTCTTCAGCGGAATTAGACATTTTAGCTACTGCTGAAAGTATTGTCGTGGGTGATAGTATCTGGTCCATGACCTTTACAATTTCAATAACAATGCTTCAGTCTCCCTAGTAAGTCGTGAAGCAAGCATCTGAATGAACTTCAACAGGGTTTTGATAGTCTGGGCCGCACAGCGCCCTCTGTTGCTTTATCTAAAAAGTAACCTTATTTTTCCATTCAAAGGTTCAAATTCTCTACTTGAGATAGAAATAAATCGGTAGGCATACAATTATCTAGTTTATAAATAGTACATCGACAGAAAACCTTCAAAACGTTCCTGTTATTCTCTCAGAGCTTATTCATAACTAACAGAAATTAAACAACCCTGTTACACCAACTGTACAAAGGCATGGTGTGTGTACATTTTTACAATTAATGATGACAATCTTAAAGAAAATATATTCAAAGTTATGTTTTATTTCATTAGTTGTAAAATAGTCCCATATGATGGTTCGTACTACAAAAACAAGATCGTGTCAAATCCAAACCTCCGGCTTCCTCTCCCACATAAACACCTTTACAATCTGGAAACAGAACAAGAGTCACAATAAGCAACATTTCAAAAGATGTATTGTCCCAAATAACAGGACTGATCCAGAAATGCTCCACAGCCACTTCCCATCACCTCTCCTTAAAGAACAGCACTGACTGGATTGTAAACTGTCAACCTGGTAAGCTTCTCAATCCAGTCCAAGCCTAGTTTTGATCTGCATATTCAGTCAAACAAACACTCTATTGCTTGTAGAAGATAAAGTGAATATATCTTGGCCCTTGGCAAGTGGAAGTTACAACCTTTTCAGTGGGTTGAAGTAGCTTTAGCGTATCCTGGACCAGACCTTCAACCAAATCCCTAATAAATCAGACTTTCTACTGTTAGCTTGAATTATTACAACTTTAAATTTGTTTGGAAAATCTCCCTGCATCAACAAAAGTTAATGAAACAAATTAAAATGTGAAAAACAAGAAACGAAAATGGGTAAGAATAAAGTATGACCAAAACATCCCTAATGTCATCTTCAGATGTGACACTTGAGGAAAGGGATGGCAGTAAGAGAAAACACTTAATGTTCCCCTTTTTTAAATGTTATAGCCTCACAACAATGGAGTGCTTAGGAATTCTATACACTGAATTCCAATTGTAATGCCCCTGCAAGTCATGAAATTCATGAAATTCTCCATGGATGTGTCCTCCTACTTGTACAAAACTACTTCTCAGATAAAGGAGATGTTTCATCTTCAGAACCCTGAGAAATAGCTGCAAATCGAATTAGTTTCTTTTCCAAACCACTTAATCTAATGTAATGCAGTTTCAAAATGGGCCAAATAAAGCATTTCAAACAGTCAACAGTACATGTTGTGAAAAACGCAACTCTACAAAAGAATTGCGAAGCTTTTTTAATTACATTTTGAAAAAGGCATTGCGTTCCAGTTGAAATGTAAATTGAGTGCTTCAAAAGAGTAAATAGATTCATTATGAAAGTACAAATTTGTTGCACTCGCTTGGAGTCCAAATCTTAATGACATACTTCTTTATAACAGGGGGACGCAGAAATGTTTAAACACAGGCTTTAACAGTGACTCTTGATCAAATTGTTTGATGAGGAAGAGGATAAAACAGTAGGGCGAGAGTGAAATGTTGACATTTTTGCTCTTCGGGGGTTTCGCGAGAGGGTGGAGTTGTCTCGCCTCTATTCAGCTGCAACTTCATTCTCAGCTGGTTGGCCTGTAGCAGTCTCTGCAGTTTTGGACGCCTAGAATAAAATAAAACAGACAAAGCATAAACGAAGAGTACTGATTGACGGTATTTAATTATGCTAGATAATCAGAATGCCATGAGTAATTAATGACAGAATTTTCATTTTTGGGTGAATCTTCTCATTTTGTGTTTTATGGAAGAAAAAAACTCATTTGTTTGGATGAGGATTGTTCCTATGTCCTCAAGCAAAGACCTCACCTTCTTTTTCTTCTTCTTTTGTGCTTTGCGACTTGCAGAACTCTGGATCAGAGACTGAAATTGACAGAAGAACACATCAAGGTAGGAAAAAACTTCATCGTAATTTTAAATGGAATAGACTGGTCTAACATACCTTCAGTTCAGGATCTTGAACGTCATGTTCAGACTTGTAGAGTTCTGGTTCAAATGGTCCACTGGTGATTCTCAAGGGCCCGTTGGCCATCAGCAGCACTGTGAACTTAAACTGAGCCACAAACTCACCTAAAAAACAAGTGGAAAAAAGAGACTTAGTAGGTAAATAAAGCAGTCAGCGCAGGAAGAAATGGTGCAGTGGTAATGAGACCGACCTTCTTTCTCGTTCAGCACGCTAAAAGGCTGAAGGAGCTCATGTTTGGCACACTCCACCACTCCCAAACGAGCCTTCCCTTCATCCTCAAATGCCCTGCAGGACACAAAGACTACTTTGTTTACCAAATCTTTGTTTATCTAAGCCATCGTTTTATCCCTTAAGTTTTAAAGTCATTGTCCTGGCACTGTCATGTGATAATACAAATATAGAGCACACAAGTCAACAGCATTGTTCCACAACATCATCAGAGTCTAAATGTACATCAAAAACAACTGCTTTATTCATAGAAGATCAGAATGCAGATAAACCTTTTGATTTAGCCAATTAGAAACCAAACAAATTGGGGAATAGTGCTGCCCACCTAAGAGTGAAGGGCATGGCGTCAAAGCGTCTCTCCACCTCACTGAAGAACATTCTTGAGGTCTTCATTTTAAGCCCATACTGTTTACTGGGGTCCCGTTTGTAGATGGTTGTCCTCTGGCCACCATCTCTTGCCTATGGGAGAGATCATACAGGTTAATTTGTCTCCGTAGGATGAGATACGTAGTATAGGGTACAATGGGGCTAAAGGTGCCCTTGATATTATTTTCCTCTAAACCACTGTATGGCAGAAAACATGGTGTTGCACTTTCCAAAGCATCCGCTTTTCACAGTACATGTGCAAATTTGTCTGATCCTTGACACGATCGCGGGCAGCAGAGCAAAGTTGATTCTGTGCTTACTTAATCCAATATTTGATTTTTTTAAAAATGTTGTAGAATTAAGTAGCAAATGAGAATCGCTAAAATTATTCAATATATTTTAAGACAAAGGTCTTCTTAATGATTTTCATTTTTGTTTAAGATAACTGAAACAGCAGTTTTTTAAATAACGAAATAATATGTAAAAGTATGGTATTTGGGGTAAAAAGCGCCCCTGCTGTTGTGGATAAAAGGCACAATTAAAATGATAATAAATAGAAGACTGACTTTTCCATTTGTTGACATGACATTGTTAGATTCAGATAATATCATATATTATGTTGAGTGTCCATGTTAGAGATAATCACCATGTTTAGAATGAAACCATCATATTTAAAAACATGATATTAATCATATCATATAATAAAATATCATTTGTTGTCACTATTGTAAATCTGTATTAATTATTATGGAATCTCCTTCAGTGCTTTCAGAATCTTTACAATTAAAATGATTTTGTTTCTATATTTTAAAATATATGATTTATATAAACATTTCAATGACAAAATATTATTTTATTTATCAAAATAAGCAGAAAATAGTACAAAGTTTGCTAAAGTGATTGTTTTGAACAAGTATTAACTTGTTCAAGTATTAACTTTAAAAAAAAAAACACTATTTTAACTAAAGTATTTGTATCAGTACTCTGTGCCTTGTACCCCAAGCTGGTAAACCTTTTACCCCACGTGTGGGGTAAAACGCCCCCCATGCCACCTCATACATTTATGAGATTTTTAAACAAAACAAAAGCATTATTCTGCAATCATACACATTGGGTACAGTGAAAAGCACATTTTTTTCTTAGGGTGTGCCCTGTTGTATCCTACAATCAGATCCATTGCATTACAACCAAAATTGCAGGTACTATTCATGAACTTGTGATTATTACTTGCCTTTCCCTCTCCTGTGCTGATCAGTACGTCCACGGCATAAACTTCATGAACTTCAAACTCTGCCTTCTCGTGGTCCTTCCTGTTACGAGACAAACAGTGGAGATTGATGTGCTTGCCCATGCAAATCTCTCTACCAAATGTTCTAAGTGGTATTTAATATGTTTCCATGTGACTGCTTGTATTCTCAGTTCAAAAGTGCCCACCCATAAACTAAAATCTTAAAGGGAACCCTGGGTAATAAGACTTGTATGGTTTATTATAACATAAATTGTGTCTCTCACTGAATAATAACATTTTGATTTGCCTTATTTCAAAATCCATATTGTTTTATACATATTTTGGTCTATGGGGGGCACCATTATTTCAATGACGTCGAATGATTGTATTTGGTGAGCTACTGGCGCTACCTGTTGCTATTTTTACTGCAACACAACTCAGAAAATAAAATACTGATACAATGCCACATTGTGTGGCTTTTGGTTGTAATTTTCAGTTCCATCGTAACTGCTTTCCTAGCGATAAGAAGAGGAGAAAAGAATGAGAAGAGCCATGTATTTGTAGACCTGATGCCATTGAGGCACACCAAGTGTAACCATTTCATGTCATTGCACCCCATAGTCCAAAATATGTATGAAACGATGTGGACTTTTTAAATAACGTAAATCTTTCAAGGGTTTTCGACTACAAATGTACTATAAACACTGTATAAAAACTCGCAGAGGACTGAGATGTTTGAGCAAAATCAGAAATTCAATATTCAGTATTGTTTTATACTTTTGTTGATCTGTAGGGTTCTGGATAATGGTCTTCTCTCCATCAATAACATGTTGCTTTAGTTGATGGGACAGCATTCCTATCCATGAACAAAAGAGAAGAACTGTGAATAATGGCACATGCATCTATGAACAATGGGCAGATCACAGTCAGACATTCCTGCTGACGCCTGGAGTAACTTTGGGTTGTTCATGTCTTTTATGTTTTGTGTGATTAAATTCGGTTTATCTTATTTAGTGTTCTCTATGTATGTGTGTTGATCAATGTTAATATGTGAATAAATCTGTTCATCATATTAAGTGATCTTGGATTAAATAACTATATCCATATGGATTACTCTTATGATTGATTTATAAAGTTTTAAATGTTTGATTACAAGGACTTTGAAAGCAGGGGCAGAATCATCTTTCGCATTGCATTAAAAACTTTTTTGTGGGTTTGGAAGGACAGAATTTGACATGACAGAACTTAACTTTTGGATGAACTGTCCCTTTAAAGCAAATATCAGATATCAAGCCAGTCCCGTTTTTGTACAAATAATGAGTTTTTATTCTCAGTTCTGATGAGTAATGAGTTTAACCACACCTTCAAACTCCACAATACTTTCCAGATGGATAATGTTTTAATTCTATCTGCGCTTTCCCAAATGAAATAACAGCCGTAACTCACCCTCAATTGGATTGCACTTGAATGACTGAGCAATCTTATTCCAGGCCTCTGTTACTTGAGTGTTCTTCAGAGGTAAATGGGGCAGACAGAAAAGACAAAAGACTGTGCATGAAAAACAGACCATCACTATTTAAATATTAGACACACCAAACTATTCTGTGCAATCTAGTGTTGAGGAGCTGGCAGCTAAGATGTTTAAAAGCTTCAACCTTAACTATATGCCCTTTTAATTGTGAAGCATGTACTAACCTGGTTGCCTGGTTTGACGAGACGCAAAGCTGCTTCCGCACACAGGTGTGCTGCTTTGATGACATCAGCTTTCCTTCCTGTCACAGGTGCTTCCTGAAAGAAATCAAAATCACATTACAAAATCACAGGATAATGTACATTCAGCCAGAAAGTCACTAGTTTTGCTTCAGGGTTTATTGTTGCAATTATCATGCTGCATTTTAACATTTTGATTGACTTATTATATGTGACCGTGGACCACAAAACCAGTCATAAGGGTCAATCTGAAAGCTGAATAATCTTTCCATTGATGTATGGTTTGATGTACATGACAATATTTTGCCAAAATACAACTATTTGAAAATCTGGAATCTGAGGGTGCAAAAAATAAAAAAAATTGAGAAAAATCACCTTTAAAGTTGTCCAAATTAAGCTCTTAGCAATGCATATTACTAATCAAAAAATTAATTTTGCTATATTTACAATAGGAAATGTACAACATATCTTCATGAAACAATCTTTACTAAATATCCTAATGATTTTTGGCTTAAAAGAAAAATTGATCATTTTGAGCCATACAATGTATTGTTGGCTATTGTTACTTACGACTGGTTTTGTGGTCCAGGGTCACATACTATGCAGTAGAGAAAATAGTCCAATACAAGTGAAATTAAACTAGTATATCTATCTTAAAAATGGGCTGCCCGGGACAATTTATATAATGTAGTAACAGTGGGGAAGAAAAGTATATAGGCACACACACCTTAGTAGCTCCAATAACAAAGCTATGGGCCACGTTGGAGATGAAGCCGTCGACATGTACTCCTAAATCACTGTTGAGAAAAATAAAAAATTCAGGAAGGAAAACAGAAAAATAGACATACAGATGCAGGGAAACCTGAGCAAACCCTATGTGTTTTTTTAGAGAACATCCCAAATAAAAGCAAAAATTTGAGCACCTTCAAATAAATGTAATAACACAGGCCAAGACCATCAGTATGTTCTGCCCTAATAGGAAATACACTGACACTGTCAATTACAAAGTCACTATTTTGTTGCAGAGTCTACATCACTAAAATCAATTATTAAGTGTGATATTAACGTGCAAAGTTGCATGTGTGGATCACAAAAAACAAGGGAACAGGCAGGAAGACACAATCGGAAGGGGTAGAGACGGAGAGTGGAGAACACTGCAGACAAGATGAGCCGAGTAAGAGGAAAGAGAGTGACTTGAAGGAAAAGGAGAGGACGGAAAAGACAAGGGGAGGTTAGACAGACGCAGACGAACTGGAGAGGGGAGTTTGCCTACATTTTGACCAAATCGCCATCTTTCAGCGTGTAGTCTGGGTCGCTCTTCAGGGGAGAGAAGTGGCAGACACAGTTATTGACTGACACACTGGTGGGGAACGCAATGCCTGCAAGAAAGGACAACCACCAATCCTCAACAAAAAGACCTTCTGCATAATGTGTGAGGAGAGAGATCATTTCAAACGAGGCCTGCAGATTTCTCCGGAGGAGTCTAAATCTGAAGCCAGCTCAATAGGATGTCACTTAATTTAAGCGTTTAGCCATGTCTACATTTCTGTCTCACCTTTTTTCATGTCCTTCTCCTTCTTAAAGATCTTGCCAGTCTCAGCCATGATGAAAGCATCTCCTTTCTCACAGAGGCTGAGAACTGATACTCCTGGTTTGGCGGCATCGATGACAACCTTCAGCGCCTCTAAAAAGAGAAGAACAAAACCAATTTTTTTTATTGTCTATTGTCAAGGTTGTGATGTTAGGCTCACAAAGAAGTCACTTTCAAACCAAGCAGCTTTCTGTTTTGTTCAGCACAGTGAATGTGCACGACCAACCTGAAATCAACCAAAATCTGCATGGGAAAATCATTTCACCAGCAAAAATTTGCAATGTGACACACCTTTAAAATGTTATTCAGAAAACTAAAAAGGAGTAATATGCATGCTAAAGTCCAACTAATCACATAATTGGTCATAGTCAGGTTCATTAACTTTTGAAAGGGAGAAGCAACATTACCAGCATGTTTTATTGCTGTGACAATGCCAACATATTGCATTCATACTATACAGAACATACTTTTGTAATGGTCACAAAACTCTTATTTGTTTAAAAGAAGTACCCACTCAGAGAGTATACAATTTTGAATGCAACAGATGTTTTGAACGTTGATTATTGACTGTTGACAGTATGAAACCACCTAAAATCAGGAGGTTTTTAAGGGGTGGTCATACTAGATTTTAAGCATGCTACATTTCGTTGGACACTGCAACAGTTGTGTCCTTTAATTCAGCTTACAGGTCATGCTTTGATGAATCAATCTATCGGTCACACGTGTTCACATGACACGAGCTCAAAGCTCAGAGTACAGAGAAATGCTAAACAACTTCTCATGAGTTTGTGTTTACGACCTCCATGTGCATTCATATGAATAGCAGCGAATGGAATAAAAAGTGTAGTCTGACACCCATTTGAAACCATAATGGTTCAAGATGTAATATCAAGAGTGTTTTCACGACTCGTCATCAATCGGCCATATTGGCAGCACTGAGCGTAAACAATGCCACTGAACCAAACGAAACTCACATATTTTACTGATTATTCCTGCTGAAAATGGTCAATTATTGTCATGTTTTGGGCTGTACTAATCGGTTGGACTGGGAAAAACGTTTGGAGTACTATAGACTGCCAAAAGTTAGAACAAATCAAGGAGAAGAGCGCAAAAAAATGTCTGGGAAACAAAAGAAGTTTGTGGTTGGCCAGACTGAACCGGGATTTCCAGGGCAAGAATCTTGACAACATTCATGTTTGTTTGTATCATTTCCAGTCAGGCAGGTGAAATATTAGGCTAATATCTTAATTAACACTGCTCATATGCATCTTTACCACCTATTAACTTTAGTTTGTCAAAATATTGCACCCTTTCCAGCTTACCAAGTCCTTCTCTATATGATTTGGCAGCTTCCACACATTTTTTTCTGTGGTTTAGACAGCATAAATTAGCAGAACAACGTGCAATCAATGGTGTTGTTTACATCCGAGTATCGCCAAAATGGCCGCACATCCAGCTAACTGACTAAGTCATGACATCAGTGCAAACCCTTTTAATGTCAAATTTTTGTGCAAACTTTTACGCAAAAATGCAGTTGTAGTAAGTGGGATGCAATCTGATGTCCAACATGAAATTAGGGTCTTGAAACAAAACCAGTTGAGAATCATTAATAACACAAATGAGATATGCAAATAGCAGGTGCTTGAGTTTATATGAGGGAATAAACTTTTTAACTGAACCGCAACAAGGAAGTCCTAAAGCTAAAAATGCAAAACCAAGAATCAGTGAGCAATAAATGGAGCTCAAAAGAGTGTTTTATTACTCAGATGCTGATACTGATAATGATCAGATGTGAACTGATAATGTCACAAGTCCCGTCAGCATCACCTCACCAGCTAAAGTTCACCTCCTATGGTGTTCACTACCTGCTGACAGACTGGATGAGAAAGCTCTCAAGTCACTGATCTGCCACAGTAAGGCAGTAGTGGACATATTCATCCAGACAGCATACTAATAACCCATGCCTTTGAGCACTAACCTCTACCAGCTGGCAATGCCAGAGCCACAAGTGTCCACTGACATGCACTGAGGGCTAATGCTAGCTAGCATTAGCTCCAGAATGAGTCCCTCCGTTCTATAGGACTGAAAAAAAAAGTGTACAGTCTTTATAGACATGTACTGGAGAAACAGCTATGCATGTAAACGAGGTTTCAAGTGGCTGTATATTGCATAAGGCCAGGGCGCCGGGGTCTCCTGTCCCACGCTGCTCAGCTCGTCCTAACACATGGCATGCATGAGAAAGCAGCGTGGAGGCCCGTGTCAACGACTCAACACCTCCATCACTCAAACGTCAAACTCACGGTTGGCGATGTCACCGCCCATCTTGTACTTGGTCACGACCAAGTCCTCGGCGATAGTCTGCTCTTGCTGCTCGTCGTCGGACATCGTTGCACCGGCTTTCGAAGCGTCTCTCTGTCTATACGATGAGCGGACAGCAGAAATCAGTCACACTACCACCAGGCGGCTCGCCGACCGTCCAACTCCGCCTACGGCCTCCACGTACAGCGTAGCCACGCCTACTACGCGGCCGCATCACAGGTGTCGTCATATACAGTGGCGCCAAAACCAACCGGCTTTTGGATGTTTTCCAAAAAGGGCACAGTAGTGAAATTCAAAGCATCTGACTGTACTGAAAATAGCCTGTTATCTGACTGTGTTGTATTATAAACTCAACCAAAGGAATTCCAAACAGCACACATTTAAAGAAAATAACAATAGGTTGCAATTAACAAAAGTGAACAAAACTCGCATATTTTACTGATTATTGCTACTGAAAATATTGTCATGTTTTGGGCTGTACTAATCGGTCGGACTGGGAAAAAACATTTGGAGTACTATAGACTGCCAAAAGAACAAATCAAAGGGGAAGAGTGCGAAAAGCTGTTGTTTGTGGTTGGCCAAACTGAACCAGGATTTCCAGGGCAAGAATCATGACAACATTCGTGTTTGGTCTTATAATTTTAGGTCACGTAGGTGAAATATTAGGCTAATATCTTAATTAATACTGCTTGTACGTATCATTACCACCTATTAACTTTAGTTTGTCAAAATGTTGCACCCTTTCCTCCTTACTAAGTCCTTCTCTATGTGATTTAGCAGCTTCCACATGTTTCCATTTCTATGGTTTAGGTATCACAAATTAGCAGAACAACGTATTCAGTAGTACATTAACCATGCAATCCATGCTGTTGTTTACATCCGAGTATCGCCAATATAGCCGCGCATCCAGGTAACCAGTGTTGCTATGATCACAGTTTTCCCGTGGAATTTGGCTACTTTAACAAGCGACCCCAATGACGTTATATTTTAGCATCTGAACTGTACTAGGGAAAAATGTGTATTTTACCCCCTGGAACATGATGCGTTTGGGCTAGTTTTGAGTAGCAATTGGGCAGGTTTTGTTGTGAAAACAACAGACGAGTTATTACATTATTAATATTATTACAATAAAATTTATATTAATTAGGTTAATAATAAGTAATTTGGAGAGTTTTAAGACACTTGTCTTTTTCAGTATTAAAATAAAATATTATTAATAATAAGGTTAAATTGTCAGCACAGGACTTTTGATTTTCTGTTCAGCTGATAAGAAATCTGTTATAATATGCAATAATAAATCAGAAACCAGGCTTGTAGCTGCCAGAATATGTTCTATCGTAAATTATTTGAAGTCATACACCGTACTTGTGGCATCTCTGAAAATGAGGTCAGATGAATTTGTTACTAACCTACTAAGAGGTTCCTCAGTCCCCACCTACAATCATACGAGACGATCACACACAGGTGATAAATCTTGATCTTCATGGGAAGTGTTCTTATTTATCCACCTTATTCTTCAACGCAGAAATAAGCCTATGGGCGAGACTTCCAGTTCATTAGCCGCTAAATAATGAAAATAATAACATGCAGTAAGCAGTAAAATTGTTTGCACTACAAACCAGTGTGTACATAATTAAGATAACACATTAAAATAATATGGTAAGACACACCAATTTGCAATTTCAAGCAGCAAAATGAGCTGTTTTGTATGGCTACAAAAATAGCTGGACGCGGATGAGACCAGAAGTCAGACCCATAAAATTTGCAAATGGCCGCGCCTGCTTTTACAGGAAAGATAAGGTGGATGTTTACCTGCCGAGACACTACTACATTTTAGCAAAACACAAAAAGTAGAAGAAAACAGGGTTTATGAGAGTATGAGAGTTAGTTCAGGTTTATATAGAAACATTTTATTGAAAGTGTAAGATAAAAGCGAATTAAAAAATCATTTCAAACTGTTACAAAGTTGAGAAAATACTTTAGTTTGATATGTGTGTACAAAACTATAGTTTTGTTATAAAAGCTTGTTTACTGGCCATTTCACATGAAACATAATACAAGTACTTCATTATGATTTGTTCAGAAGGCATGCACAACAAACACCTCAAAGAAAAATGAGTTTACCCAAATCCAATCAATATGCGATTCAACTGACATTATAATTTTATAAATTCCAAAATGTAAATACCTCAGATTAGGTATATTTTGAAAATTACACTTAAATTGTAAAATAATTTGAGTGCAATCTACAAAGTGGTAAGACAGCTGCTGACTGAATTGGGTACTTCATGAACACACTAAATAACATATTTAAGATGAACACTCACTCTCAAATGCACAAACAGCAAACTTATGGCTTCTCTTGATGAGTACAACAAACTTGGCATGAACAGAACATTTTAAGTATCCACACACTTACATATACATATCCAGATGTAAATATCAGTGCATTCAATGTGTAGCTCATGAATCTGGTAATTCTCGTACCTCCACCATATTAAAAAAAGAATACATTTAAACAAGAGCTGCTCTTGTTTAAATGTATTTTAACCATAATGCCACAATTTTTACATCAAAAATACATTTAGCATCAAAATACATTTATTTAGTCAAGACTGCATCAGTTTTTCTACAGATCTATACTAGTAAGAAGTGCATTGTCGAATAATATCCTAAACATTGTTCACTGAAGACAGTTCAACTTGCATTTGTTCGTTTGCTTCAAGTTCCTTCAAACCATTCTCCACATCTACGTGCGCACAGCACTGGCTTTACGAAACGACCTGCTGTGCCAATAGTCAGGGTTATCAAAAGCTTTATGTTCCATCCCTGCTTGCACTTTTAAATACTCTCCCGGCCCCGGGCTCCTGGGTGGGTCTGTCAGTGCAACACTCTCCTCATCTTCTCCTTCCAGATTCTGGTATTCAGCTGCTGATGCTCCTCCAGCAGCCAGTGAGTCCATATCCTCATATTCATACACTTCTCCTTCCCCTCCCATTAACCCCTGAACCCTGAGCGAATTCCTCAGCCGAGGCTGACGGTTAGTGTACTGGTAGTCTTCCTCCACGTATTCGTCTTCGTCGTCTTCTGGCGAACTTCTGAGTGGAGGATGGGAAACTGGCCTTGGGAGGTGAAGCTTGAGTACCATGTTGGCTGGTGGTCCCGCACCGCCACGGATGTCCATGTACTCGTACTGAACCTCCTGGAGATCCAGATCGCCATCTGTGTATTCTGCTTCACTAGATAGGAAATCGCCATCGCTGTGGCTTCTTTGGTCAGTCGAGGACTGGGAGAGACCTCCGCTACTCTCCGAGCCCTCGATCGACGATCTCTTACTGGGTCTGCTGGACCCTTGAGATTTGTGATTGCTGTACAAGCCGGCAGGGTTGAAGGAGGCGCTGCGGTTGCGTGGCGGTCGCTGACTGTAGTCTTTAAGTTGCCCTGGTATATGCCCGAGAGAGAGGGTCTGGTTGTTCATATACTCGTATTCTTCACCTGCAACACTGTGCGCCTCCAAAAAGTCGCCAGAGTGACCTCTTGAGAGTCTCCTTTGGGAACGTTTGGCACGTGACGATGTGAATAGAAGAGTTTCTAAAGAAAATACAAGAGATGCATTAACATGAGTACTTATATTTATGGAAGCCAATAAAAGAAGTTAAGTTAAGTTATATTTATGGGGCTTTTTGCCTTTATTTGACAGGACAGTTTAGAGTAGACAGGAAAGCATTGGGTGAAGGAGGGGCGGGCGGTTTCGGCAAAGGACCTCGAGACGGGAATCGAACTCGGGTCGCCGGCAGCACAGCCACGCTATATGTCGACACACTAACCACTGGGTTATTGGTGCTGACAAATAAACTAATTTTTAAAAATTGCGATTGCAACTTTATTTCGTAGAAATTCCAAGTTTAATGTACACTACAAGTCAAAAGTATTTGAACAGTAAAATTTGTAATGTTTTTTAAAAAAGTCTCCTCTGCTCACCAAGCCTGCATTTATTTGATCCAAAGTACAGCAAAAATAGTGCAATTTTGAATTATTTTTATTTAAAATAACAGTTTTCTATTTACATATATTTTAAATACTAACATTCTGATTTGGTGATCAAAAACATTGATTATTATTAATATTATTATATTGAAAATGGTTGAGTAGAATTTTTTTTAGCTTTCTTTGATGAATAGAAAGTTCAGAAGAACAGCATTTATCTGAAATGGAAATTCTTTGTAACATTATAAATGTCTTTACCATCACTTTTGATCAATTTAAAAGCATCCTTGCTAAATAAAAGCATTAATTTCTATCACCTCACCTGTTGTCCCTTATCGGTGCAAAATCACAAATTAAAAAGGATTCATGCCAATATTGTCCAAAACCTCACTTTTCTTGGGCGTTTCCAAACTTTTGGAGGGCAGTGCATAAATGTTACAAAAGATTTTAATTTCAGATATGTGCTGAATCTTTCTGTTCATCAAAGAATCCTGAAAAAATATGTACTCAACTGTTTTAATATGGATAAATATTTAATGAATTTTAAATACTGAATGATTTCTGAAGGATCATGTGACATTGAAGACTGGAGTAATGATGCTAAAAAACTCAGCTTTGATCACAGGAATAAATTAAATTTTAAAATATATTCAAATAGAAAGCATTTATTTTAAATAGTAAAAATATTTTACAATATTACTGCTTTTGCTGTATGTTGGATCAAATAAATGCAGGTTTGGTGAGCAGAAGGAGACTTCTTTTAAAAACATGAAAAAATCTTACTGTTCAAAAACTTTTGACTGGTAGTGTTTTTGCAACTTTTTTTAAAGATTGTTTTTTGAAAGAAGTCTCTTACGTTCACAAAGGCTAAGATTAGAGTAAAAATTGTAATATTGTGAAAAATTATTACAATTTAGAAGAATTGGTCTTATATTTTAATATATTTTAAAATGTAATGTAAAAAAAAAAATAAAAAATATAAAGTATGTTTTTGAATGGTAGTATCGTTTTCCAAAAAAATATGATAATAAGATAATAATAAGAATGTTTCTTGAGCAGCAAATCAGCATATTAGAATGATTTCTGAAGAATCATGTGACACTGAAGTCTGACGCTGAAAATTTGACTTTGATCAAAGGAATAAATTACATTTTATAATATATTAAAATAGAAACCCATTATTTTAAATTGTAATAATATTTCACCTTATTACTGTTTTTACTGTATTTTTCATAAAATAAATGCAACCTTGGTGAGCATTAGAAACTCTCAAAAATATTTTTTAAATCTTAGGGGCTTTTTTGGTTTGTTTGTTTTGACCAGTAGTGTATGTCATAATTGTTATATCTCAGAATGTGATGTCTCACAACGTAAATTTATGTCTTATTTTAAACATTATCTCATAATTATTTTTTTATTATAAAGGCAGAAATGGGCTTCCGCAGACTTTTTAGTCTTCCTTCACGGGACCTTCCAAGGTTCAAAGCATTACATTTTTGCATAAATTGCTGCATGAAGGATGCACACACACGCTGATCTCATTTGCTTATCCTCACCTTTCTCTGGACTTTCACCAAATCCAGGCAACACATATCCATTTTGGTCCTCTTCTCCTTGAGTCCCTGTGGAGGTTGTTTCCGGAGGTCCTGATAAGCTGTCCCGCTGTGACATGTAAGCGCTGTCCTCACGATGTGTGACCCTCCTCATGCTGCCAACCATCGGGAAGTCCTCGTTCATTTCCAGCTCCACCGCAGTTCCCCGTCCCTCCGAGCTCTCAGAAACAGTGCATCCAGAGTCGAGACGAGACCGTGACGCCCATCCCGCCTACAGCAAAATGAGGTGGACAATATATTTATTATAAGTTGTATATTAAGCCATATGTTTTTAGATATGTGCATTACTCTTCCAATATTCATTCATAACACATCAAATGTAGTTTTTATATGGATGGCCTAAAAGCAATACAATGAAATTGAGCTTTAGATATGATGAAACCTCACCTGTACTGTGCTCTCCAGACCAGGGGTCATTGGTAGATATCCAGCAACATTGGATGGAGTTAGACTTGACTGAAAGTGTTAAAAAGATATTACATTATTCATAAAGCCCCCACAATACATCTAAACATGCAATTCAAAATTTTGGGATCGGTATGGATTTTTAAAGAAATTAATAAATTATGTTCTTTTGAACCTTCTATTTGAGTTCTGAAAAATAACTATGAGGGTTTCCACAAAATTATTAGGAAGCATGTGGTGTTTAGCACTGATATTATTAAGAAATGTTCTTTTTTGAGTAGCAAATCAGCATATTAGAATGATTTCTGAAGGATCATGTGACACTGAAGACTGAAGTAATGATGCTGAAAATTCAGCTTTGACCAAAGGAATCAATGACATTTTAAAATATATGAAATTAAACAAATGTCAATTTAAATTATAATAATGTTTCATCACAGTTTTTTATCAAATACACACAGACTAAGCAAGCACAGGAGTGGCTTCTTTCAATTATATTACAAAAATCTAACCAACCCCAAATTTTTGAGTGGTAAATAATGTAACATTAGTCTATTTTTAAACCATCATATATTCAGAATGATGAATATCATAAAACGCACCCGATGAGAATCTATACGCAATCTGGAGAAACTTCTGGATGGTGTTATATAGCGTGGCATGTCTGTTGTATCTTCCAAGACTTCATCTTCTTGTTCCTCCAGTGCCACCCCTAGAATGTCCATCTCAGTTCCTCTCTGATGGGACTCGTCTGAGGCCGGGTCAGGAGCTCTGTACTCCTCCTAGTGGTGGAACATCAATCAGCAACAGTCATTCAGTTGACTGTGTAATGCAAAATACAGTGAAATAAATAATGAAGTACTCTGTCAGTTTGACTTACTTTGATGACGAGGTATCGTGAGGGGTCTCTGGCCATTCGGGTGAACTCATTGGCTAGCTCCTTGAAAGTAGGCCGAACGTTTTCATCAATCATCCAACCTGTTAAAATAGGCCGAGAATTATTTTAATGTTAATGGCCAATAACCAATAAATGGCAGATAATTAAATTGTATATTATTTTGTCAAATACATAAAAAACCTAAAATAAATAATTTTAAATGCTACAAGTGAATTTTGTCATGTGCAGTATGAAAAATGGACATTAATTCAAGATTTGCTACATAGTTCTATTTTAAAATATTAATAGTGTTTTTAAAGCATGTACAAGCATATTTTGTTATTGTTAACTAAAGCCGAAAAAAAAAAACAATAAAAAATAATATACTATAATATACAATAAAAATTAAGTACTACATTTTAAGTTATATTTAAACTAATGCTGTCAAATCAATTAATCATGATTAATCACATCCAAAATAAAAGTTTGTGTGTACATAATATATGTGTGTGTACTGTGTGTACTGGTTTGTTAGGACAGGACAATATTTGGCCGAGATACAACTGTTTGAAAATCTGGAATCTAAAACTAAAATAAAAAATAAAGCTAAATTGAAATACAAAAAAAGTAAAATTACTAGAACTTACACTACAAAAGAAAATTAAAATTTTAAATACTAAAACACTGCAGAAATTAAAATAGATATATATTTAATATGCTCCTTAAAAACTGTGCATCCCTAATTTTCATTTATATTCTTTTCAGAAAGCTTTCATGCTAACATCTGTATGATAAATGAGCTGAGCCCAAGTCCAGAAGCACAAGATCACTGCCACTTTGCATTATGGGTTATATGAAGACTCGACTCACATTTGACCATGACCATGTAGACATCGATGGTGCAGATCTGAGGCTGAGAGAGGCGTTCCCCTTTCTCTAACAGATCAGGCACTTCCTGTGGTCGCATAGCAGAGTAAGGCTCCGCCCCATATGACATCATTTCCCACACTGTCACACCTACAGATAGAGTGACCTTTTGTTGAATCATCAGCTCCAATGTGCAGTTTTACAGTACCATTTTCTCATGTGACACATGGACTCACCATAGCTCCATACATCACTCTGATGTGTGTATCTGCGGAACAAGATGCTTTCGAGAGCCATCCACTTAATCGGTGTCTAGAAAGGACAAACATTAGGAAAAAAGTTGAATTTTCAGCATCATCACTTTAGTCTTCAGTGTCACGTGATCCTTCTGAAATCATTCTAATAGGCAGTGTGACTTGGAAGTGTGCTTTACCTTAATTTCATTGAAGAAGTATTTCTTGTCATCAGGGTAGAGGAGGTCAGCAATGCCGTAATCGGCTATTTGAACCATAAAGTCGCTCTTGAGCAGAATATTGCGGGCAGCCAGGTTCCTGTGGACCATTCGCTGCTCCTCTAGATAGTACATACCCTTGGAGGGAGCAAGCGAGGAAAGTTTTTAGTTGTTTAAGTGGGCTTGAAATGATCTGAATACCTCAAAACACACTTTGTTTTTCTCTCACCTTGGCAATCTGCACACACCAGTTGAGCAGTCTCTGCGGGTTGAGGCTTTCTCTGCGCTGCCGGATGTGCTCCAGCAAAGAGCCCTGCGGGCTAAGCTGGGTGACCAGCTGCAGACTGGGCCCCGGACAGATGCCTAAGAGCCGCACTATATACGGGTGGTCCAGACTCCCCATAGCCAACATATGCTGCAAGACAGAAAGAAATTACTGAGGATGTCATTTTGTATGTTTTGTGTGGTTGTCTTGTAAAAGATACTAATGAACGGTTAAAATTCCGACAGATTAGTACAAATGAATAGTCATCAGTTTCTAATTTAAAACCTCTAAAAGTCACTATGAACAAAAAAATTAAATTAAATTAAATTAAATTAACAGTAATTTATTATCACAGAACAGTCCGTACAATTCAGTTTAAAAGTTTGGGGTCAGTACATATTTTAGGTTTTTGAAAAAAAGTCTGCAAGTTATTTGATCAGTACTACAGTACAAACAGTAATTATTACAAATTAAGTTTAAAAGGTATTAATAAATGATTAACATTCTGACAGTAATACAAATTAATAGTCATCAGTTTCTAATTTAAAACTAAATTAAATTAAATTAAATTAAAAGCAATTGTGTTCATTATTATCACAGGGTATTATTGTATTGCAACACTGTATTATTAACCCATACAGTACAATTTAAAAGGGGTCAGTAAAACATTTTTAGTTTTTAAAAAAAGTCTCTTTTGCTTACCATGGCTGCATTTATTTGATCAAAACTTCAAAACTACATTAAAAACAGTAATATTTTGTGAAATATTATTGCTAATTAAATTTAAAAGGTACAAATTACAACTTAAATTTAAATGAATGGTTAACATTCTGACACAGTAATACACATTAATAGTCATTAGTTTCTAATTTAAAACTTCTAAAGGTCTAAAAAAAAATTAAGTTAAATTTAACTAATTACATTTTTTTAAATTTTTAGTTTTTGAAAAGTCTATTTGCTCACCAAGGTTGCATTTATTTGATCAAAACTCAGTAAAAACAGTAATAATGTGAAATATTATTACAAATTAAATTGACTGATTTCTATTAAATATCTTTTAAAATGTAATTTATTCCTGTGATGCAAAGCTGAATTTTCAGCATCATTACTCCAGTCTTCAGTGTCACATGGTCCTTCACAAATTATTCTAATATCCTGATTTGCTGCCCAAAAAACATTATTATTATTACTATTATTGTTATCAGAACAGTTGTGCTGCTTAATATTTCTGTATTAATATTAATATTGTAATTTTTATATTCTAAATTAAATAAAATTTTCCAATAAACATAATTTATTTAAAATATAAATCTTTTGTAACACTATAAATGTTTTATTGTCACTTTTGATATTTTCAGATTAACTGCATTAATTAAAATAGTATTACAATATTTGTCAAGTTCTTCATTTACTGTAAATCTGTGATTTTTTTTCATTTATCGCCCATCAGGCAATTTTTTATTTTAGAAAAGCTGTTGAATAATCACTTACCATAAGTAGAAATAAAATGTGTATAAAAATATGTGCAAAATAAATAACTAAAATTTATATAAAATAATATAATAAATAAAATAAATATATAAAATTAATAATAATATTAATTAACTAATTAATTAATTAATTAGTGTATTAGTGTAGCATATTAGTAGTGTACATAGGCAATATGTGTATGTGTGTGTGTGTGTGTGTGTGTGTGTGTATCCTGTATTTATCACATTATGGGTACCAAATGTCCCCACAAGGATAGTAAGGACTTTTTTTTAGGTTCCCATGAGGAAACAGGCTTATAAATCATGCAGAATGAGGTTTTTTTAAGAAAGTAAAAGTGTGCACAGTCTCCTGTGAGGGCTAGGTTTAGGTGTAGGGCGATAGAAAATACAGTTTGTACAGTATAAAAACCATTACCTATTCCTATGGAATGTCCCCATAAAACATGGAAACACAACAAGTGTGTTTGTGTGTGTGTGTGTGTGTCTCTTACATCTGTAATTTCCTGAAAGGTCTGTCGTCCTGTACGGTCTTGAATAGTCTTGATAGCCACTGGAATCTTTACAGTGTCTCCCTCTGGTATCCAAACTCCCTGTGAAGAAACATGAAATACAGTTAAAGTAACAGAGTAACAGTCGAAAGAAGAAAGAAAACATGTATTAGCAGAACACCTGGAGGAAAGGCTGCAGTAAGTGATCTGAGCTATTGTCAGGTTTCGGTATGAGCTCATGTAATGACATCAGAGCGTGTAAGTACCTTGTGCACGGTGCCGAACACTCCAGAGCCGAGAGGTTTGATCTTCCGTAGTTCAGACCCCCGCAGAATCCGTGCGTGAACCTTCACGCCTTTTTCTCCAGGTTCCAGTGGTTCAAAACTCTAAAACACATTTTGAAACCATATAAAAATTCACAACACTTCAACGATTCCATTTGCTGCTTCATATGTGTATCTGTACACACCTCCCCACTCTGCAGATATCTCCTCATGGCTCGTTTTCTGCGGATGGCGACACTTCTGCGATACAGGACGCTCAGCACAAACACTGAGAATGCGACCAGCACACCGAATATAACGCTCAGCACTATTGCTGTCACAGGCAACCTGAAACACAAAATACACAATTACACACACTGACAGGGAGCTGCAGGCGGTACGTCACACCAGCAGGGGGAGACACCTACCCAGCATCTGACCTGGATGAATCCACACAATCATTCTCACCTGGACCTAAACATCTGAGACAGAAAATATACAAAATGCATCTTTAATTGATTTGCAAAAATATTTCAGTAATTACACTGACATACATCAGCATATTAGAATGAATTTATAAATTATAAACTTAGCTTTGCATAACATTTTTTTACATATATTAAAATAGAAATCAGTTTGTAGAATATTCCAAAATATTACTGTTTTTACAATTTTTAAAAATATTACTGTTTTTACATTTTTTTATTTATTTAAAAAATATAGATTTTAAATATATTAAAATAGAAATCAGTTTGTAACAATATTCCAAAATATGACTGTTTTTACATTTTTTTATTTAATAAAAAAAAACAATATATATATATATATATATATATATTTCAATATATTAAAATATATATTTTTAAAGCTTGTAATAATATTCCAAATTATTACTTGTTTTACCATTTATTACCATTTATTTAAAATATATATTTTAAATATATTAAAATAGAAAATTAAAATACAAAACAGTTTGTAACAATACTTCAAAATATTACTGTTTTTACCTTTTTAAAAAATATATATTTTAAATATATATTTATATATATTTAAATAAAAATCAGTTTGTAATAATATTCCAAATTATTTCTGTTTTACCATTTATTTTTAACATTTATTAAAAATATATTTTTAAAATATATTACAAAATAGAAAATTAAAATACTAAACCGTTTGTAGCAATATTCCAAAATATTGTATTTACCATTTTTTAAATTTATTTAAAACATATTTTATAAATATATTACAATAGAAATCAGTTTGTAGCAATATTCCAAAATATTACTGTTTTTTATGTATTTATTTAAAAAAAAATATACTTGATAAATTAAAATATAATATATATTTTTACAATTTTTATTTAAAAAAATATTACTGTTTTTTTTTTTTTTGGTCAAATAAATGTACCCTTGGTAAGCATATAAAACTTCTTAAAAAATCTAGTTATCCCCAAACTTCTGAACATTTATTTTCTAAATCTGCACATTTATGCTTGTGAGGAATAAACTGATTACTACATATCTCATACTCATACCATTTCAAAATTAATATTCCTAATTTACTCTAAATCCAATTTTTTTCCTTCTTTTTTCCTTCCCCACCAGGAAATCTGAATTTTTTCTAAAAACTTACGAATAATTGCCATAAGTAAAAATAAAATGTGCCTAAAATTTGCACTTTTTGACATTCTGAGCTTCCTCACCCCAGTGTGCAGTTGGCATGGCATGGTTGGCATTTGTGCTGGCTGTTGGAGAACTTATAAATGATAAGTCCATTTTCCCCCTGAACGCCCTCTGGACACGAGGACACACAGTATGGCCCGTCCTGCAAATGTGCACATGCTACGCACTCATCGGCACCCTGCAGGAAGAATGAGATGGGGAGATTATTTAATAAATCAAACAATCTGTGCAAACAGTGAAAGACATTCTATCAGACAACAATAGATTACCGGTCCTGTGCAGGTGTGTTTGCCGTCCTGCACCGCACACTCCTGGTGACACAGCAAACACTCTCTTTTAGGTCCGGCAAACTCTCGTTTTTCACTGTAGAGAGCAGAAGAGATCATTCAGAGGTCTGAAAATCTCTTATAGTTCTCGCAGTACTAAATCACGGTATGTTGTTTCCTTTGTTGTTACAGCACACATTAAAAACAGCAGCACTCACTGGGTGTGTCTCAGTTCACTCCCTAAAGTTCACTGCCTAGTTCTATAGTTCTTAGCACTATTTCATTACAGGGCACTGAAATTTTCATTCCAGATTGCTCAACGTCACGTTTTCTGTAGTCTCTTAGTCAGCATTAAAAGGTGACGAATACTTACAATCTAGTTAATTATATTATGTGGCAAAATAATAACTACACTTAAGTCATTATTGTGTTAGATGTGAAAAGCTTTTTACAGGCATTACAAAAAGAAAGAAACATTGAATAAGTAATGATAATAAATACATATTATTATTTTTTTAAATAAGTATTATATAATAATGAAAACTGA
The DNA here is from genome assembly GCA_012976165.1 of Labeo catla. Classification (NCBI taxonomy): domain Eukaryota; kingdom Metazoa; phylum Chordata; class Actinopteri; order Cypriniformes; family Cyprinidae; genus Labeo; species Labeo catla. The sequence goes on from VONZ01000307.1 coordinate 166,921, forward strand.
AATATGATTTTTTTTTTTAAATGATACGCTATAAAACTGAATTCGCCTTTGTGAGTGAATCATTCATTAATTCAGCCGATTCGTTTAAATGGCTGATTCATTCAGAAATGAAGCAAGTGACTGTCTTTATGAATAAGTCACTGAATCATTGTCTCACTCAATTTTTTAAAGGATTAGTTCACTTCCAGAATGAAAATGTCCTGATAATTTACTCACCCCCATGCAGTGATGGGAATAACGGCGTTATAAATAAACATTATTTTTCTCAATAACTGGTGATCAAACTAATTACTGTTTCCCCCAGTACAACGCCGCTACCGTTACTGACTATAAAATGCGGCGTTACTATAATTTATTATAACATTATCATAATTTTATTTATCAGTTCATCTGAATGGGTGCTCAGTGTACTTGTATTTGACGAACCATAAACTCCAGTGTGAAGGCACATGACTAGCCGTCGTTTTGAATTACACACACAAAGAAAGAAGCAAGAGAGTCTTATATACCATGTAGAATTGACGCGCTACATGTAAACGTTATTCTTTGCTGTATTTTCCTGTCAAAATAATGGAGTTCCACTTCCTTTGGAATTCTTCAGCTTTTAAGAACTACCGGTTTCAACAGTAGTAGGCGGAATTAATGCGCAAACAGTGATCTCATTGGCTGGCGCTTACCTATTATCGTCCCTGTTTTAATTTCAGCAAATCAGTTTGAGCGAACGCAGACAACGTAATTAATATTCATGAACCCAGCAGCTCATTAATTAACCACAAAAGCAGTCTTAAGTAGCACAGGAACAGCCAACAGTACACTGAATGGGTCAAAATTATTGATTTTTCCTTTATGCCAAAAATCATTTGGATATTAAAGGAACACTCCACTTTTTTTAAAATAGGCTCATTGTCCAACTCTCCTAGAGTTAAACAGTTGAGTTTTACCATTTTCGAATCCATTCAACCGATCTCCGGGTCTGGAGGTAACACTTTTAGCATAGCTTAGCATAGATCATTGAATCTGATTAGACCGTTAGCATCTCGCTCAAAAATGACCATATATAATACCAACATTTTTCCTATTTAAAACTTGACTCTTCTGTAGTTACATCGTGTACTAAGACTGACAGAAAATGAAACGTTGTGATTTTCTAGGCACATATGGCTACCTATACTCTCATTCCGGTGTAATAATCAAGGAACTTTGCTGCAACTTTTCAACTTTTCATTTTTCATTGTCTATGTACACAGTGTAACTACAGAAAAAGTCAAGTTTTAAATAGGAAAAAAATCAAAACTCTTTGGTCATTTTTGAGCGAGATGGTAACGGTCTAATCGGATTCAATGATCTATGCTAAGCTATGCTAAAAGTGTTACCAGCAGACCCGGAGATCGGCCGAATGGATTCGAAAACGGTAAAACTCAACTGTTTAACTCTAACTCTAGGGGAGTTGGAAAAATTGTGTTCCTTTAAGTAAAGATCATGTTCCATAAAGATATTTTGTAAATTTCCTACCGTAAATATATCAAAACTTAATTTTTGATTAACATGCATTGCTAAGAACTTTATTTGGACAACTTTAAAGGTGATTTTCTCAATATTTAGATTTTTTTGCACCCTCAGATTCCTGATTTTCAAATAGTTGTATCTCAGCCAAATATTGTCCTATTTTAAACAAACCATACATCAACAGAAATCTTATTTGTTCAGAATTCAGATGATGTATAAATCTCAATTTCAACAAATTGACCCTTATGACTGGTTTTGTGGTCCAGGGTCACATATCAGATATTTAATATTAGTCTGGTGAGTAAACTAAAAATTGATTCATTTCATTTAACATATTTAATACTGGGGGCATCCAAGTTATTTGACATATTTGAATTTTTTTTTAAAAAGTAACACAATAGTTACTTTCCCTGGTAATTAGTTAACTCCGTTACTATTTGTGAGAAGTAACTAGTAACTATAATTACTTTTTAAAAGTAACATGCCCATGTCATCCAAGATGTTCATGTCTTTATTTCTTCAGTCGAAGTTTTTGAGGAAAACATTCCAGGATTTTTCTCCATATAGTGGATTCAATGGGAGCCAACAGGATGAAGGTCCAAATTGCAGTTTCAATGCAGCTTCAAAGGGCACTACATGATCCCATTCGAGGAATAAGGGTCTTATATAGCGAAACGATCGGTCATTTTCATACTGAAAATTCAAATTTATACACAGAGGAAGCACACATGTACTGCATGTAACTTTTCCAACATGATCATGCAGTGCGTAAAGACATGCATGCATATCGCAGAGCTAGTGCAAGACGAGCATTTGTGGTTAAAAGGTATAAATTTTTTATCTTTTTTTAAGAAAATGACAGATCGTTTTGCTAGATAAGACCCTTATTCCTCAGCTGGGATCATGCAATTTTGAATCTTCAACCTGTTGGGCTCCCATTAAAGTCCACTACATGGAGAAAAATCCTGGAATGTTTTAATTTTTTTTTGACTGAAGAAATAAAAACATGAACATTTCGGATGACATGAGGGTGATGAGTAAATTATCAGAAAATTTTCATTCTGGAAGTGAACTTCTCCTTTAAAAAAACGCAGATTTATTCATGACGGACAACGGTAAGAGGTACAACACACACACACATTTTCTACTACTACTAATAGCATTTTAATGTTATTTTTTCCATAATTAATCACATTAAATTTACACATTAAACTTACGCTCTAGTTACAAACACATATTTCATACACTTTAACTACTACAATGCATGTATGATGCATGTAAAAAAAAAGATGCATGTAAAAAAAAAAAAAAATTTGGAACTAGAAAACAGAATGAGACACAGCCATTGTCCTATACTGACCCTGACAGGAAGTTGCATTGTGGTACACATGTTCCTCCTCTGCTGTAGTTCTTGCAAGACACACACTGATCGGGTCCTGGACCCCAGCATCCCTCAGATGAACACAGGGGATCACACACATGGCCTTCCTCAACTGTAAAAACACACAGAAATGATGAATATATTGTTCATTGGCAATAATGAATAACAATTTGTTTTTATCCCAAATATTTTTAGAATGTTTTAAATTCATGCCACTATCAGAATTAAAGGGACAGTGCACCCAAAATAAAAATTTGCAAAAGAAGATATTCTGAAGCTCATCAAACAGTTACACTTCTCACTGACTTCTATTGTAAGTCACCCACTTTTTTGTCAGTGGGCGCTGAAACCTGTTTTGTTACCAACATTCTTCAAAATATCTTCTTTTGTGTTCTACAGAAGAAAGAACATCCTACATGTTTGGAATTACAAGAGGGTGAGTAAAGAATGACAGAATTTTCATTTTTGGCTGAACTATCCCTTAAAAACCATTGCCCTAATGACTAACTAGTTGTTCAGACAATGCATAAGTAGTCCATTTTAATACATATGTACTCACTGCAGTGCTCTTGTGGGTGGTTGTCTTTGATGTCGAGGGGTTTCTGGCGGCGCTGGGCCCGAGGGCCGCTCCCGAACAGACGTGTCCAGTTCACAGTGTGGTGATAACAGAGCTGCTTGTTTCCTGTGATGTAGATGCCTCCGTCACCAATCCGTTTTAGTGAGCGAAGACCCAGGGACTTCAGTGTAGGAATCTTCATCACCAAAAGAGAGTAACCCCTGAGAGAGAACATGTGGAATAGGTCATTTGAAAAATAAAAGACAAATTAAATTACATGGTTCTTAAAGTCAACATGAAATGAACTGAGCACTATTTTATCAGTGCATGTGATTCTAAAGATAAACTACTTAATTTGTTTCATTTAGAAATACATCAGTTAACGAATTCAGTTTATTCTTAATTCCTTTTAGCATTAATATTTTCATTCAGATTCACCATTCAGAGGTCTGTGGTTTTATATTTATTAAGTCTCTAATTCCACCCAGACTGCATTAATTTAAAATAATTATTCAGTAAAACTGTAATACTGTGAAATATTATTGCAATTTTAAAAAAAACTGTTTTCTATTTTAAGATATTTGACGTTTTAAATTTTATTTAAAAATAAAATTTATTCCTGTGATGCAAAGATACATTTTCAGCATCATTACTCCAGTCTTCAGTGTCACATGATCCTTCAGAAATCATTCTAATATACTGATTTACTGCTCAAGAAATATTTCTTCTTATTATTAATGTTGAAAACAGTTGCTGTTTTTTTTTCAGTATGCTTTGATGAAAGGAACATTCAAAAGAACAGCATTTATTTGAAATAGACATCTTTTGTAACATTATAAATGTCTTTACTTTCGCTTTTGATCGATTTAATGCATCCTTGCTAAGTAAAAGTACTAAAGAAAAATCTTATTAACTCCAGACTTTTGAATAGTAGTGTATGTCAGATAAGGAACAAAAATGGGTTGTGAACACCATTTCATGCTGACTTTAAGACTCTTGAAATCCCAGTCCAAATCTTTGCAAAATCCAAAACAAGATAAATCAATAATATTTCTCCCATGTACTTTCTTTAAGACTCTATCCATCTAATTCAAATAACATCTCAAGAGCCCCATTCATGATCATCAGGCAAAATCATTATTGTAAATTAACTTTTTAATGATCGACAGAAATGTTTCCATGCAAGATTCCCAACCACCAATCTGAAGCTTGGAAATACCACACCACCGAGCTTATTGTAAAGCACTTATAACTAATGCAAAATATGAGATTTTAATGATTTATTTAGAAATATATAGAACAATTAAACACAGAGAGAGAAAAGGCAGTACAAGCTAAAAGCTGAACACACAATCCTACCTCTTAGTGCTTATTCCTCTGAGGAGAGAACAAGAAACCAGTATGAAAATGAATAATGAATGTCACACAACTTTTAGAAATGTCAAGAAATTTTGTAACTGAATTATGATTGTCCATGCAAAAAAATAGGGAAGAAAACCTTAAACTTAAGGTTTTCTTTCTCTGATCTCTACACTACTGTACATATGGTCCCACCTTAAGTGTAAGTAAGGGATTTTTTTAAGTGTTTAATTTACAACTAGGTAAATCCACTATCACCACTCCTCACTTTAGGTTGGATGATTGAAACGATCATTCATGTCCGTAGCACAAACTGTGCTAATAACATGAATGCTTTGTTCACCCTGATGCATTTAAGCATTAAGAAATCAGGAGATAAGGTCAGTGACTAACAAACAAAGGATGGGTGGTATGCTCACCTGTACAGAGATCTTCCCTGTATTGTTGCAAGATTTGAGAAGACAGAAAGATCTTCCAGCTCTTTAGGCCAAGACTGAATACTCAGAATATCTATCAAGTGGACAAAAGGCTGAGTTACATGGTGTATAGAGAGCGAACGGAAGAAATAGCAGAGATACACACAAAGCACACACCTGTGATCTCTCTGACAGTGTTAAAGATCTTCAGTTTCTTTGGATCAAGAGCACTAATATTATTGTAGCTGTCTCTGTGCAGGACAGAAAGACACAAAAAGGTCACTTTCTGAACAGTAAGTGACACATATTGCAAATATTTGGGTCACTTTTGGCCAAGTGGACTTTTTTAACACCTTTCACACTTGTACTAGTTTAATTTGTCCAAGAGGGGTATTCATGTTTGTCATTTTGTCTCAAATGCCGGTGATCTTAAATCTCACCCTCTAATTCCAGTTACAAGGAAATGCAGGCTGCCCTGAATCTTGGTGCAGTTTATGAAGCTGTCGATGTTCTGTGAGTCTACAGTCTGTCTGGAAGGTGTACCAGTGCCAACACATGCTGCACAAAGAGGAAAAAAACAAGAGAGATCACGGTTATGCTTAAGAATGCACAAAAATGGTCATGAAGGAGACACTAATCTTTTGAGACATACAGGAGTGGCATAAATCAAAGGTCAAAAGGGCAAAGACAAATTTATTGTACTTTTTAGCTCATTGTGTGACAATGGTTAAAAATTAAACAGTGACACATATAGTGGCTATTCAGAAAGACTAAGAAAAAGACAACAGTAAATATGGACAATGGTATTACAAGTATTACATTCAGGAAAATCAGTAAATCAGTCATAGTAATTTTTTTTTGCTTGAAAAGTACTTTCCCCCCCCCTAAAAATGCAAAAAGTTTTCTTTTTGGAGCTAGTAGGTAGCAATTTTGATTTGCTTTACATACACTACTGGTCAAAAGTTTCAAATAATTACTATTTGTAAATGCTTTTAAATGAAGTGTCTTATGCTCACCAAGGTGGCATTTATTTTATCAAAACTACTGTGAAAACCATTATATTATGGAAGAATTATTACAATTTAAAAGGACCTTTTTCTGTTTTCATATATTTTTTTTTAATGTTATTTATTACTGTGAAATAACATCATTACTCCAGTCTTTAGTATCACATGTTCCTTCAGAAATCATTCTAAAACACTGAATTGCTGCTCAGTTGTTAAGCATTATTAATGGTGCTCAATTATTAATAATGCTTCTTATTACTACCAGTGTTGAAAGTGTTTTTTTCTGCTTTATACCTTTTGTGGAAACTGATACATTTACTGTTATGCATACTGAAATAATGATGCTGAAAATGTAGCTTTGCATCACAGGAATACATTTAATATTAAAACTAAACTGAAAACAGCTATTTTAAACTGTAATAATATTTCTGTTTTACTGTATTTTTGATTAAATAAATGCAGCCTTGGTGAGCAGAGACAAATTTCAAAAACATTAAAAATCATAACTATGCCAAACATTTGATTAGTAGTGTAAAAACAACAGAAGTCTATGGTTTGCACCCATTTAGATAAACAAAGTGTGCGTGTTACCTTTCGGACAGAGACCGACACATGGCTCACATCTTTTCACCCCTTTTTTATCCACCTCCATCTTGTCTGCTGGACAGCTGCTAACACATGAACTGCCATCTACAACAAAATTAGCTGAAGTACAAGAGAACAGAGCAAGTAAGTATAAAGGCAGAATGTCAAACTCTTAAATTAACCATAAATTCTTCAAAAACCCTATTTAGGTCCCGTCGGGAGAATGGGATATTCACTTTTGACATTATAACTGATAATGCTATGCTACAGGTAAATATACTCCATGTAACACAAGGTATTACTTACTAGGGCAATGTGATACACACATCGTGCCATACTGGTATTTTGCATTAGGATTCGGTTCCAATTTGAACGTCACTTTGTTATAGATGAGAGCTTGTGGACACTGTGGCACACATGACCCTGAGTTGTTAAAATTTCTGCAGGCCTGTGAACAAATGGACACCTGAGTCAAAGCAAGCAAGTCTTGATGCATGTATCTGGCATGTTAGAGCAACACATGTTCAAGAACTGGTGTGAGTTTGTTGAACATACAAAGCAGTTGGTGTCAAGCGGCCCGGTGCAGCCTCCGGCACACTCGATGTGACAGCACTCGCTCGGACTGCGGCCAAAACAGCGGCCGTTGCACTGCGGTGCGCACACTGTCTTAGTCACTGAGAACGGGAGAGAAACATACTGAGTGTACCTGGTATTCATTACGTTATGGTGACCAAATTTTGACCTTGTGGGGACATTTTTTTGGTCCCTATGAGGAAAACAGCTTAAAAATCATATAGAATAAAGTGTTTTGAAAATATGAAATAGCAGAAAGTTTTGTGTAAGGGGTAGGTTTAAGGTAAGGCAATAGAAAACACAGTTTGTACAATATAAAAACCATTACGTCTATGGAATGTCCCAATAAAACATGAAAACCAGTGTGTGTGTGTGTGTGCTCTGAGTTTCCAAACACTTACGGATTTGACACGAGTCATTTCCTGAACCCCAACACCTGCCACCACAAGACTCATGACAGGGAACTAAACAAAAAATGCATTATAATTTGTACATTTTCATAAGATCATCAGCCAAAGTAATTCAAAATTAATATCATAAATAAATCTTCAACTACATATATGTGACCCCCTAATAGTCAATCGATTTTTCTTTTATGCCAGAAATCAGTTAGTAAAGATCATTAAGTAAAGATCATGTTCTATGAAGATATTTTCTGAATTTCCTACTTCCTATTTCCTTCCAGATTCAGATTCTTGGCAGATTACATCAATGGAAAGCTTATTTTTTTAGCTTTCAGATGATGTATAAATCTCAATTTCATAAAACTGACCCTTATTTGTCCCTTGTTTTGTGGTCCAGGGTCACATATAAAACAGTGAACTCCTTTAAGTCTCCTGAGTTATAAAAAAGACAAAATCTGAACCTCTGATAATATTTATTTATTAAAATCAATAAAATGAATACTTTTATTTAGCAAGCCTGCACTAAATTGATTAAAAGTGACAGTAAAACATTTATAATGTTACAAAAGATTTGTATTTCAAATGAATCCTGTTCTTTTCATCTTAAGCAAACACACATTTTCAATATTGATAATAATAAGAAATATTTCTTGAGCATCAAATCAGCATATTAGAATGATTTCTGAAGGATCGTGTGATGCTGAAGACTGGAGTAATGATGCTGAAAATTCAGCTTTGCATCACAGGAATAAATTACATTTTAAAATATATTCAAATAGAAATTTTAAATTCACTATTTCACAATATTATTGTTTTTACTGTCTTTTTATTCAAATGCAGCCTTGGTGAGCATAAGAGACTTCTTTCAAAAACATAAAAAATCCAATTAGTAAAAAGATACCAATCCCAAACTTTTGAACAGTGTATTAGTGTATATTATATATGTATATTGTAATGTTTTATGTCTCCTTACATTCTGGTCCATTGTCTTCGATGATGATTTCTGCCCCACTGTCCTTCACAATGTCTAACCAGTTTATTTGTGGCGCATAGCTTAAGAATTTATTCTGGATGATCTGCACTCCACCTTCCAGGATCTCTGCAGATCAAGATAAATATGTAAAATATTAAGATAAGATCAAAGACAGAATGCTAATATGTAGAACTCGAAACTTGAAACCTGTCCTCTAAACTCTCTACAGTTGAGGTCAAAAGTTTACATACACCTTGCAGAATCTGCAAAATGTTAATTACTTTACCAAAATAGGAGGATCATACAAAATGCATGTTATTTTTTATTTAGTACTGACCTGAATAAAATATTTCACATAAAAGTCGTTTGCACAGTTGAATTTATTTACTTGATTCTTAATACTGTGTTGTTATTTTTTTTAGTTGTTCATGAGTCCCTTGTTTGTCCTAAACAGTTAAACTGCCCCACTGTTCTTCAGAAAAAAATATTCAGGTCCCACAAATTCGTTGTTTTTCAGCATTCTTGTGTATTTTAACCTTTCCAACAATCACCGTATGATTTTGAGATCCATCTTTTCACACTGAGGACAACTGAGGGACTCATATGCAACTATTACAGAAGGTTCAAACCAGGGTGTGATTTGTGAAAAAAGCAGTGATGCCACAATACAAGGATGTTGTGAATGTTTGCTATGCCAATATTCATGCTAAGAGATCATCATAATCAAACATTACTAATAAAGAAACAGTAAGTACTGTGTTCAGATTTTAAAATACGTAACTTTCATATTGATTCCTCACATTGAGTCACAATGGACTTAGTAAGAGGTTAAAGGAAGGGCAGCGGAAAAAATGACATAGATGTTCATTGATTCACACACTCGGAGGCACACAATGGAAAGACAAAACTGCACGGATTGTATTTCACATTAGATGTGTTGTGTTTGCCGAAGCAGGTCGGGACATGTTCGTGCCTAACTGTAGCATCTAACGTCAATCTCCTGGAATTTATCATGAGGAATAATATGATACAGGATTTTTCTTCAAGCTATAAGGCAGTCGCAGACATGCGTCGGTCCAAGTTTGGGGTTATGATGAGATAATGCTCATTTGTGGTTGAATTCTTTTAATAAACCACACACACACATACATCTTTCTGTCCGTTGACTCACTCTTCCACACCGCACCCTCCAGAGAGTCTTGTTGCCATGGAAACTGCGTGGGCGTTTTGACGGAACGTGTTTCTGTGGGTGAGAATGTGTCACCTGTCACGTATGTGTGAGCGCACCTGTCAAGTGTGTGAGACCCAGCTCCTTTAGTCCGTACACTCCGTCCTTCTGATAGTTGACGAGGATGGCGAGAGCGAAGCGATCTTCGTACAGAGACGTCCCTCGGATGACTCGCAGCTGTTCGAGCGGTAGACGTCTGAACTGGTTTATGGCGATGAGGATGTAGCCCGTTACCTCACGGATAGACTGTGAAGAGGGGTTGGGTTACACATTCATAAAATGAAACAGATTCAGACATGAGCCCACACAAGATGAATCTGGTTGGACTGCTGTGAGCTCATGCCCACTTGCGGCCTGATCTCTGCATCCTTTAAAGTGTTAGTTCACCTAAAAATGAAAAGTCTGTCATTAATTACACACCCTCATGTCGTTCCAAACCCATAGGACCTTTGTTCATCTTCCGAACACAAATTAAGATTTTTAATGAAATCTGAAAGCTTTCTGACTTTCATAAACAGCAATGCAACTGATATGTTCCCAGGCCTAGAAACGTTAACGTAAGGACATCGTTAAAATAGTCCATGTGACATCAGTGGTTCGACCATAATTTTACGAAGCTGTGAAAATAACTTTTGGAATGACATTAGGGTAAGTAATGACAGAATTTTCATTTTTGAGTGAACTATGCCTTTAAATCCTATAAACGTCGTTGCGTTCCTCACCTGTAGGAATGAGAAATCGCGGTTGTGCTCCATCTGTGTGATCTCCAGGTTTCCTATAACAATCTTGCAGCCCGTGTACATCTCCTTCATGAGCTTGTACTGGACCTCAGAGCTTCCTGTCACGCTCAGTGAGTTCTGCGTGCCTGTACATACTGTAAAGAGAGAGAAAGAATTAATTTATTGTAGCAAAAATTTTTAAAGTAATTTTTAAAGTTGTTAAAAGATGCTCTTATGCTTACCAAAGCTGCATTTATTTGATCAAGAATATAGCTAAACTGTGAAATATTATTACGATTTGAAATATCTGTTTTGTATTTTAATGTATTTTAAAATGTAATTTATTTCTGTGATGCAAAGCTGAATTTTCAGCTTCATTACTCCAGTCTACAGTGTTACATGATCCTTCAGAAATCACTCTAATAAGCTGATTTGCTGCTCATGAAATTTTTTTTGGAATCCATGATATATCATTCAACAATATTTAACTTTTTAACAATATAAATGTCTTTGCAATCACCTTTCATCAATTTAATGCAACCTTCATGAATGAAATACTGTTTGAACAGTAGTGTATATAATACATTTCTATTGAAAAGAAATATGTATGTTCAAACATTTTTGTATGATGACTGCTACAGTACATAATATCTATCATATTACTCGGTGTTTTCTGATAATATTTAATACTTCATCTCTATTTATATATTTATATGGTTAAAACCTTGTAATTAGTGGGATAATGACCAGCGATTGTGCATTAGCACAAATAATTCAAAACGGGGTCATTATTTACAGACTGAATGCACATTATGCCCTATTTAATGCAAAAAATGCCCATTTACACTACCAGTCAAAAGTTTTTGAACAGTAAGATTTTTCAAGTTTTTTAAAGAACTGACCCAGAGTACAGCAAAAACAGTACAATTTTGAAGTTTTACTATTTAAAATAACTGTTTTGTATCTGAATATTATATATTTTAAATGTAATTTATTCCTGTGATCAAAGCATCATTGCTTGTCTTCAGTGTCACATGATCCTACTATAATAAATAAATAATTTATTATTTTGTTTTTGAAGTGTTATTATTTAATTATTTTATTATTTAATTATTTTAACTATTATTATTAATATTATGTTACATAAGATTTTTGAAACCTGAAAAAAAATCTTCTCAACCGTTTTCAACATAATAATAATAATAATAATAATAATAAATGTTTTTTGAGTAGCAAAACACAATATTAGAACGATTTCTAAAAGATCATGTGACTGGAGTAACAATGCTAAAAATTCTGCTTTAAAATGACAGGAATAAATGACATTTTAAAATATATTCAAATAGAAAACAGTTATTTTAAATAGTAAAACTATTTCAGTTTTTTACTGTTTTTGCCTGTACTTTGAATCAAATAAATGCAAGCTTGATGAGCAGAAGAGACTTCTTTAAAAACATTAAATATCTTACTGTTCAAAAACTGACTGGTACTGACTGTATTAATGCTCATTTCATGCCCATTTATACATTAATGTGGCAAGAAGCCTTGTAATTAGTGTAATAATTGTATGATCTCAGCTAATATGTAATATTTCATGGCCATTTATGTATTTATGTAGTAAGAAGCTTTGCAATTACTATGATAATAACCAGAAACTATATATTATCACAAAAATAACTTGCCAGGGATCATTATTTACAATAATGGTTGAATGATTTTCATATTATGTCCTATTTAATGCAAATGAAATCTCAAAATGAGTATCAGCTGATGATCAGCTGTTGTTTTTATTGCATTGTTGTTCATATAGTGACATCAGGAAGGCAAGCTAAAAGGTAAAACACGACTAAGGGAGTTTGAGGTAAAACTGTTTTGCATTTCAAATTTTGCCCTTGGTTCAAATCTGCCATGGTCAAAACAAGCCATTAGAGTGGGTGTCTAGGAAAAAACGTTCTCATTAATACTTATAGGTACTCAGAAATGCCCTCAGGAGCCTTTACAGATTAAGACTCAAAGAAGAGTTCTTCTGAGAATATGGTCCATGCATTTATGACCCATTAGGATCAGAATGCAGGTTAAATAGAGCATATGAGATTGCAGAGCACGCATCGATAATGGCAGGTATATTGAAGTGATTCTGTTGTCGTTAATAAAGCAATGTACTGAAAAGCACTTGCTGATAACACACGCATACTGTAAACTCTTAACAGCATTACAGAGTCCAACAAATGGGTCTAAACGTCTCTTGCGAAAGACAAACAGGTGTTCGGTCCAGCCACACAGGTGTGGTGTGTCGATCAGACGTTGTGTTGATATGCTTTTCAGAAATCATTCTTAAAGGTCCAGGCCGTGTTTAGAAACCTTTTAGCTCTTATCAAACTTCTCCTTTGGTAAACGCAGAGAAGGCTCAACACAGACACAGTGCAAACACAGATTATGTATTATTTTTTATATATAGTGTAAGTTTATAGATTTTGAATTAGATTTTATTTTATATTTTCATTTTAATTTTAGTGTTTTAATTTTGTTGTCTGTTTTTGTATAGTTTTATTTAAGTTAAACTAATTCAAAAATAAATTAAACAAAGTAATGTTAAGTTTTGTTATATATTATATCTTGTGTTATTTATATTTTTTAAGTGTTAGTTTTAGTTATAGTTAACTACAATAACCCTGAATCACAGAACAGTGAGATACTGGAATTGGTATATTTTCATAAATTCTATTTCCCCTTGGTACAAAACACATGCTAAGCAAATACAGTCTTGCCTTTAACACATACAGTTCCCATACAAAAGAGACGTGTACTGAGAACTTGAACTGATAAGATCTGAACTTTAGGGTGTTATGTCCTACAATGGGACAGGTAAGGCTAGTAACGTCAGAAAAGGCTTCAAACCATCAGTCAAACCAGAAGTTTGTGTTTTAAAGGTAAAACGTTGAACTTTTGCCTGCTCAGATTATTCTCTTGAGGAAAAAGACCCCAGTAATCACACTAAGCTCATATCTACCAACACACAAAGTCTGCAATCAAATGTCTAACATACAGTAACATCTGAGCTATATTCACATTCATTTGACTTCATTTAACTGCTGTATGTCAGCACATGCATCATTTGTTAAGTTTAGACTACTGAGAGACGTTTGATCTGAGAAACTTAAAAAGTTGCTGCTTGAAACATAACTGCGAGCTTGCGTTATGAAATAGCAACCTCTGAGCATTGCAGTTGTCCTGTAGGTTTAAGTTCACAGAAGCCATTAAAGCAATACTGCATTCCACCTGTAATGTTCCTAAGAACTGGAGCCCTAAGACAAACAACTGCAAGTCAAGAATCATTTAACTCCCCTTGTGAAAAAGAAGTCTGCACAATTGTTCTGAATGTGCACTTGTAGTGTACTTCAAGTATTAAAAGCATTTGATTTGAAAAGCTATACTTGCAGAAAACATAAAAATAATCAAATAAAATGCCACTTAAGTTTAACGTACGCACTATACTGTCAAAAAATCCACAGACAAACTGCTAATGTACTCACAGAATATTTCCATACATTTCTTGTTAAATTTACAGACATTTTCCTAAAACATTTCCCTAAAACACAACACAAGGTAAAACACCTAGGCCATTAACACAATAGATTGGGCCGTATTGTTACAAACTTTTCTTAGAGTGTACAGTATGTTTCTTAGCATACTAAAGTACACTTTTAAAATGAAACGAAACATTTTACTAGTACATTTTAAATCATTATGTTGTAATAAACTTTTAGCATGCAAGGAAGTACACTTATTTTGACTAACATAATAAAGTGCATTCAAAGTACTACTAGATATCCATAAATGCTTGCCAGTGCACTTGTCAGTAACCATATTTCATATGTACATAAATACAGTTGAGGTCAAAAGTTTACATCCTCCTTTCAGAATCATTGTTAATTATTTAACCAAAATAAAAGGGATTATACAAAATGCAATGTTTATTTAGTACTGACCTGAATAAGATATTTCACATAAAAGTTCAAACGCTCACTGATGCTCCAGAAGGAAAAATCATGCACTAAAATTTGTCTTATTTTGCATAAATATCATGTTTCTTCCATTTAGTACTGCCCTTCAGAGGCTATAGAAGATGCTTATATGTTTCCCAGAAGACAAAATATGTTTCATTTAACCTGATCTTCAAATATATATAGTTTTAACCCCCCGGCTCTTAATGCATAGTGTTTTCTTTCTGGAGCATCAGTGAGTGTTTGAACCTTCTGTAATAGTTGCATATGAGTCCCTCAATTGTCCTAAGTGTGAAAGGTGGATCTCAAAATCATACAGTCATTGTTGGAAAGGGGTTCAAATACACAAAAATGCTGAAAAACCAAAGAATTTGTGGGACCTGAAGGATTTTTCTGAAGAACAGAAGGCAGTTTAACTGTTCAGGACAAACATGGGACTCATGAACAACTATCACTAAACAACAAAACACAGCTGTGGATCATTCAGGTAACAACACAGTATTAAGAATCAAGCATATGTAACCTTTTGAACTATTATTTTCTTTTGTGGACTATATGTAAACATCTTTTATGTGAAATATCTTATTCGGGTCAGTACTAAATAAATAATAACATGCATTTTGTATCATCCCTCTTATTTTGGTAAAATAGATTTCATGAGTATACTTTTTTTCAGAAGGCTCTCTATCATAGTGACAGAACATATTTTTGTAAATATGATTAAAATGCATGTCTTTGATGTTGCACCCCATGAGTCTTTAAAGGAGAAGTCCACTTCCAGAACAACAATTTACAAATAATTTACTCACCCCCTTGTCATCCAAGATGTTTATGTCTTTCTGTCTTCAGTCGTAAAGAAATTATGGTTTTTGAGGAAAGCATTTCAGAATTTTTCTGCAACTTTATTGGTGCCCCGATTTTGAACGGGGTTGTCACGTGATGAACAAACGACTCAAACCCAAAAACTTGTCAGATAAGAGCTGAGGTGAGCTAATCATAGACTAAAGACCCAGGTAAACAATGAATGAATCTTTTCTGTTTCTTATAGCATTATAGTTTTTTTTTTTTAGTTTCTAGTGTAATCAACGTTTGTGTAAGCAGTAGATGTGTTAGAGAAGTAACACGTAACATTTTAATTATATTTTGCTAAAATGAATGAAATGACACGAAAAAAGATTCGTTCATTTTGCTGAACGAGACTCAAAGGTCAGAGTCGGTAAAATGATCCAAACTTCCCATCACTACTACGAATCACATCTAAGTTCATCGTCTGTGTGCTAAAAAAGGTAGAGTATGGCGAAAAACTCCATCTTATTTTCTTCTACAACTTCAGAATCATCCGACATCGTTGTACCTTTTTGTCTGTAAACAGCATTTGACTTAGTTGCACTTTCTTAGTCTTTGCGCGTTCGCTTTGTAAACACTGAGTCTGTAGTTCCATCTACGTTCCGCGTGACCTTTCGACGTGATTCAATAGTACGTGAACGTGCATCCCAGAACCTGTGCTACACAAGCTTTTGTGCTTAAAAAAGTATACAAATTTTTTTTTTCCAAAAAAAATGACAGATCATTTCACTGGATAAGACCCTTCTTCCTCGGCTGGGATTGTTTAGAGCCGTTTGAAGCTGCAATGAAACTACATTTTGGAAGTTCAAAATCGGGGCACCAATCAAGTCCATTATATGGAGAAAAATCCTGAAATGCTTTTCCTCAAAAACCATAATTTCTTTACGACTGAAGACAGAAAGACATAAACATCTTGGATGTCAAGTGGGTGAATAAATTATTTGTAAATTGTTGTTCTGGAAGTGGACTTCTCCTTTAAAATGTGTTAAAAGAGAATTAGTTCTTATTAGTTCTTCTGTTGAACACACACACAAAGATATTCTGAAAAAAGTGGGTTAAATTTTTGGTCACCATTGCCTTACATAGCATTTTTTCCCCATATCATTTAGCCACCTACATTCTTCAAAATATCTTTTATGCTCAACAAAACAAAGTCAGTCACATATTTGGAATGACATGAGGGTGTGTAAATGAGTGAATAAGTGTTAATTTTTGGGTGAACTATCCCTTTAAAAAGTCTATCCTATTTTAAAAAAGTTAGTTCACACTTTAAACGCATGAACATGTTGATGTGAACGGCCCTCAGTCTGTGCACTCAAGTGTACAGACAATGATACAAAGCACCCATTCAACCAGAGCGCGAAAACAAGTGTAGGAACCCGCCAAATGCTCACAAAAGACACACAGTAGCTTCAACTAACAGGTTCACATCACAGGTATGAGAAACAAAAGCCAGGGGAGATCTAAATCCGCACACAACAGACAAGGCTTAGCTGTCTGGTAAACAGAAACTTGGCCACGGTCACAACGAGATTAGCCAAACCTGCCTGATTGGTTCTCACGAGCATAAATACACATAAATCTACACATTAATGTCTTAATAATTTATTGTCATTAAAGGGTCAGCTAACACACAACACATAGGCATGCACACGCACAGAAACCATGCCTAGCTTAATGACCTAAAAGCCACTTAAAGTTACAGGTTACTCCTGTTCCCCAGGCAAAAAATTACTTATTTGGATTTATCAGACACATGTTTGTGTATGTAAATATGTGTGCATGCAATCCAGGATGCCGCATTACTCACACAAAAGACGCAGTAAATGACTGTAGTAAATAGTAAAGGACAATACTCCCTGGTGCTGCTTACTTTTTAATCACTGAAATGATTAAGTGAAAGATGAAGTGTTTTGCTACCGTGGCATCTACAGTATTTAATATCTTATTCAATAGGTTCCATAGAAGATTAAAGGTTTTTATTTTTTCAAGACTTGGGCCTAAATGTTCACTGTTCACTCAAATGATCCTTTGACGTAAACCAAGAGTTTGGCAGAGCTCAAATCTGAGTATTTCCATAAATGAATGTGCAATGAATGTAGAGGCGACAGCAGAAACAGAGAGGCTACACACAGTGCGCTTGTGAATCTATTCAACACTTCTGAAGGAGTATTCCTTGAGTATGCGTGTGGGAGCCTTCAACGCACACTGTACTACTCATTCTGACGTCTTCAAATCCACTCAGAACACTTCACAACAATGTCAAAAGGTCGACAACTGCCGTAATCTTCACAGGACATTCGACATATATCTTTCTGTATGACTCAAGTGCAATGGTCATTTGAAAACTATGCATTCACATACTAATAAAATATGTCATGCACCGTATGCATTTCTAATAAACATGGGTTGGCACAGGTGTTCCTGAATACATTCTACATTCAAAAATGCTTTGCAGAGCCAACATTATATGACATTCAGAGTTCGCTTTTCACTATAATGTTCTGTTTCGGTTCTTTGTATGTTTATCTTAGCAGCTTATTGTGAAAGAAATTGTCTGTCACCATGAAAACTATTGTGTATATAGTACATTCTGTACGCCAGACACATTACACCATTACTCCTTTAGCTAGATAAACACACTACGCTGTTCAATATGACATAAAAAAAAGCCTCGCAGAGAAATGATGAGTGTTATTATTAATGACAATACATTTCTTTACATATGGATTCCAGCAGAAGTAACGCTTAAAGGCATTTAAAGAAATCCTATGCACCTTTTTACAAGATGTTATATAAGTCACAGGTGTCCTCAGAATGTATCTGTAAACTTTCAGCTCAAAATATCCCACAGATAATTTATATCATTTTGAAAATGCCCATTTTGAAGCAGGAACACGCTGTTTTTGTGCATGCCTCTTTAAATGCAAATGAGCTGCTGCTTCCCTGCTCCCTTTTTCAGAATAGAGCTGTGCTTTACATACATTTCTCATATACTCTGCCAAAAAAATTCTGTTTGGTTTTGATTATCATGTCTATCATGCATTTTAAAGCCATATTAATTTAAACTGTTGATATATGGTTTTCTAAGCACACACATTTGAACCACGTGCACAGAAAGTGTCTGTCACACGGCATGTGAGTACTAAACTAAGTTCTCTTTCTTGTCTTATTGCGCTTAAACTGTCAAATACACACAACTTTATGTTAAAAACACGAGTTACAAGAACAAAGTAAACAGCTGGGAAAGAAATCACATGTTTTTATTAGATCTGTGTGGCAGCAGCATAATATACAGTACATAAATCAATAAATCCACTGCTCTCTTGTCTCCGCCGAGGCTGGGACTCTAAATAGTGTTCAGTGCTCGTCTGTGCAGCCAACGACAGAACAGTTAGCATGCTTTGCTTGAACGTTTGCCATGGCGTCAGAACTGGTACACTGTTGTCACTTGAGAAAACAAAATGACTCTGCCGTGGGTGGAAACATGCAAATTAAGGGGTGGAAATATTATAATAAGATCCCTGTAAAATGTCACTAGGAAAGCGAAATCTGACACGCTGATTTTTTCACATGCATGCAGAAAAAGGCTTAGAAAAACAAAGTTGCTGGGTTGTCCTTTCTCACTTTTTCTGGGTTGGTAGATGATTATAGCACTTCAACATAGAGAAAGTCAGATTTTCATGATATATCACCTTTAAAGAAACTGTTCAGCCAAAAATTAATTTTCTGTCTTTATTTATGGCTTGAATTTTCTATGTGACAATTGCACAGATTTTTGGGTGAGTCGGTGTTGGTTGCACATACTCAGATTTTTTAGCGTCACATTATCATTTAATTAATTTGGAGGACATCAAAAAAGTTTGATATTTTGAGATGATTTTACAACACATATTTCATCTGTCATTTGACTCCCAGCAATGTGGCACATGTTTATTTGTGAGTTTGTTGTTTTCAGAACAACTTGAAAGACTGGTAGTATGTGATCTGCAGTTGTTTACTACATGATGCCCGATGTTTCTCTGTAACAATTTACAAATCACCATGATGATATCTATTCTTATTTCGAAGTTTGTATAGTGTATTTCAATCTTTACTAGCCCTTGTGTCATTCCAAACATTTCATCCATGAAACACAAAAAGAGCTTTTTAAAGAAAACCAAAGCTACAGCTGTCACTTATAGTCATCCCCATTGAGCTGTTAGACCAAAACAATGAGTCACAATGAACAAGAATCATTTCAGTGTGATTCATAAAGTGCAATCTGTGCAAATTATGAACAGAACCTAACCAATTCATTAAAAAGATCTGATTCAAATGAATGAATCATTCATAAATCGGACATTGTTTTTTTCCTAAACCTTTCAAGGATGCACCAAGAAACTAGATGATGCAGGCTAATAGGCTGTTCTAACTCATCTGATATAATCACATCATTACCTCAGTCGTTTTAGTTGAATAAACAGCCAAATATTTGGCTAATGGTTGCTGTAGCAATTGCAGCGAGCTTCAACAACCCTCCTCCTCCCCCAGCTCCACCTGTATAGATCTGCTATGGGGTAATTTCATATATGTTATATAACAGCACAAGCTCACAGCTGGGGCTGTCAGGATTCCTTGATTCAATTTGAGTACACGATTATAAAAAAAAATCCTTGATTGCATTTTGCCCATGCTGAATAACCGGAAAATTTTGAAAGTGACACATTCCAGGGGCGAGAATCCATAAAACGCATTGTTAGAACATTTTCTAAGGTTGCATGATATATAAAACCTATTTAAAAATCACAAAGCATAATACTAGTGTGAATTCACAAATGCTATGATTACACAATGCAGATTTAATATATGCATGTTAATTATTTATATGCCTGTAGGTTACGTGCTTCTCAGAGCGGCTCCATTCACAGTAAATGCTGCTCCACACAACACAATTATCATTTACGTGTGTGGAGCATCTCAAATTCCATCTATGCATATTGCTGTGAGTTTGGGTTTGTTATAATTTTCCTCTGGGAATGCGATGTGCACCATTTCATCAGATTTGTAAGCTAAATCATATATAAACCTATACAAACACAGGAGAATACATCAATATCTGTTCATCGCGATTTCAAAATAAATGCTTAGTCCCTTACTCTGAGTTTACACTTTTTGATCATTATTTGCTTTTGATACTTTGCCTTTGATACCAATTATTATTGCCACATTGCTATTATATATATATATTTTTAAGCAATTTTAACCCTTTAACTGTTGCTTCCATTTTGAACATAGACGTGAAAATGCACTATTCAAACTTAAATTTGAAACATTTTGTAATATGATTTTTATGTACATTTTCAATGGTAATGCAATGTCTGATTTTAAAATGGCTTTCAAAGGATGAATTTTGAGAATTTTTACGTTTTCAACTGATATATAATTTTTTATGACATCTAAAGCGTGATAGGGAAAAAGTATTTCATAAAGTATTCACATAATTTCTAACACAAAACAGTGGTAAAATATCTATTTAGAAGTCTTAGACCTTTCCACTGATTAATAGTTTGTCGTGATTAGATTAGGATTTATGATATGGTGAAGTAAACGGCGGCATCCTGTATATGGGACCGTGACAGTTAGGGGGTCAAAGGCTATTGCTTGTTTAGGTCTATTTTTATTACCTCAAAAAAAAAAAATTCTCAGTACTTGCTCTGCCGCAGCAGCAGCAACGTAGCAGTTCTATTCTGCCAAGACCAAACACATTAACACTGCCGTGTATGCTACCATGCTAAACTCTCAGATAGCTGTCATGACAGAAATAAAGAAAGCTGCAGTCAAATAAGATCTGAGAGATGACATGTGACTCTGTCCAGTAGGTTCACCTGTTGCCAGATCACCTGGACTACACACCTGTTGTTGTTGTTCATGCTATTGTGCTCCACCCTTCTTAGTCAACACTACTGCAGAGGCCAAAGATCAACCAGTGCATCAGATCACACCACACTCTGACTCTAAGTACGTGTGTGTGTGCGAGCCAAAACAAATTGTTTTCCTTGTATTGTGTACTGTTTTTTTCATGGACACTTCCTGCATCTGATAATTTCTCATTAGCCAATACAACGTGAACATACACAATTTACAAAATGCTGAATTTAACCATTGATGTAAGCAAATTTTAAAGAATTTTGTTGGAATTAACAATAAACACACACACATGTTGACTGACAACTATTTTGAAAACTGAGGTGCTCTTTTAATAAAGCCACAGCTGATCTTCTTTGTAGACAAAACCAACACCTAGACAAAATTCTAGCAAAAGCTAATGAGATTCAGTACACAAGAACCAGTAAAACGCAATTGGCATCGCAAGTTCAAACTCCTCTGTGATTCTGTTTTTCAGATGACAGCCGTTGAGTCAGGGAACAGGTTTGACAAAATCTACTGGTTGAGTCACTTGTTATTTGAACTGAGCACTGATTTAGTACAGGAACAAATCTCTCCTTTTACACTCACAGTCTAAGATGAACAAACATATCTCGCTTAGACACAATGGTACAGAAACAGGTTTTCTGAATGCATTACTGACAGCAACATATCTATTTTGGGATGTATATTGTGTAAGCACAAATGGGTTTTTCAAAAACACATTTTGTTACAAATTTGTAGAGCTGTCTGCAAATGACATTATATATGTGACCCTGGACCACAAAATCAGTCATAAGTAGCATGGGTATATTTGTAGCAATAGCCAATAGCCCATTGTATGGGTTAAAATAATCGATTTTTCTTTTATGCCAAAAATCATTAGGATATTAAGTAAAGATCATGTTCCATGAAGATATTTTGTACATTTCCTACCATAAATATATCAAAACTTGATTTTTTTTATTCATTTTTTCATCGCTAAGAACTACATTTCGACAACAATAAAAGGCAATTTTCTCAATATTTTGCACTCTCAGACTCCAGATATTTGTATCTCGGCCAAATATTGTCCTATCCTAACAAACCCTACATCAATGGGAAGCTTATTTATTCAGCTTTCAGATATATAAGTCTCAATTTTAAAAAAATTGACCATTATGACTGGTTTTGTGGTCCAGGCAGGGTCACACTATTATTCAGGCAAATTACACTATTATTACTATTACACTTGCATGTATGCAGTGTCACTTTAATAAAATTAGCACATGAAGATAATGCATTAGCATGCTAAAGACTTAAATGCAAATGTTTATGCTGATCTCTTATTTCCAGTCGCAGACAGGTGCATTTTGCAGAACAACAGAATTACCTTCAGGTTTACCTTCCTCAGTCTGAGCGCGCACAGGTGAACAGAGCGCGAGACACAGAGCGAGCATCTGCAGCACAGCAGCCTTCATCTTCATCATCCTCATCCTCAGAATATTCCCAATGTGAAGTCAGTCCGTCAGTCTAAGCGGACAGTTAAATATTCATGGCGAAATAAGCGTGGAAGAGATGATGCTCCCTTCACTTCGTAGACTTCAATTCTTGGCTGACGTTTTTTCTTTACGTTTTAATCACAAATGTTCCATTCAGTGTCGAGCAAACGACAAAAATATTAAGTAGTCCATTTCCGTCTGTTACGAAAAAGTTTATAGACTATATAAAATCCTTCAGTATACGTCAGTTCAAAGCGAACACTTTGATCCAAACAAAAAATACAATACAACCAAAAAAATTGAGGAGAAAAGCGACCAGAATACGGGCGAGGTTAAAAGGTTTGTAAATATGAAAAGGCTCGAGTACGCAGGAATGTTGTCTCGAGGTTTGTTACCTGTTTACCAGTACAGGTGAACGATGCTGAACGCTGATTGGCTCTAATGAGGTGACGTCGACCGTGAAATTCCAAAGCCAGTGCACTGATTTATTTCGAACATGTAAACAAGTCATAAAGCCTTGATAGTGAACTCTTGACCATTATAAACGGACAGTGCTCTAGATTTTCTTCAGTAAGCAAAAGTCCTCACAGCCTACACGGAAAACACCGACTAGACTGTGATACATTTATGTACCAAGATTGAGCGCTCCCTCTCTTTCTCTCTTTCTCTCTCTCTCTCTTTCTCCCCTGAACAAACACACATATACACACATCCGGGCTTTGCCGTATTGATAATAATGTCATCTTGGAGTGAGGGCTCTCATTGTGTGGAAGTCAAGGCTGGCATTGTGTGCCAGTATCGTCCACTGGTTTATCAGTGTTTCTTTGATGGCTCTGGACTCACAGACTCACAAAGAGCACTTTGTGCCTCAGTTCAGATGGCTTCAGACCTCTGAGACAAAAAAGTGTTCAGAGCACAAATCTAACTGCCATAACTGGCACATAATACATTTTAAATAATATTTTTATTATTTATATATATATGTATATATATATATATGTTTTTCCATTTTTAATTCTTTTGAATTCCCAAATCACACATCACTATGAACCCACACACACATAAATTCAATAATTCGCAAATAATACATTTTAAGTGATATTTTATTTTTTCTTTTATTTTAATTTATATATTTATTTCTTACGTTATTTTTGCAATGTATTCACCGTAAACTTCACTCTCAGACACAGAAATCACATCAGTTTAATAAATAAAAGATTTTAAAAATATTTTTAAGTGTTATACAGTTTTTTATATTATTATAAACTGTCTAAATGTCTCAGCAGTAAACAGTAGACTTTCAGAGCACATTTCACAATAATGCATTTAATCAAGAATGATTGTTAATCTTTTTTTTAATTATTTTATTATTTTCACATTTTATTTTAATTTATATATTTATTTTTTTCCATTTTAATGTTTTTTTTTTGTAATGTATTCACCGTAAATTTTTACTTCAAACTTCACACAAAATCACATCAGTTTAATAATAATAATAGATTAAAAATAAATAAAGTTTTTATATTATTATAAACTGTCTAAATGTCTTAGTAATTTTTAACAATCTTTTGTTTGTTTGTTTGTTTGTTTTTAAATACACTTTGTATTATTATCTTTAAGTTTACTCCTTATAATTCCTCAAATTCTACTTGCTGCAACAATGGATGCTACACATAAATAAAATAAAAGTGTGTTTTTATGTTCACAACATAAAATGTTTTCATATTGGTACATTTTGAACAATAAACCTTCCCCCTTGTTCTCCATTCAGACAGTATGTGAGTGTAGTCACAGTTGGAAAACAGGTTTTAAAGACCAGCTCTTCCTGCACTACCGGTATGCGAGGCACTGATTGAACAAACAAGTACTACACAGACAGACAAACAGACAGACAGACATACTTACACAACAACCCTTAATGAATCTGATGCTGCTGCTGCTGATTATTATTATTATTTTAATTTTCCGGAGAAATGCAGTGCATAATTTTTTTATGGTTTTGGGACACTTTACTTGTTGGTTAATATCTCACCAGCCAACATCATTATGAGCCAGAACACACCCTGATCGCTCTCTCATGCACTTTCTGCTTTGAACAGTGTGAGAGTGTGTAAATTCATAAATATTTTCCACTGAATATATACATTATATATTGGCAAAGACATATTTAAGCACATATGCCGTAATGAGAACATGCTTTTTCATTCCTTACTTCATCTGACTGAAACTGTGTTGATTTTCACAATAGTTCTGCCCTCTTCTGTCCGACATAAGGAACTGCATTGCTAGAAGACACTCGATTTACTCCACGAATCCAGCTCAGAAGTTTCAAAGCATTTGCGATAAATAATGCAATCAATTAAAACTGTAATTAAATCTACAATTAGACACAAGCAATTTCTGGCGCCTACCAGAGATCATTATAAGACAGTTCACACCTAATATATAATATGAAGACGTCATTAGGTGGCTTTATTAAAGCATATTTCAGATCAGGAGGGATAGGTTTAATCAAAAGTATCCAGTGTAATCCACCAGCAGGTGTGGTCATTACATAAGAAGTAGCTTTAAAAAACAGTTCACCCAAAAATGAAAATTCTGTCATTAATTTTTCACGCTCATGTCCTTTAAGTCCTTCGTTCGGAACACAAATTAAGATATTTCTGATGAAACCTGAGAGCTTTCTGATCCTGCATAGACAGCAAGGGTCCACGGTCAAGGAACAGAAACGTAGTAAGGAAATGGTTAAAATAGTCCATGTGACATCAGTGGTTCAACAGTAATTTTAAGAAGCTACGAAAATAGTTTTGTGCGCAAAGAAAACAAAAATAGTGACTTTATTAAACGATTTCTTCTCTCCCAGGACAGTCCGCCACCATTATCGAGAGCAGGGTTGCCAGGTTTTCACAACAAAACCCGCCCAATTGCTACTCAAAAGTAGCCCAATCACGTTTTGAGGGGGGTCCCCGTTAAAAATCGCATTCAATGGGGTAAAATACACGTTTTTGGCGGGGTTCCCCTGGTCAAATTAGCATTCAAGCGGCCAAATATTACGTTATTGTGGTCGCTTCAACCCATGGACATGAAAAACAACCCGAGGCAACAGTGTTAAATTAGCCCAATTCCGCTGAAAACCGCGGACTTGGCAACACTGGTCGAGTTAATACATACTTATCTAACGAACGATCAGTTATTTTGTAAACAAATTGACAATGTATATACTTTTTAACCTCAAACTCTCGTTTTGTCTATTATCGGCGCATGCGTAGTCTGTGTAATCCGGCTCAACACAGTTAGGTTATGTCGAAAAACTCCAATCTTATTTTCTCATCATCTCAAATCGTCCTACTTCGCTGCAGAAGTACTGACCCAGTGTTTACAAAGTGAACATGCAAAGAAGATCAAACGCTCTTTACAAAAAAGGTGAAAACAGCAATGTAGGATGATTTTGAAGTTGGAGAAGAAAACGAGATGGGAGTTTTTCGACATACCCTAACTGTATTGACCCGGATTACACAGACTACGCATGCGCATCACTGAGAATAGACAAAACGAGAGTTTGAGGTTAAAAAGTATATAAATTGTCAATTTGTTTACAAAATAACTGATCGTTTCGTTAGATAAGACCCTTATTCCTTAGCTGGGATTGTTTAGAGCCCTTTGAAGCTGCATTTAAACTACATTTTGGAAGTTCAGACTTGGGGGCACCATAGAACTCCATATATGGAGATAATTCCTGAAATGTTTTTCTCAAGAAACATCATTATGACTGAAGAAAGAAAGACACGAACATCTTGGATAACAAAGGGGTGAGTAAATTATCTGGAAATTTTTGTTCTGGAAGTTCTTCTTTAAATTGTGTTCAGAAGATGAACTTTGTTTTTTGGGTAAACTATCTATAATGGAACAAACACAAAAAAAACAACACATAAAGCAAATAATTTTCACGTTTTTATTTGAGTGTAGTGTTACAGTCAGGGATCAGAGGGAGAGAAAGATTTTGGTGTCTACATCATAATAATCAACAATAATCTTTCTGTAATCTACTGTAACAGATAATTACACATTTCATCCATGATTTCTAAGTTCTATTTATTTATTTATTATTCAATGAGAAATTGTTTTCCCCGTCATTGATTATGTTCACTGACACTGTATAAGCCATCAAAATGATTTACCCAACACAGTAAAAAATTAACAAAGAAAATGCATAAGCACACAGAGGTAAAAACACATTCACCAAAACACTCACCAAAATAAATACATAAATAAAAATATATCGAAGAAGATAAAATCAAACTTTAAACCATCCTAAGTCAACCCTAACTACTCAATAAGCACAAAAACTATTTAATGCAAAGAATAAATGCTTTGAAATCAAGCAAACTATGTATTTGAGATTTTTTTAACCCCTTTGTTCCCATATCGACTAAAAACGAAACAAGCAACTCAGTGACCCAATAACTTAGTTAATAAATAACCTTGTGAAAACACACTTTTGTAAGAAGATAAGGCCACAAAACTTAACAGACTGGACGGTTCACACTGCAGACTTGTGTGTGTAGAAATGGCCTTGCAGACATGTCGTTGTTTGCATTATATGCTGAAATAGAGTGTGTTAAGCTAAGCTTATGTTACGTAGCCAAACTGGAGGTTAAGTGTCTTGCTAAGTTGCACAGTTGTTTTGGTAACTCTCCCGTTCCTGCGTCACCCACACGCTACAGCACTCAAAATAATACTCTATTTAAATCATGTCCTAGGTTGAAAAGACCTGCCATTTTAAAATGTTCATACATGAGTCATAACAATGGGTTTTAGTGTAAAGGTGCTGGGTATTATGTGGGAGAATGCTAAAAATATGTAGTTATTCCTAGAAACAAATACAATTACAAACAGACTGTGTTAGTGTTAGTGTTTGATTTGTGCAAAGGATTACCAACACATATGCAATGCAGGATATGCAGTTTTGTTGTATTTACACTAGCTAGCATGGTAAAATAAGTTAGGATTTGATTTTCCATTTGTCCTTGTAGTCTGTAACGCATATAGATACTATGAATTATACATAAGCAATGCATCTGTGATGTTAGCCTGAAGCGTTAAACACAAAAGACCATGTACTGTAAATATATATCTATATATTTTTCTGGTTTCAGAACTATACTAATCAAAAACAATGAATAAGTCAAAATGTGTGCACTCACTGATTAAACAAAATTCACATTCATTAGGGGCGATATGTTAGTCTGAACCCACAAAATGCATTATGAGCATGAAACATGCAAACAAACACAAAAGCAGATGCGTTATTATGCAGTTTGCCGCAGACCACTGACATACCGAGGCTTTGTGTACATGTGTGCTGTTTTATGCTGTTCACTAATGTGCTATAGCAAAAAATAGCCAAGTTTAGTGTTTTAATCTACTAATCACGTCAGTGGCAAATTAGTATAGCAACTATGATCTATCTATCATCTATCTATATATCTATCTATCTATCTATTTATCTATCTATTTATCTATCTATATATCTATCTATCTACCATCTATCCATCTATCTATCTATCTATCTATTGGACTAACAGCACAGCATCCATGCCATGCAAACAATGCTAGTGATTCTTACAAAACAACACAGTTTTATCCATGCAACACTTAGCCAATTCTACAACAAAGGGGCGTTTGATGGGAAAAAGCTTTATTTACAGCTTGACTCAAATGCGAATTAAGTTGAACTACCGAACAGCACCACGTTTGACAATTTAGGCGAGGGATGTGTGACAAGCGACATTGGTTCTACAGCGTTCTCCATTCTAGTACAGCAGCATGCAACACCAACCAGCTCCGTGTGACTAAACACACACATGCAGATCTAACCGCTACTACACCACGACACGACACCAAGAGAAAGAGCCATGCAAAGCACAGCAGGGTATCTAACGCAATCACGAACCGCCCGCAGACTGTGGATATTGTGTGCGTGAGGAGGCAAACTGCATTATAATCGCATCTACTGTACAGAGCAATACGTGGAAATACATAAGCATATTACATAATACAAGAGCACGCTCGGACCCAACGATCTTTTTCATGGCAGTCGAGGACAACACTGATCACTGATTGTAAACACGTGAGCGAGTGAGGGAGAGATGATGAAATCTGCTATAAACTGACATGTTCGTATGGAGAAATGAAAAAGTCTACAGAGGAAATGAGATGCGTGTTGATCTGCGTGTGAATGCGTGTGCGTACATACATACAGATGATATACACAGAGCGTAGAAGGCTCTATAAACCACATACTGTGTTTTTCAGAAAAATAAATGAAACAAAACAAAACGAAGAAAAACCAAACATAAAGGCCAAATTAGTCCCACCCCTTTCCCAAAGCGAGAGACGGCCACGTAAAGCAAATCCCGCCCCTCACTTCTTGTTCTTGAGCTGATTGGCGAGCCAGTCGAGCCCTTCGTACAGACCGTCGCCGCTGGTCGCACAGGTCGCTTGTATATACCAGTTGCGATGGCGGAGCGAATGGAGGCCGAGTTTGTCTGTGATCTCAGCTGCATTCATAGCGTTTGGCAGATCCTGGAGGCAAGGAAGAATAAAACAATGTTAAGCATTTGCTGTAGGACCTGATATTTTCTTCTGAAACAAATACACAATTTAGCAGCCAAATTACATGCAATAGATTCTGGACTGTTCATTAAAAGAGAAGTCCACTTCCAGAACAAAGATTTACAGATGTACTCACCCCCCTTGTCATCCAAGATGTTTATCTCTTTTTTTCTTCAGCCGTGAAGAATTTATGTTTTTTGAGTTAAACATTTCAGGATTTTTCTCCATATAATGGACTGATATGGTGCCCCTAGTTTGAACTTCCAAAATGCAGTTTAAATGTGGCTTCAAATGATCCCATATGTAGTTCTAAATGATCCCAGCTGAGGAAGAAGGGTCTTATCTAGCGAAACGATCGGTTATTTTCATTAAAAACATACAATTTAAATACTTTTTAATCTCAAACACTCGTCTTGAATTTCTTTCCCTGAACTCTGTGTATTCTGGTTCAAGACAGTTAGGGTATGTTGAAAAACTCCAATCGTATTTTCTCCCTCAACTTCAAAAATCATTTCAAAATCATCCTACATCACCGCAGAAGTACCGACACAGTCTTTGCAAAGTGAACATGCAAAGAAGATCAAACACCCTTAACAAAAAAGGTAAAACAGCGACATAGGACGATTTCGAAGTTGAGGGAGAACATGAGATGGGAGTTTTTCGACATACCCCAACTGTCATGAACCGGAACAAAAACAGTGCAGGCAGAGTAAGACAAGACAAGCATTTGACATTAAAAGGTATATAAATTGCATTATTTTTATGAAAAAAACATTTACTAGATAAGACCCTTTTACCTCTGCTGGGATCATTTGAAGCCGCATTTAAACTGCATTTTGGAAGTTCAAAATCAGGGCACCATATCAGTCCATTATATGGAGAAAAATCCTGAAATGTTTACCTCAAAAAACATTATTTCTTTATGGCTGACGAAAGAAAGACAAGAACATCTTGCATGACAAGGGGTTAGTACATTATTTGTGAATTTTTGTTCTTGAAGTGAACTAATCCTTTAATGGACATTCAAAAGCAGCCATGTTTTCAGAGTACATACAATTTTATGCAAGTAATGAACACACTAATGTTCAAAAGTTTGAGGTTGAGATTTTTTTAGAAGTCTGTTATGATCACTAAGGCTGCATTTATATGATCAAAAACACACTTAAAATTTACAATTTAAAATTGTAAAACTGTTTTTTATTTTAATTTATTTTAAAATGTAATTTATTCCTTCAGTTTATTATTCCTTTATTTACTTCAGTGTCACATGATCAGAAATCATTCTAATATGCTGATTTGCTGCTCAAGAAACATTTCTTGTTGTATTGAAAACAGTAGTTTTGCTTAATATTTTTGTAGAAAATGCATGTTTTATGGGTTATTTGATTAATATAAAGTTCAAAAGAACAGCATTTATTTAATTTTTTTTGTGGCAATGTAAAAATATTTACTTTCACTTCTGATTATTTTAATGCATCCTTGCTGAATAAAAGTGTTACTATCTTTAAAAAAAGACCCCAGTCTTTAAATGGTAGAATAAATATTCAAATATTTAATTTAATATTTACTTTAGGACATACACTACCAGATTTTTAATGTTTTTTTAAAGAAGTCTCTTCTGCTCACCAAGTCTGCATTTATTTGATCCAAAATACAGCAAAAGCAGTAATACTGTGAATTTTTTTTTACCATTTTTAAAATAACTGCTTTCTATGTAAATATATTTTAAAATGTAATTTATTCCTGTAATCAAAGCAAAATTTTCAGCATCATTACTCCAGTCTTCAGTGTCACATGATCTGCCAGAAATCATTATAATATGCTATAATATTTAATAATAAATCTTATTATATTTTATTATTATTATCAATATTTAAAACAGTCAGTATAATTTTTTTGGAAAGAAATTATAGAAATGAATTATTTTACTTATGCTTTAAATTGATCAAAAGTCATGATTAAGACATTTATAAAGTTACAAAAAATTTCAAAATAATATACAATAACAATAATAATAAATGTTTTTTTTTTTTTTATCTTTGGATCTTCCTATTCATTAAAGAATCCTAAAAAAATGTACTCAACTATTGTACTCAGACATACTCAAAAAATGTTTCTTGAACAGCAAATCAGAATATTAGAATGATTTCTGAAGGATCATGTGACTGGTGTAATGATGCTAAAAATTCAGCTTTAAAATCACAGGAATAAATTACTTTTTAAAATATATTCAAATAGAAAACAGTTATTTAAAATAGTAAAAATATTTTTAAGTGTTACTGTTTTCGCTGTACTTTGAAACAAAAAAATGTGGGCTTGGTGAGCAGAAGAGACTTCTTTAAAAAACATTAGAATTCTTACTGTTCAAAAACTTTTGACTGGTAGTGTCTATTTTGTGATCTGCCAGGTAGTAGGGATGTTTTACAAAAAAAAAATTTTTTAGATCACGGTACCTGTTTGTTTGCAAAGACAAGAAGGACAGCATCACGCAATTCATCTTCTGCAAGCATCCTCATTAACTCCTCCCGTGCCTCGTTAACTCTCTCCCGATCGTTGCTGTCAACCACGAAGATAAGTCCTAAGGTAAGAAAAATGAGTAAAGATAAAGAAACAACTTATTATTCAACAAGCAACAAACAATAACACAACAAAGATGCACAGATTGTATTCAGCTATTTAATATTTTGTTTAAAAGGAACATTTTTGTATGAATAGAGTGTTTCAACTATTTTGCAGTAAGATGTGGACGTGTTAACCAACGTTATTTTAATATCACTGAGATACTACTATAGTTTTCTATTAATATTTTCCACTAATAAAATTTTAGTTAATTATGTTTTAGAGAAATTTTGCTTTGGTAACTAGTGCAATAAAAAAGTTTTTAATGAAATAATAGGTTTTTATTTTCTTTCAGTTCATTTTTATTTTAATTCAAATAAATATTTTTTATGGCTTTATTTTTAGTTATATTTACAAGATGGCTCTGCAGGCACAGCAGTGTAAATGCAGTGTGTGCTCACTGAACACAACACAAACCACACAGACGCACCAAATTACAATCATTTACACAGACAACCCAATACAGCTTGTGTTTTAGTGGGAGAAGTTGAGTGTATGTGTAACTCACCCTGTGTATTTTGAAAGTAGTGTCTCCAGAGTGGTCTGATTTTATCCTGACCACCCACATCCCACACAGTGAAGCTGATGTTCTTGTACTCCACCGTCTCCACGTTAAAGCCTTAAAACACAAACGCAAACTTACACTGTGTGACCCAGAATCAAGGCACAATTCAGTTACTGTACATTCATCTAAAAGCAATATAAAAATATAATGGCTCTAGATATACAGTATCTCACAAAAGTGAGTACACCCCTCACATTTCAGCAATGTTTTAATATATCTTCTTAAGGAACAATACTATAGAAATTAAACTTGGATATTTTTTAGAGTAGTCAGTGTGCAGCTTGTATAGCAGTGTATATTTACTGTCTCATAAAAATAACTCAACATACAGCCATTATTGTCAAAATAGCTGGCAACAAAAGTGAATACACCCTAAGTGATAGCAGCACTATGTCATTTAACCATGCAAAGCCACATGTCCTATTCATCATGTTCATGTTTTTGTCTGCTTGACAGGACCATACAAAGTTGTGTAACTTGTATTAGAGCAGTTAAAATTTGGTGCTTTGAGTACAGTTCTCTCATACTGACCACTGGATGTTCAACAAGGCACCTCATGGCAAAGAACTCTCTGAAGATTTGAGAATTAGAATTGTTACTCTCCACAAAGATGGCCTAGGCTATAAGAGGTTCAGTAACAACCTGAAACTGAGTTACAGTATTGTGACCAGGGTCATACAGAGGTTTTCCAAGACGGCCTCGCAAGGGTCGATCAACAAAGTTGAGTGCTCGTTCTGTGCGTCAGGTGCAGAACCTGGCTTCAAAAAACAGATGCATGAGTGCTGCCAGCATTGCTTTAGAAATTGCAGAAGTAGAAGGTCCGCTTGTCAGTGCTCAGACCATACGCTGCACACTGCAACAAGTCGGTTTGCATTGGCGTCATCCGAGAAGGAAGCCTCTTCTGAAGCTGGCTTACAAGAAAGCCCGCAAAGAGTTTGCTGAAGACAACCTGTCCGAGAGCATGAACTACTAGAAGCATGTCCTATGATCTGATGAGACTAAGATAAACTTGTTTGGCTTAGATGGTGTCCAGCATGTGTGGTGATGCCCTGGTGAGGAGTACCAAGAAAACTGTGTCTCTCCTACAGTCAAGCATGGTGGTGGTAGCATCATGGTCTGAGGCTGGCCGCATGAGTGCTGCTGGTACTGGGGAGCTGCGGTTCATTGAGGGAAACATGGATTCTATTATGTACTGTACATTTCAGAAGCAGAACATGATGCCTTCCCTTCAGAAACTGGGTCGAATGGCAGTTTTCCAACATGATAATGACCCCAAACACACCACCAAGATGACAACTGCCTTGCAGGTTAAGGTGCAGGTTAACCCTATTGAGCACCTATGGGGCATCCTCAAGCGGAAGGTGGAGAAGCACCATGTGTCCAACATCCAGCAGCTTCATGATGTCATTATAGAGGATTTGAAGAGGATCCCAGCAACAACCAGTGCAGCTCTGGTGAATTCCATGCCCAGAATGATTAAAGCAGTGCTAGATAACAATGGTGTTAACACAAAATATTGACATTTTGGACACAGTTTTGACAAGTTCACTTAGGGTGTACTCACTTTTGTTGACAATAATGGCTGTATGTTGAGATATTTTCAGGGTACAGTAAATATACACTGCTATACAAGCTGCACATTGACTACTCTAAAATATATCCAAGTTTCATTTCTATAGTATTGTCTCACTTTTGTGAAATACTGTATATATAAAACACCAGGAAATTGTAACATTTTAATTTCTTAAAAATAACTCATATAATTCATAACTCACAGATTTCTATAAATACTCTATACCTGCCATTTTCTGCTATAGAAGCATTTATATTTTCCAACAGTAATAGCAACATTAAATATTCAGCTAACTTGGAAAATCTGCAGTGTAACGGTTTGTCAAAATTTAGAACTGAATAATCTTCTCTGTTTAATTTCAAATAGTAAATTTAAATTTAAATGGTTTCATCCTACAAGAAAACTGTAATAAAAAAAATGAAATGGAAATGTTCTTTAACCAGCTGTTTCTCAGATGTTAATTATATGATGAAATACATATACTTAATACAAATTTATACACTAAGTGTTTGAAATGACATTGTGTCTCAGACCTTGAAAATAAGAGAAAGATTTTACCAATGGTTGGGATGGTGGTCACGATTTCTCCCAGCTTCAGTTTGTAAAGGATTGTAGTTTTACCAGCAGCATCTAATCCAACCATCAGAATTCTCATCTCTTTCTTCCCTATCAGACTCTTCAGCAGATTGCCAAAAATATTCCCCATGATTCAATGTTTTGCTTCGTCTGGCCCAATCACAATCCAGAAAGCTGTGAGTCCTTAGTGTGGAACAATCCACTGAGGTAAAAGACTGGGAAGCCTTGAGAAAAAAGGTTATATAGCTGAGAAAAAGAATCTAGAGTCCTTCAAAGGGAAAAGAAAATGAAATGTTATTCTCACTCTCATAAAATGTGCACTTTTATTCAGCAAAGACATTAAATGAATCAAAAGTAACACTAAAAAACATTTATAATGTCACGAAAAATGTTATTCCTTTCTATTTGTCAAACAATCCTGAACAAAAAGGATTATGGATTCCACCAAAATATTAAGAAGAAGAACCATTTGCAGCATTGATAAAAATAAAAATGCTTCATCAAAATCAGCATATTAAAATGATTTCGGAATAATCATAATAATCATACTACAGTTTTTATTTACTGTATATCCAATAAAAAATGCAGCCTTGATATGCATAAGAGATTCTATTCAAAAACAATAAACAATTGTGTAGGTATGCGTATTTATACACACTAAGAAAAAAAGGTACAAAAGCTGTCACTAGGGCCTTTTCAAAAGGTATTTTTTTGTTTCTTTCAGGTACTAATATGTGACCCAAGACCACAAAGTTAGTCGGGTAATTTTTTTAAAATTGAGATTTATTCATAACATGAAAGCTGAATAAATAAGCTTTCAGTGATGTATGGTTTGTTAGGATAGGACAATATTTGAATTCTGAGGGTGCAAAAAAATCTAACTTTTGAGAAAATTGCCTTTAAAACTGTCCAAATTACCTTCTTAGCAATGCATTTTACTAATCAAAAATTAAGTTTTGATATATTTACAGTTGGAATTTTAAAAAAATATCTTCATAGAACATGATCTTTACTTAATATCCTAATGAGTTTTGGCATAAAATCGATAATTTTGATCCACACAGTGTATTTTTAGCTATTGCTACAAATATACCTGTGCTAATTACACTGGTTTTGTGGTCCAGGGTCACATATATACATTTTTAGGTACTAATACGCACATTTAAGGTACAAATATGCACCCTCATATTGCAGCACATAATCTACATAAGGTGTGATTTAATTGACTGAATTTAACATGTAAACGATGATCTGTGCAATCTGCACAGTTCAGTCAAACATTCTTTCACCCACTGTAATCACACAACTGATTATCAAAGACGCATTTGGAAGTTGCAAGTCTCTGAATCCTGAGTGGGCGGTTTGAATGAGCATGACGCTTCTGGGTGTGAATATACATTTATGAGCTTCACTAGTATGCTTTATGTGTACAAGCTACAAGAATGTTATCAACTACACACACTGAACTGAAGAAACTATGATCCTGCCATGTCTTCAGGCCATACAGCAATCTGTTCATCCCTCTCATATCCCGCCTTCACATGAACCCCCACTAGTCATCCCTGAACATTCCCAGATGGAGTTATCTGAGATGTAGAACACATTCCCTGATAACCGTGGTGTCCTAATTCATGAATGCCAAACTATAAAGCTCAAATTTGAAATTAAACTTGTTTAAGGGAGACTGGGGCTAGTCGCACAGCGGCTATATCTAAGGAACGATAAGGTTTTGTCAAAGGAGTCACAAATCTATGATTTCTCTAGAAGTGTGTTGTGTGTTTTTGTTTCAAACACCTAGTTTCAAACACTTTTAAAAAAATGAAAATTTGCTGAATGTTTACTTCAGGTCATCCAAGATGTAGATGAGTTTGTTTCTTCATCTGAACAGATTACATCAATTGTTCAACCAATGGATCCTCTGCAGTGAATGGGTGCCGTCATAATGAGAGTCCAAACAGCTCATAAAAACATCACAGTAATTCACAAGGAATCCCACACCACTCCAGTCCATTAAATCACCTCTTGGGAAGTGAAAAGCTGTGCATTTGTAAGAAACAAACCCATCAAAATGCATTTAACTTCAAACCACTGAATCCTTGATCCTTAAAACTGCTTTCTCAAAAAAGCTGTCTTGTCTGAATCAGAAGAGCAATATGCACAGCCAAAACAGTCTAAAACAGTTCAAAACAAACAAGTCATTTAGATGTGAGAGGACAACAGAGGATGAGAAAGTGCTGTTATAAATGATGGACTTGTATTTTAGCTGGAAGCAACGGTTTTAAATTAAAAATGTCTTAATGATGGATTTATTTATTACGAATGTAATAAACACACGTTAGTTGATGGACAGGAATTGTGTGGATTACTTGTGGATTTTTGTGATTTTTTATCAGCTGTTTGGACTCTCATTCTGACGACACCCATTCACTGCAAAGCATCCATTAGTGAGCAGGTGATGTAATGCTAAATTTCTCCCAGGTAGATAAAGACACAAATCTTGGATGGCATAAGGATGTGTAAATTTAAAGCAAATTTTAATTTTTGGGTGTACTATTTCTTTAAATTAAAATATTATGGTAAATTCTGTCCTTCAAACTAAAATACCCATCATCATATTCATGCTTTAACTGTTGGCTAAACAAATCCAGGCTAAAACAAAGCACAATAAATCCACATTACGAACAAATATTTAGATTTTTACTGAAATGTTGAACTATGTGTTAAGGACTTACGAAAAAAAAACGATTTTTCATATTCATATTCATGTTTGAATGCATTGGATACATGCGTGCTGTTTCATGAACTGTTTTGTGTTTTAAAAATTTAACTTTGCTGAATGTCCACATTGTGAAACTTAATGTCATTCTGTAACAAATTGTTAAAGTGTGTTAAACTGTATCTAAACTGTAACTGTTTATCCGTGTGGACATGTCCAACAGCTTTGGTGTAGCAAAACATGCCTTGAAAGAAAATGACTTTCCAAAATAAACATATTCAGAGCCTAATATTGACAGAAGCAAAAGTGTGAAACTAGCCTTAGCCTCCCCTTACCTAAAATCAAGACAAAAGGTTACAAATTTAAACATGCATAACCAGCAATAAACTATACTCAATACAAATGCAAATGTGTCCACTAAGACAGTAATATGAGAAGGTGGTTATATGATAATTATTAATCTGGTAATGATGCTGTACGGAATCTGCGGGGGTCTAACGCCGGTTGAGCTGTCCATGGTGCTGACGCCCCGACCCACCTCCAGCAAACCCCCTTCCACAAAAAAACACGTCTGATATTACTTCCATCCATTTTTATAACAGACTTTTAAAAGACGTTTTTTAAAAGCTTCCTTGTTTCTGAGTGATTCGACAAATCCGAGGCTTTCTCAAACCCGTGCAAGAGACCCCAACAATGTAGTCACGATACGACGAAATAGCACTGCGCTAGACGGATATCCACATGACATCTAATACGATGGTTTTTAAAAACATTGATGTGGCTCTGAATGAATTATTTAGATTACTGCCGGTCTGTTGGAGCTTATAAAGGCCTACGACCCTTTGACAATGTCGGCGTAGGATACAAAGATCGGAGCTTCTCCGTGAAGAGAGGCGTTTGGCACGAAGCAGATGGATGAAATTGTTCTTATGCAAGATCACTACAATTCATACTAAAACAACCCGGAATGAATTAAACCCCGAGTGCAATATGAGCCGTCATAATGTCTGAAGAGGCGTAAGGCAGCACATCATCTGTGATACAGATCTTCATTCATTTAGAGAGATAGAGAGACGGTACGTGCCTCGCGGAAGGCCTGACGCCTTTCTATGTCCAACATCAATAAAAAACGCGCTGTCATATTTTACCAAACGTACAAACAACATTTCATCCAGTGAGAAACACTTAGAAGCGCTTCGTTTTAAAGCAATCACATCAAGTGAACGTATCTGAATTACCTTGCGAGCTGACACCAGCCGATTTTGGACACGGAGAGACAGAGAGAAGATCTCACGAGAGTTCACAACGACAGCACAGGCTTCGGTGGGGAATTCTCGCGATGTTTGGTTTTCGCATCTTGAGACTGCCTCCAGTCAGGTCAGGTAGCACAGGCAAACAAATGACATGTCAAGGAAATGCTTGAGGTGTTACAACACTCCTTAAAACTACAACTTCCCTGCATTCTTAGCAAATATCTAGCATTTTTGTATTTCTTGAAGCATATGTAGGTCTGCATTTATTTTTGACCTGTTTAGGGCTATTTGAGGACTTTGTAAAGTGATAAAAATAAAAAGGAAAATAAAAGTCATTTCAAGTCTTGCAAAGAAACAATAGGCCTAAATAAACTGTTAAACTGATGCTTATTATGTAATAGTTTATTAACTTACATCACTAGGCAGTCTACTCCAGGGTTGTTATTGTTAAATTACACTAAAACTAAAACAAAGTGTCATTACTTGGAATTAAATAAACATTTTTTTAAATAATGTTGCCAAGGCAACATTTTCTCATTCTCATTTAGTTTTAGATGAAGCACTAAAATAACTAAAACTAAAAAATAATATGAAGTACATTGATATATTTTAATAAAAACTAATACAAATAAAATACACAACAAAAATACTAAATCTGAACCTAAATTACAATGAAAAGAGAAAAATTACTCCAAAAAAACTAAAATTAATTTATTGAAAGGCAAAATTTTTCATTTTCGTTTCATTTAAGCTAAAGCACTAAAATAGCTAAAAAGAAATAAACTAAAATTAAAACCTGATATGAACTACATAAATATATTTCAATAAAAACTAATAAAAATAACAAAATACACATACAAAAATAACACTAGTCTATTCCAAGCAAAGACAACTTGATAACTCAAACATAAATGTATAAAAATCAACCTAATGTGAATTTAAAGAAGCAAATAATTATACAGCTTATGTATATTTTTCACATTCATTTATGTTTTTATAAAAGTTTCTTGTAAAAAAAAAATAAAAAAAAAATAAAAAAATCGGTAACACTTTACAATAAGGTTCACTGGTTAACATTAGTTAACGACATTGTTAAAATGAACTAAGAATGAACAATACTTCTACAACATTTATTAATCTTAGCTTATGTTAATTTCAGAATTTACCAAGGCATTATTAAAATCACAAGTTGGGTTTGTTAACATTAGTTAATGCACTGTAAACTAACATGAACAATGAACGACTGTATTTTTATGACATTAACAAAGATTAATACATAGTGTAATAAATGTATTGTTCATTGTTTGTTCATATTAGTTAATACATTAAGTAAAGTTAAAGTTAAAGTTAACACATTACTGTAAAGTGTTACCGAAAAATCTTAAAGCTGAAGTACATACTTTTCTGCTCATTGTTCATTGGTTCAACGCGGCAGGGGGCGGGGCTATCTGTGTGTATGACCAATGGAAGACCGGGAAGTTGTTAGGAAACTTGTCTGGCAACAACTATTATTTTTACAGTTCCGTTTAGTGACGCTTGTGGCGCAAAAGTACACACGTTGCCTTTAAACAAATCTAGAAAAAAACAGCACATGAATGCAGTGCTGTTTCTCAACCTCAGAATATCTCACGCGCCCTCTAGCGGGGAAGTTCTCTAACTGCAGCAGCCATGTGGAGAGACTTCTGGGATGCTGGCGGATTTTGAGGCGGGGATTCCAGTGACCCAGGTATTGGTCCAGTGTTCGCGGGTCGTCTAACCTCGCCGTTATCTCTTCACTATAATAACACATCAGCTTTAACTGGCATCTCGCCTTTAGTAACTTCTTTTGTCCGATCATCCGGTCGAGTATTTATTGGCTCCCTCAGCACTGCAAGGCTGCAGTGGGGCGACCCTGGTGACGGAAGCGAGCCATTTAGAGTAGCTTTTATCCTTTTTGTGCTTATTGTTGGTGCTGATCTTCTCATAACGTGAGACAGGATGCAAATTCGGACAGGGATCGCATTGGTTTTCCTCGTAGCTTTTGCATTTGTTGCAGCTGAGGACGGAGATAGCAAAGAATCGATCGAACAGTTGGTTGTGGAGACATTGGTAAGTTGGGTCAAGTTTTTTTTTAATGAATGACTAGAGTGACTATTACTACTAGAGTCCACGTATGCATGTGTGCTTTAATGACAAACGTACATTCACGTCTCAATGCAAACATGCATATTCACAATATTGCATCTATTTTAGTACAGTCCATGTTTTGCGCATTTCATTTCCTTTGCAATACGAAGTCCACTCTTTTTCAATAATATGTTTTTGATCATTTTAGGTGAATCCAGAGACATGCACGATTACATCAGAGATGGGAGACACGCTTCAAATCCATTACACGGTAATAAATACAACGCGTTGCGCTTTTACTGCCTATTATGTTGTAAAACGAGGCACCTCCCAATGAAATCCCTGGGTATTATGGCATACAATACGGCAAAAGGTACTCTTGGAGGATATTTGGACATGAAATCCGTTCAGTGATGTGGCAGACCCAAGCTGACATCTGGGCTCGCCATATCTGACAGAACATAGAGTTGTACTGCAGTACATGTGAAAGATGAACACATATTTCTCTTGAGTTTATTCAGAATACAAGTTCATCGTGGAGTCACCTTCCTGTTTCAAAATGCAGTTATTTGTAATAGTATTTCAGTTTTAAGCGAAACCAAATGTTGTGGAGGAGGCGGAGCAACACGTCAGCATTTGAGTCGAGGCGAGCAGCGGTGATTCGGACTCCAGGAAATGCTCGATGCTCGAAAGAGGCGTGTGCGCGCTCCCGCGCTATAGGGAACATATAAGAGGAGACCGAGTTTTTTTTACTCTCCTGAA
This sequence comes from Labeo catla, assembly GCA_012976165.1. NCBI lineage: Eukaryota > Metazoa > Chordata > Actinopteri > Cypriniformes > Cyprinidae > Labeo > Labeo catla. The sequence continues at coordinate 208,651 of VONZ01000307.1, forward strand.
TAGTTCTTAGATTAGATCAATACATCAAGGTCTTTGCTACAAAGAAAGGAAGAAAAACAGAGAATTTTAACTTTTAAACAATTAATTGAACACATGATTAAATATAAATATAATGTGTGTGTGTGTGTGTGTGTAACAAATGCAACAAATCGTTTATAACAAAAATCAAAAAAAAAATTTTTTATAAACGTTTAGTTGTCACAAAATGTAATCCTGTGTTAAATTTTTTATTTTTGTACTTTTTTAAAATTAATTTTAGTAAAATTAAAATTAAGAAAAAGAATAATTCAACACATGATTACAATTTGTGACAACTTGTGCCTCTTGAAACTACATTAAATAAATAAATATATATCTTTGTGAATATATATATATATATTTTTTTTTTAAACAAAACAACAATATTTTTAATCTATTTGGCAATGAACTAAAACTATAAATAAATTAAAACAAATGAATTTCAAATAATAAAAAAACTATGTAGAAATGAAAAAAAAAAACGAACAAAAAAAAAGACAAAACATAAACTTATTTGAAAACTTTAAAATTACAGAACGGCTCACTTTGAAACAGAAGATTATAAATTTATAAAAGTATACTAATATAACACTATATATATATACACACACAGGTATAATTTCACTATATATATATATATATATATATATATTTTTTTTTTTTAACAAAAACAATATTTTTAATGTATTTGGCAATGTTTCCCATTTTTGTTTAGTTAAACTTGAAGTACTAAATGAACTAAAACTATAAATGAATTAAAACAAATCAATTTCAAATAAAAAACGATGTAGAAATTTAAAAAAATTGAACAAAAGAAAATGACAAAACATAAACTTATTCGAAAGCTTTAAAATTACAGAACATTTCAGAACAGCTCACTTTAAAAAACAAGACAGAAGATTATAAATCTATAAAAGTATAATAATGATATAACACTATATATACACAGGTATAATTTCACTATATATATAGTGAAATACACTACCAGTCATTTTTTTAAAGTAGTCTCTTCTGCTCTCCAAGCCTGCATTTAGTATATTTTTTGCTATTTAAATAACTGTTTTCTATTTTAATATATTTTAAAATATAATTTATTTCTGTGATTCCAAAGCTTAATTTTTAGCATCATACTCCAGTCACATGATCCTTCAGAAATCATCTAATATTCTGATTTGCTGCTCAAAAAACATTTATTATTATTATTATGTTGAAAACAGCTGAGTAGATTTTTTTCAGATTTCTGTATTGAATAGAAAGTTGAGAAGAACAGCATTTATCTGAAATAGAAATCTTTTGTAACATTATAAATGTCTTTATCATCACTTTTGACCAATTTAAAGCATCCTTGCTAAATAAAAGAATTAATTGCTATAAATTAATTTCTATAATTTCTATAAATGAATACTTTTACATTAATAAAAGTATTAATTTTGAAATATTTCTAAAGGATCATGTGACACTGAATGAGGCTGAAAATTCAGCTTTGATCAAAGGAATAAATTACATTTTAAAATATATTCAAATAGAAAATATTATTTCAAATAGTAAAAATATTTCACAATGTTACTGTTTTTGCTGTACTTTGGATCAAATAAATGCAGGCTTGGTGAGCAGAAGAGATGTCTTTAAAAACCTTACTGTTCAAAAACTTTTGACTGGTAGTGTATATATAATTTTTTCAGACAATGTTTAGCTTAAAGCGTAGACATACTTTAGTTATATGTTTATACTACCATTGAAAGATAAATGTCAAACGGTTTGGCTAACAGAAATTGTAATTAATAAAATGTTTTTAAATTTTAGCATGTAAAACACATGGTGACAACACAATATGACAACATATTTTGTCTTTGTATTACTGTAGTCTTTCCAAACCTTTTACAAGTGAATCCACAATTCCAGCAGCCTGGCAGTGACCTGGGTGGCTGTCACCGTTTATTACTTCCAGGCATATAAATAAATAATTTGCTGCATCTACATAAAACTGGATGCAACTAACCTGCAAAACCATTTTTTCCTTTCCTCTGCAGGGTCGATTAATGGACGGGAAGGTGATTGACACCTCTCTGTCTCGTGAGCCTCTGGTCGTAGAGTTGGGCAAGAGGTCTGTCATCACAGGTATGAGGCTCCGCCACTGCATTCGAACCCCAAATGACATTATGTTCATAACAACAGAGATTTGTTTAGTTTAGAGTAGCCATGAAGAAATTATGATAACTAAGCTCATGTTTTCTTTAGTAAAACTATGGAAATAAACAGAAATGATGTGCTGTTTCCACAACTGCACATATCTTTAAAACATGTTATTTTGCTTGGCAGGCCTAGAGCAAGCCCTGGTTGGACTGTGTGAAGGGTAAGTTGAAGTCAGTGCCTGCATGTCAATTGGGAATGTACAATCGTGGCAATGCATGTAGGCAGAGACGGTGTAAACAATATGTTCAAGCCCACTCGAAGAACACAGGTCTTTTAGGGTGAAGTCTGAATCAGCCACTTTAAAGTCTGTTTTCAGTCTTTTCTGTTTATGTTTTTGCACAGACAAAAAATCAAGGCCACAATTCCAGCTCATCTAGCGTATGGAAAGAGAGGATTCCCTCCAACTATTCCAGGTACCATCACCACATTTAAAGTGGCTTTAAAGCTAGTAAAGCTGTCGTTTAGAACTTGTATGACTTTCTATCTTCTGTAAAACACAAAAGAAGGTATTTTGAAGAATATTGTTAACCAAACAGTTTTGGTTCCCAATGAGTTTCATTTTTATATGTACAAAAAGGTACAATGGAAGTCAATGGGAATCAAAACTGTTTAGTTATTGATATTCTTCAAAATACCTTCCACAGAAGAAAGTCATACAGGTTCTGACCAGCACGAGAGCAAACTTTAAATCACGTTCCTTGTGACTATTATTATATTCTTCACCTCCGTCTCTCTTTCCTCACAGCGGACAGCACACTTGAGTTTGAGGTGGAGGTGATTTCTCTGTCCCAGCAAACGCCGTGGCAGAAGCTGGTCAATGACGTCTTGCCTCTTTTGTGCTTGGCGCTGGTTCCCACTTTACTGGGTTTAGTGGGTCTCTACCTCTACAACAAAGCACATGCACAACCTCAAGGCAAGAAGAAGAGCAAAGACAAGAAAAGCAAGAAGAAATAAGATCAAAGCCAAAAAGAATAAACTATTTAAATAAGAAATGCTTTGTGTGGTGCTTTCTGTTTTTATCTTGACTTGTTTGAGGACATTGAGTCATTAAAACGTTCAATTAGAACTCTTGCATTTACATTTAAGTCATCGAACAGATGCTTTTATCTAGAGCTACTTACGAACAGTGATTTAGGATGTACAGTGGCAAGTATTTTAAAGCATACCAAAAATAGAAAGCAGGGATAATTTGGGTTTTTTGTAATTTAGTCAGACAATGTTTAGCCTAAACATTCTGCTTCAGACATCTTTGATAAATTATCCATTACCTGTTTCAATTAAATATATACTCTGGCATTCAAAATTTTTGGTTGGTAAGAGGTTTAAAATGTTTTTTTAAGTCTCTCAGATTTACCAAGGCTGCAATGTTGTTTGATGTAAAATTGTGAAATATTATTACAATTTAAAATAACAGTGTTCTTACATAATATCTTTTAAATGTAATTTATTCTTGTGAAGGCAAAGCTGAATTTTTAGCATCATTATTCCAGGCTTTACTGTAAAATGATCCTTCAGAAATGATTCTAATATGAACTGATTTTGATGCTCAAGACACATTTCTTATTATTAGCAATGTTAAAAAACAGCTTTACTGCTTGAACTTCCCTGGAGACAGTGATATACAGTTTACACACACCTTGCAGAATCCGCAAAATGTTAATTATTCATACAAAATGTACGTTATTTTTTTTTAGTACTGACTTGAATAAGATATTTCACATAAAATACATTCACATATAGTCCACAAGAGAAAATAATAGTTGAATTTATAAAAATGACCCTGTGCAAAAGTTTGATTCTTAATACTGTGTTGTTGCCTGAATGATCAACAGCTGTGTTTTTTTTATTTTTGGTTTAGTGACAGTGATTCACGAGTCCCTTGTTTGTCCTGAATAGTATAGTGTCCGCTGTTCTTCATAAAAATCAAACAGGTCCTACAAATTCTTTGGTTTTTCAGCATTTTTGGGTTTTTGAACTTTTTGAATTTGAAGATCAGGATAAACTTATTTTGTCTTCTGGGAAACATAAATATCTTCTGTAGCTTCTGAAGGGCAATTTTAAATGGAAAAAAAAATATATTTAGGCAAAATCTGAAAAACATAGACATCTTAATTTTTAAATTTACACGCCCCACACTTAATGCATCGCTTTTCCTTCTGGAGCATCTGCGAGTGTTTGAACCTTCTGTAATAGTTGCATAATGAGTCCCTCAGTTGTCCTCAGTGTGAAAAGATGGATCTCAAAACCATACAGTCATTGTTGGAAAGGGTTCAAATACACAAAAATGCTGAAAAACCAAAGAATTTGTGGGACCTGAAGGATTTTTCTGAGGAACAGCAGGCAGTTTAACTGTTCAGGACAAACAAGGGACTCATGAACAACTATCACTAAACAAAAAACACAGCTGTGGATCATTCAGGTAACAACACATACTGACACATACTAAGAATCAAGTGTATGTAAACTTTTGAACAAGGTCATTTTTATAAATTCATTGATTATTTTCTCTTGTGGACTGTATGTAAATGTGTTTTATGTGAAATATCTTATTCGGGTCAGTACTAAATTAACAATAACATGCATTTTGTATGATCCCTCTTATTTTGGTAAAATAATTACCATTTTGCAGATTCTGCAAGGTGTATGTAAACTTTCGACCACAACTGTATTCTTTTCAGGATTATTTTATTCAGTTTTTTCTTCCCGTAAGAGTGGCTGTGGCCATTTGTAAATATTATGGGTCTGGCTTTCGGTCTCTTCCGCTTCCAGCTATTTTTAGCTGTAAAAACAGCTTGTTTTGCTGCTTGATATTGCAAATTGGCAATATTACCACATTATTTTAATGTCTTATCTTGTAATGTAAACAGTTTTGCCGTTTACTGCACGTTATTCTTCTTGTCATTTCTCTATAGCAGCTAATGAACCAGAAGTCCCACCCATAAGCTTACTTTCACGTTACAAGAAAAAGGTGGATAAAAGTAGAAAGAAAAAAAATGTAAAAAGATTTTTGTAAAATAAAATTTTGTTAAATTTAATGCATCCTGCTGAATAAAAATATTAATTTTGAATGGCAATGTATGAGTTAACTGAACCAGATGCAATTAAACTACAAGAATCTTAGATTACAAAGATTATGAGGGACAAGTTGTTTAAACGCATGAAAAATTACAACCTTGTAATATTTAATAGGCCAGTTCATGTGTAAATTTGGAGCATGCAGTACAGTTTATAAGCTAAAACGTCTGTGGCATTAAATCTAAAATGCAACTCATTTTCCCAGTGAGTTTTGTCTTTTTTCATTAAAAATTAACTAGCGTTTGAGATGAATTGCTTTTATTGTACAACTGCTGTAGCTTATGACCTTACAGTACATTTGAGAGTGTATCGCTAAGATTGCAAAAGTGAATATCACATACATCATTCTCACTGATAAAAATGTTTACTTTGAATGAAATGCAAGTCACTTTAGATAAAACGCTTAAAATGATTAAGATAAGCATCAGTCATTTTACACGTCTTGCAGGTGAAAGGCCTTGTTGGCCAAAATTCAATCAAGATAATTATATACTCACATACTGCTTCTCCAGACATCATTATAACTTTCTGTGCACAGAAAGGAATGTTATTTCCTTCAGGTGATCAATCCACAGTGCAAGAGAAGGGTTAAAGGGCAAAGGCAAAAAGTCAGGAGATCTTCAAGTGTCATCATTGTCTTCAACCGTATGAAACTGTCCTTTACTGTGTCTTTCACTGACATTTTAATACAACAACTTTGCATTAATTATGAACAAATCCAAATTGGCAAAATTACTTAAAGTACTAAAAAAAAGTCAAAATCTGAATACATAATGTGGCCTTAAATCAAATTGCAATATTTGTAATTTACATTAGTTTTTGAATTTTTCACAGCATGTTGTTTGTGATTCATAACATTCATAAATGTTATATACTGAATAAACAGCCTCCATTAAACATAGCTTCATGTTATTTGTTGTCCTGTCTTCAAACTAGATCATACACTGCAGTGCAGTATTAAAAAAAAACATTATGCATCAATGGCTGAAGGTTTTCAGTCATCTAGTCAAGCATCTTTGAGTGATGAAGCTCATGTATTTATAGCTTGGCTTATCTTCCATTAGACGATGAGTTGCAAAATGTCTTCTAATAATGAAAAATGAGTCTATTTGCACCTGAATTAACTTTACCTTACAGAGGTTAGATGCATCAATCTGTCTTCCCGATATATAGAGGGGACGTTGGTTAAGAGAATGAAACAAACCTGTTTGATTAATCTATGCTGCCTCATTAAATTTAGATGTTTAAAATCCCTCACACAAATACGTGATTAGCATCTTTGTCCAGTCATGTACATTTGCTCCAGGTCATTAATATCCTCCAGTTTATTACTGCAAAAATGTGAAGGGATTTTTTTTTTTTTGGCATATCCGACATCTTCAATGATTTGGCGCCATCTTGAGGCAACGAAAAGGATACTAAACCCTTATTTTTTCTCTATAACTATCACAACTTAGTTGACATATTCACTTAATTTTTTTCCTGTAAGAGCGGGCGAGGCCATTTGTAAATGTATTGTATATGACTTCCGGTGTCATCGGCTTCCAGCGTTTTTAGCCGTACAAAACAGTGTTTTGCTGCTTGATATTGCAAACTGGTGTGTCTTACCATGTTATTTTAATGTATTATCTTATTTATGAACACAATGGTTTGTAGAGCTAACCGTTTCACCGTTTAGTGCACTTCGTAATATGAACCGGAAATCTCACACATTACAGAAAACAGCTTGCTTCTGTATTGAAAAATAAGGTAGATTGTTGTAAGATAAAGCTGTGAAGAAAGTGTTCTCTCAAATCATACATTTAGTATGAAATGTACTGAGATCATTGCATTAAAACGACTGACTGATTGTTCCCTGGTGAAAAAAACAGTATATGCTGGTAGGTATGTTTTGATGCTGGTTTAAGATGATCCTTTGCTGGTTTATGCTGGTTTGTGCTGGTCTTTTGCTGGTTTATGCTGGTCCTTTGCTGGTTTAAGCTGGTCCTTTGCTGGTTTATGCTGGTCCTTTGCTGGTTTAGCTGAGTCCTTTGCTGGTTTAAGCTGGTCCTTTGCTGGTTTATGCTGGTCCTTGACCAGCAGCATGACTAGCATAAACCAGCAAAGGACCAGCTTCAACCAGCAAAGGACCAACTTAAACCAGCATCAAAACATACCTAACCAGCATATGCTGGTTTTTTCACCAGGGATGTAATTTATTCCTGTGATTTCAAATCTGATTTTTTAGCATCATTAGTCCAGTCACATGATCCTTCAGAAATCATTCTAATATTTTGATTTGCTGTTTAAAAAACATTTACTAATAATATTATGTTGGAAACAGCTCAGTAGAACCTTTTCAGGTTTCTTTGATGAATAGAAAGTTTAGAAGAACAGCATTTATCTGAAATAGAAATCTTTTGTCATTTTATAAATGTCTTTATCATCACTTTTTTTTTATTAATGTAACACATTCTTGCTATATAAAAGTATTAATTTCTATCATTTCTTTCCCCCCCAAAAGTATACTTTTTCCAAGTTTTTGAATGGCATAGTGTATAATGTTACATACATAAAGCTTTCATAAAGCTTTTGAATGCCAGGCACAACAACAACAACAAAAACTTTTTAATTGTTGCCAGAAACACTTTTGCATTACACTTTTTGGTTTTATTCCCTAAAACTGTTTCTGCACAACATTTGCTGCTTCTTGGACCACGTAGCGTTTCTGATCACGTCTCTCTGTGGCAGCGGCATCCTGTAGAGTGGGAGAAAACACCACCAGAAGCTTCTGATGTCGAAAACTCTCATCAGAAACTGAAACTTCATCCAGGTACTGCTTCAGATAGAGCCTCAGTCGTTCGTTCTCCTGTAATAAAAGCATTTTCTCTCGCTTCAGACACAAATGGTCAAGTTGAACCTTGTTGTAGCGTTGCCAGAACTTCCCAAGAGAAGAATAGTCATGCATTAGCTGGGGACAAAAGACAAGTGAAAAGTCAATAAATGCTACACATCAAAGTAATGAATGTGACATATTTTTGAGTGAAAATAGATATCCATTGAGAAAATAATGATTTTTTCCACCTGACATTAATTCAAAGCCACTACATACCAGAATGGATGCAGATTTGAATGCAAGTTCGATTTTAATAAGCTTATTACCTGAGTGAGTTTTTCAGTCGGTGGCTCCATGGCATTGGCTCTCTCCTGATTCAGCTCTTCTTCACTCAGTGATGACGTATAGAAGGGCAGAACCTTCTCATACTCCGTCTCCAGCTTAGAACACATCTCAGAGAGACGAATCAACCTTTCCCCCTATGGAGAGAATTTTCACTGGTTAAATGCTAATGCCAGAATGAAATATGATCACTACTCCCAACTGATATTCAAAACTATATAATATTATATTATATTATATTGTATTATTAGAAAATGTATATATATTATATTGCATCATGATTAATCTAATACTGTAATTATAGTATACTGTTGAGGTAAAAAGTCTACACCCCCCTTTCAGAATCATTTACAAATGTTAATTATTTTACCAAAATATTAGGGTTCATACAAAATGCATGTTGTTGTTTATTTAGTACTAACCTGAATACAATATTTCATATAAAAGATGTTTACATATAGTCCACAGGAGAAAATAATAGTTGAGTTTATAAAAATGACCCCGTTCAAAAGTTTACATCCCCTTGATTCCTAATACTGTGTTGTTACCTGAATGATCCACAGCTGTTTTTTTTTTTTGTTTAGTGATAGTTATTCATGAGTCCCTTGTTTGTCTGGACCAATTAAACTTCAGAAAAATCCTTCAGGTCCCACAAATTCTTCGGTTTTTCAGCATTTTTGTGTATTTGAACCCTTTCCAACAATGATTGTATGACTGTATGATTTTGAAATTCATTTCATGCTGAGGACAACTGAGGGACTCATATGCAACTATTACAGAAGGTTCAAATGCTCACTGATGCTCCAGAAGGAAAAACAATGCATTAAGAGCTGGGGGTGAAAACTTTTGAACAGAATGAAGATGTGTACATTTTTCTTATTTTGCCTAAATATCATATTTTTTCATTTAGTACTGCCCTTCAGAAACTACAGAAGATACATGTCTTCCAGAAGACAAAATAAGTTAAATTTACACTGCTCTTCAAATTCAAAAAGTTTTCACCCCCTGGCTCTTAATGCATCGTGTTTCCTTCTGGAGCGTTTGAACCTTCTGTAATAGTTACATATGAGTCCCTCAGTTGTCCTCAGTATGAAAAGATGGATGGACTTCATACAGTCACTGTTGGAAAGGGTTTAAATACACAAAAATGCTTGAAAACCAAAGAATTTGTGGGACCTGAAGGCAGTTTAACTGTTCAGGACAAACAAGGGACTTACAAACAACTATCACTAAACATAAAAACACAGCTGTAGCATCTGGACCAATCAGACATACAGTTATTTGTCACATTTAACAAATAATCTTTAAAACCAACAACCCAGCTATATGCTGGAGTTTTGAAGACAACCCCCCAAAGCAACGAACACCCCAAAAGGGCTTAGTTGCCACGGTGACTATCTGATAAGAGGTTTTATTGCTTCAAGGAATGCACATCTGCCCATGCTACATTTGCCATAGGAAAGACACAATGCCTATAGACTCTTTCCTATTCATTCCCAGACAAACCTTTCTTTGACCTTCCTATCACACATAGCCCAGGTCATTGTGTACAGTATTACTGCATTGTATTTTAATTTTGTCTGTTGTATTTTTATTTGTCTTTCTACTGTTTTATGCATGCTTTATGATAGATGACTAGTTGTATAAAGCACCTATGTCATGTTTGGTCTCTTTTAATTCGTATGTTGATGATCTAAAAGATGGTGTAAATTAGATGTTGATACCTATGCAACATATTAGTGTTTTAAGAAACCTAGTAGTTTTTGCATCAACACCCAGTCGAATTACATATGCAAAATACCATGCTCACGGACAAAGAGTCATAAACTTTCTCTCCAAAGGTGAAAGTTACCATTGGTTCATGGACCTCCTGGAGGCGCAGCCTCCAGAGAGCTTAAAGGCAAACGGTTGACCGCCTCCCTAGTTCTTCCCTCTCTTCACTCTCTTCACTCGTCTGCAACATCTACCGATTGCTGCCCGTGTGGAGGAACCCACGGGGAGCCTGAGCCGGCACAGGGCGTGCCTGGCAGGCCCGACAGGCCCAACACTGGCTCTCGACCACTAAGAGCCAGACACTTCCACTCAACTCCTGAATTCATTTTCATGACTCGCCTCAGTCAGTCAGTGGTTCTTTTAGAACCTAAGAAGATGAGCTAGAACTCTTCAGGACTTCCCTAAGCACGCGCCAGGCCTTGCGGCCTTGTCTTTCCATTCCCCAAGGATCACAGGACTTCAGCTGAGTCCCTCTCAGCTCTTGGTTCTTCTTCACTTGTCACATGGGATGAAACTCCCAGTCACCATCGAGTCAGAACATCTTTGGAGTTCATCACTCTTCGGACCCAGAAGAACGTGATCACGATTCCAAAACCACCACTGCTCCAACCATCAAGACCTTCACCAGAGACTGCATTTGGACACTTGTTCAACGACCAAGGCAATGCAAGTATCGTACATTTAACTAAACAATACAGAGGTTTAGTATAAGTTGTAGACAGCACTGATGGTTTCACAGCAGGTGGTTAACTGACTTTTTTTCCATAGCTTCATGCTCCTTCTCTCTCTCTAACTGCTTCTCACTGACCCTTCCCCATGTATGAGTGATTTCATGTTTGTTTGTTTAGATTAGTTATGTGTTAGTCCTTCGTTAATAAACTATTGTGCACAAATTACATGAGTTTTGATTCTGATTCTGCCTTGCAAATTAATGTCCCTTTACGATTCCGATTCGAGCTACTTGCTCTAATGCAATGGTACTTTAAGAAAGTTATTTTCTGTGGCCAAGAAAATATCAATTTCTTAGAGTTGATATAAAGATTATACTGAATGTTCGCTGAGCGAACAGATTAGTTGATGGAAAATTGATTCTGCTACAGTTACTACTGGCAGCTGATATAAGTAATTGTAATTAATCATAATTAATTGTAATTATTTATATACATTTCCCTTTGAGCTAAATTCGCAACATAATGGTGGAGGACGCGGCCATCGTTTAAACATTATTTGCAAGCAGATTCAATATCAAACTTTTGTGTTTGTCCCATAAATTTTATTAACGTCTTACACATGCAGCTTCTGATAACATCAGATAGACTATAGCTTGAATGTGCCCTACCACGAGCAGTAGAAACTTGTTCAATGCTATAACACATTTTTAAATCGTACGATAAGAAACTAACCTGATATTAGCGAAGAAATCCTAATTTCTGTTGTTAGTAGAGCGTAAGCCTTCTCTGACGAAGAAATCTCAGTTTAGCAGCCCGTATAAATGGTACCAGAATGAATTAATCTAAATTTGGGCGAAGAAATCCCCACTTTTAGCTTTAAATGTGGAAGTAAGTCTTCTCTGACGAAGAAATCTCAGATTAGCAGACCACATAAATGAATAAATTCATCTAAATTTGGGCGAAGAAATCCCCACTTTTAGCTTTAAATGCATAAGTCTTGTCTGACAAGGAAATTTCAGATTAGCGGCATTAAATAATCTGCATGGCGAAGAAATCCCACTTGCATTGATATTAAAACTGAGCGACGAAGAAATCTTGCTACAGTATTGTTATTGTAATGGTGATTTGAGCGATGTTCCTCATTTCTCCGAATTAAGGCCTTCTTGTAACTATCGCATATCATTGTAATCATAAAGATTATGCAAATGAATAGCGAATTAATGGTGTAATTCTAGCTTAGCTAACTAGGAATTTACCATTGTCTGTGAAGTGAATGTGCTGATCTGATTTGTGAATGAAGTTGTATGCAAAAAGTCATAACTGACTGCGTGTAAGATTCCCATGCCTGTTTCACAGCAGCACAAGTTCTGCTCAGCTTGTTCGTTGTTGTGAACATCCATCGGTCTCTTAGCAACGTCTCACCCGGAAGTTGAGAGCAGCCTCTTCCGGTTCAATCTGATAACAGCATACACATCACAGACCCTTGTGTAAACTGAGTAGAACTGAGTGTAGCCAAGGCTAACTCTTTAGCAGCCATACAGGCATTTAAGCTAAGCCCTTTACCTCAACAGTTAGCTGTTAGCATCCGACTAATGCTTAGACGTGTGAGTGTAAAGTGTAATGTTCAAGCCACTCCTCTCCTCTCTCTCCCCCTTTCTCTTGGTTTCACCTCCCGTTTGTGCTATCGCTTTCTGTTTAGACTCAGTTAGGTTGGCCCTCCTCACATACTTGGGTTTTAACTGTGTTAATTTATTCTGACTTTGGTCTACCTCGCTTGGATTTTATTATTATTTTTTTTTTAACCTTTGTTTAGCTTGAATGTACCCGTTCAGCTAAATTGATTTTAATTAAGTCACCAATTTAATTAAATCAAGTTACTTACTTTTCCTTTAGTTTCCTAAAGCCATTAGGATATTTTCATTTTTCTTCCCTTATTTTAGTTTATCTGACCATCACTATCTTCCCTCTCGGTATAGGATTATAGCAGTTCTAGCAACTGATGTCCCCTTAATGAACCGTACAGGTCATTAGTAGACTAAATCCTGTCTCTCCTTACTCCTTACCAGTCAGGCCTGCTACTTGAGGTACAAGTACCGTTCACCAAGCCATAGGCCCTGAGAAGACTAGAAACACTTCCTAGTGTTTCTGCTTATTTACCTTGAGATATTTGATGCGTCCCTGCTAGCTTAGCTAACAGCCTCCCTAGATTTATGACCCTACTGCAGCATGCCTTTGAACAAGGAACATCTGCGTAGTCATATCTCCTATCTTAAACTAAATAAGGAAAGCCCTTCCTTCTCCCTCTGTCTCTTTCTGATTTTATTTCAGTTTTGTTTATTTGGCACCTTCATAGTGACCAAACCTGTGAACCATCAGTGTTTTGAGTAATAATTGACTACAGGTAAAGCCTGGTCATTAGCTGACCCCCTGCTTACAGCCCATCAAAGTTACTCAAACCCTCTCTTTGTGCTGACCCGCACGAAATCTTAGCACCCCCACCTCACTAGCTGCCCTAACCAGCTGTTCACACCTTACACGGCCTAGAGAGCCATTCCCTATACAGATAGCTAACACCTCTGTATGTACTTGCATTTGCCGTCTGCATTTCTCTCTTGTGTTCCCACAAGTGAACCAGCATGCCTCAGACATCCAGCCCTGCCACCCACCAGGAACACCTGGAGACCCTGCAGAGCACTGTGATGGACATGCTTCAGCTGAAAGCAGCCAACAACCTGCAATGGCAGAGAAAGGAACAGCAGGACTGCGACACAAGTGGACACCTCACACCCAGCCTGGACAACCAGGAGCTGACCAGCATCATTTTCTTCTTAGTCCACACCCTCAAGGGCCTCAGACAGGAGGTAAATGAACTGAAACTGCAAGTCACAGAGTTCCAAAGGGAACCGACACCTGCTCAGCAAGAGAAGGAACAGGACAGGCGCGAGGAACCTGACAGAACGGCACAACAGAAGGAAATCACCAGTCTTCAGGAGGCTCTGACAGCTGCCAGACACAGAGAGCAGCTTGAAAAGGCCACCAGACAAGATTTGGAAAGAGAACTGTTTCACACAAAGTCGCTGTTAAGAACAGCATACGTAGAACTTAATGAGAGAGACACTAGAGTTAAGGCCTTAGAAGGCCATCTGCATGCAGCCAGAGCTGAAGTCCAAACCCTGACTCAGCAATTCGGCAACATTAAAGAGGAGCTTGACATGGTTCAGAGAGAACTGAAACAGTCTTACCGACTATGCATGGACTCAAGTAAAAGACCCCCTGCTGCACGTCACACAGCCAGCAGTGCAAACCCCCATGCCCCTGTACACAGATACAAAGGGGGGAGCCAAGACCTTCTGCTTAACACTTCACAAGTCAGTTTCCAGGAAACCTCTGCAGCCGCAGAAGGAACAGAATTCATTCAGATGAACTCTGAAGTGACACATGAAGTGACACTCAAAGAACTCAATCGAATGGCGAGAAACATCCCTGCATTCACACCAGAACTTGCAGGAGACCATGACGTCCACGCCTACATGAGAGACATTAAATTTTTCCTTCAGTCTTGGAAATGTGTGAACTACCAAAATAGACTTTATCTGCTGTGGATCACCTCTAGCCCAGAGGTGCGACGCTTCCTGGCTCGACAGCCAGGACACATCCAATCGGACTACCAGCAGCTAAGACAAGCCATCATTAAGGAATTCTCAGACCCAGAGTCTGGACACGGACTGATCGCTGCCCTGGACACCAAACAGGGCCGGTATGAAACTCCACATGTTTACTACCACAGACTTCGACGAGCTTACTTCGGAGCTCGCAATGAACCCGGGATGGAGGAGGACACCAGCTTCAAGAGCCTCTTCCTCCAAAACCTGCATCCTATTGTGAGTCACCATTTAGGCATTCTAGCCTGCCCTCAATCAATGCCTATTCAACAACTGCGTGACCTGACACACAAGGCCTTTAACAAGCACAAGGCCTCCTCCAAAGGTGTTTGTAAGAACCCACTGATTCTGGACTGCACAACCCAGAATTCAAAGCAGGCACCAGAAGGCACCCAGCATTGCCACAATGCCAGGCCCTTCTACAGAAAGACACTAGCCAGCAGAGGACATAACCATCGCCATGGCAACAGACCCAGGTTCCAGACCAACCACTGGGAGGAGCCATGGAAAAGGGCATCCTCAGCCTGCAAGCACCACGGTATGTCCAACAGCAGTCAACCACATCCTCCTCCACACCTTTCACACAGGTGCTAAATGGAGGGTGCACAACGACAGCCGGACACACCCACTTTTGAGTTACAGGAGCTGCTGACACTAGCAAAAGAGCTCCTTGAACAAAACTCCACTGAGAAGTACCGGAAAGGACAGACTTGTCAAACATAACATAGCATCAGACTCCTCAAGAGGAGGAGCATCCTGCAAAACCAGCCGACACCCCAGGAGCAGCCAGACTACGTTGGATAGAGCAACGGGCCCACAGGCCCAACAGCCAAACCTCTACCAACACAACTCAGGCAAGCTTAAACCAGTGTTGCCACCAAAGCAAAGCAACACTGCCAACATCAGACTTTTAGTGACGTTCAAGCAGAACAGAGGGCTAACAACCACCTGCTGCCCTCCTGCCATCATCACTAGGTCAGTCTGAAACTCTCTTCACACTACCATCTCCATTACGATTCCCTGCGACCCTCGGAATCACCTGCCCTCTCACAAGTGAGAGTTCAACCAGTTGTTCCAAACAACACCTAAAGCAACCCTTTGACCCAAGCCAAATTACCCCAGGACGACAGGTGACACTGCCATGACACCTGCTGCACAAGCTCAAGGACCGGCACCTTGCTACTGTCTACACCATCACAGCACACCACCTGACAGCACCCTAACCACTCCTAGTGGCACCAACAGCCAGAGAGCCACCGCTCTCTCCCAGCCATGAGTGACAGGTGCATGTCTGATTGTTCTGCACCTCGGACATCGCTCGCTGTTGTCTGTTGGACAGACAACAACGTTCGAAAGGGGGGGAATATGTAGCATCTGGACCAATCAGACATACAGTTATTTGTCACATTTAACAAATAATCTTTAAAACCAACAACCCAGCTATATGCTGGAGTTTTGAAGACAACCCCCCAAAGCAACGAACACCCCAAAAGGGCTTAGTTGCCACGGTGACTATCTGATAAGAGGTTTTATTGCTTCAAGGAATGCACATCTGCCCATGCTACATTTGCCATAGGAAAGACACAATGCCTATAGACTCTTTCCTATTCATTCCCAGACAAACCTTTCTTTGACCTTCCTATCACACATAGCCCAGGTCATTGTGTACAGTATTACTGCATTGTATTTTAATTTTGTCTGTTGTATTTTTATTTGTCTTTCTACTGTTTTATGCATGCGTTATGATAGATGACTAGTTGTATAAAGCACCTATGTCATGTTTGGTCTCTTTTAATTCGTATGTTGATGATCTAAAAGATGGTGTAAATTAGATGTTGATACCTATGCAACATATTAGTGTTTTAAGAAACCTAGTAGTTTTTGCATCAACACCCAGTCGAATTACATATGCAAAATACCATGCTCACGGACAAAGAGTCATAAACTTTCTCTCCAAAGGTGAAAGTTACCATTGGTTCATGGACCTCCTGGAGGCGCAGCCTCCAGAGAGCTTAAAGGCAAACGGTTGACCGCCTCCCTAGTTCTTCCCTCTCTTCACTCTCTTCACTCGTCTGCAACATCTACCGATTGCTGCCCGTGTGGAGGAACCCACGGGGAGCCTGAGCCGGCACAGGGCGTGCCTGGCAGGCCCGACAGGCCCAACACTGGCTCTCGACCACTAAGAGCCAGACACTTCCACTCAACTCCTGAATTCATTTTCATGACTCGCCTCAGTCAGTCAGTGGTTCTTTTAGAACCTAAGAAGATGAGCTAGAACTCTTCAGGACTTCCCTAAGCACGCGCCAGGCCTTGCGGCCTTGTCTTTCCATTCCCCAAGGATCACAGGACTTCAGCTGAGTCCCTCTCAGCTCTTGGTTCTTCTTCACTTGTCACATGGGATGAAACTCCCAGTCACCATCGAGTCAGAACATCTTTGGAGTTCATCACTCTTCGGACCCAGAAGAACGTGATCACGATTCCAAAACCACCACTGCTCCAACCATCAAGACCTTCACCAGAGACTGCATTTGGACACTTGTTCAACGACCAAGGCAATGCAAGTATCGTACATTTAACTAAACAATACAGAGGTTTAGTATAAGTTGTAGACAGCACTGATGGTTTCACAGCAGGTGGTTAACTGACTTTTTTCCATAGCTTCATGCTCCTTCTCTCTCTCTAACTGCTTCTCACTGACCCTTCCCCATGTATGAGTGATTTCATGTTTGTTTGTTTAGATTAGTTATGTGTTAGTCCTTCGTTAATAAACTATTGTGCACAAATTACATGAGTTTTGATTCTGATTCTGCCTTGCAAATTAATGTCCCTTTACGATTCCGATTCGAGCTACTTGCTCTAATGCAATGGTACTCTAAGAAAGTTATTTTCTGTGGCCAAGAAAATATAATTTCTTAGAGTTGATATAAAGATTATACTGAATGTTCGCTGAGCGAACAGATTAGTTGATGGAAAATTGATTCTGCTACAGTTACTACTGGCAGCTGATATAAGTAATTGTAATTAATCATAATTAATTGTAATTATTTATATACATTTCCCTTTGAGCTAAATTCGCTACACAGCTGTGGATCATTCAGGTAACAACACAGTATTAATAATCGCAGGGATGTAAACTTTTGAAGCGGGTCATTTTTATAAATTCAGCTATTATTTTCTCTTGTGGACTATATGTAAACATCTTTTATGTGAAATATCTTATTCAGGTCAGTACTAAATAATAACATGCGTTTCGTATGATCCCTCTTTTTTTGGTAAATTAATTAACATTTTTAATGATTCTGAAAGAGGGATGTAAACTTTTGACCTCAGCTCTATTAAAATACATCATATACAATTTAATGACTTTATTTTATTTTTCATTTCATGTTTATTTTAAATTACATATATATTTTAATTGTTTACTGTGTACTGTTTTTTTATGATCCTGGGCATGTGATTATACTTTTTCTACAAGGTTTTGATGCTTCACTTGAAGCATGGAAAAGCATGTAAGCATGTAAAATGAACAGGATTTAAAATATCTGTTGCCTCTAAAGGTACTGACCAGAGAATAAATATATTTAGCTATTCAAAACTACATCTTAATTCCCTACTGTATGGTATTACTTGAAGGGACAAAGCAGATGTTTGGAAATTAAAGAATATGTTGTTAGTTGTGTGGAAATATGTATTTAAATAAATTGTGTATATATTAAATGTGGGAGTAACAAACATACCATGGCTACAATCTCCTGCAGTTTTTTAGTAGCATCGCTGCTTTGAACAGTAAGTTTAGTGAGCTGCTTTCTCCGAATCGCTTGAGCCTCAGTGAGCTGGACTCTGAAATGTTGAACTTTCTGGGCGAGCTCATCACGTTTGAAATTAAGCTGCTGAGCTTCTTCTCCGGTTTGAGCAGAGCTCAACTGAGAGCGCAGAGCAGAGATGGACTCCTGCAAACGTTTGAACACATATTGCACATTTTTAACGCCAATAAAATCATCAAAACATAAATAATAAAAAGTGTAAAAATGCTTCTTCAAAGTAGTCAGCTCCCACATTAGAGTTTTGTCTGACCTGCAACTTCTGAATGTGCTTTTTATGTGTGTCGATCTCTTTAGCACTTTGTTCATCCTTGATTTGCAGAGATTCAGTTGCGATGAATCTGTCTTTGGTGGACTCGTTGTAGTGGTGTAAAACCTGCTGCAGTTCCTGCCACAGTTTTTCCACAACCCCTTCCATTTGATCTTTCACTGTTTGCTTATCCTCTTTGTTCTGCAGAAATAAAACCAACATCATTATATTACATTAAATCCATCACTGTGTTATTTGCTGAATATACATTTTGTGTGACCTATATTTATATAATCCATACACATCTTAAATTTGTATTGCATTGCATTTATAATTAGTGCAATATAGTTAGTGCATACATAGGTTAGTGCAATTAAGATTTTGAAAATCAAATTCTAACACTAGTACCTGTTTTTTTATTTGATTGCGAGTGCTCTGATAGTCACGTCTAGCATCATTGTCAAGATCAGCATAATGCTTTTCCATGGAAAACATCACCTTCTCCAAATACATACTCTCCTGCTGGTGATGTGAAAGAATTTGCTCTCTGAAATATAAAAAAAATATAATACAGGTTATGCTCAACTGGTTCATTCATTTGAAGTGCATCTTCATCTCTATGTCTTATTATGTTGTAACAAATATCAAACTAGTTTTTCCTTAAAGGAATAGTTCACCCAAAACTCATTATTTACTCACTCTTCTTCATCAGAACAGATTTGGAGAAATTTAGCATTACATCACTTGGACCCTCTGCAGTGAATGGGTGTCGTCAGAATGAGGGCCCAAACAGCTGATAAAAACATTGCAAGTAGTCCACAAGCTGTGTGTTTGTAATAAATCTATCATTAAGACATTTTTAACTTTAAAACACTGCTTCCAGCTAAAATACTTGAGTCCTCTTTCCACAATATTGCATTTTCTAGTGAAAACGTCATCTCGTCTGAATCAGGAGAAAAATATGCACAGATCAAGCACTGTTTACAAGCAAAAAAAGTTCAAGATAGTTTTAAAGAAAAGTGTATCTCAGTGGTTTTTTGATGTAAGAGAACATGTGATGGACTTTTTTACTGGAAATTAAAGATTCGTATTTTGGCCAGAAGCAGCAGTTTAAAGTTAAAACACCTCAAAGATGGATTTTGTTTTTTTACAAATTTGTGGCTTTTCACTTCACATGACATTAACTGATGGACTAGAGTGGTGTGGATTACTTGTGGATTATTGAGATGTTTTTATCAGCTGTTTAAACTCTCATGCTGACGGCACCCATTTACTGCAGATGATCCACTGGCGAGCAAGTGATGTAATGGTAAATTTCTCCAAACCTGTTCTAATGAGAAACAAACTTATCTACATCTTGGATGGCCTAAGGTTGAGTAAATTTTCAGCAAATTTTAATTTTTGAGTGAACTATTTCTTTAATGCTACCATTACATAATTTTTGGTGGGACAACAACAACAGCAACATGAACATCACTAAGTACTAGCATTGGATCTTATGAATTCTGTGATGTTTTGTGGTGTAATTCTTAATTAACTTCAAGCTGGCACCTTATATCTGCATCAAGATACAACTGAAATGTGCTTGACCAGCTCTGAAAGTCTAGTATACTAGTAAAATTTATTTTATATAAATTTGTTTCCTTACAACCAAAGCATACTCATTTTCTAAAATCAAAGAGTTCAAAAGGTACATCATAACAGGAAAGACCTGAATGATATTGTCAGGAACTGGCTGATTGACCAAAATCAAAACAAAAAACTAACTTTTGTGCGTTTATGTATATGTACCTCTCAGTATTATATTCTGAACCAAGTTCTTCTAGCCTGGTGTTGAAGTTCAACTCTAGCTCTGCCAGCCGACTCCTATGAAGCTCTAACAGATAGTCCACATTCTGCAAATGAGAACTGCGTGCCAGGTCCGACTGCTGCTCCCTCTCAGACAGATCAGCCACCAAACTCTGTATAAAACACATACACACATAAGCTTGTTGCTTCCAGACTCTGGCATAAAAGCTATGGCATACTGACCTTCCTATAATTTAGAAGTGACAGTCTAGTCTATATTATATACATATTAGAGGTTTGTAAATACATGAAATTTTCTTTAATAAGTTTGTGACCTTAACGATGTTGTCTTTGTAGTCCAGGACTCTCTCAAAGTTTTGGCTGAGCACTGCCATGTCATTGCGTAGCTCTGCTGTCTTGGTCTGCGTTAAAACAGCGCGCCATTGCTGCCGCAGCTTATGGAGATTCAGTATGGTGTTTCTCTCCTCCTTCTGCAGTTTATCCTATAAAGCAAATCATATGTCAGTGTAGATATTAATTGCTGGACAGGCCTTAATCTGTATCTGCATTAGCAGATACAGATGAATATCTGGGGAAAATTTTGTTCACCAAAAACTATGAACACAAAACAAAAAAAGTAAATAAAACCACACATCTACCAGTCTTGATAATTAGTTGCATAAACATACATTAATATTTGATGCATAAAATTATGACTAAAGAATTAAATATATTAATATATAATAATGTATTTAGTAGAAAATAGGGATTGCAAAGACTTATAGCAATTGAATCGGTCTTCTAGGCTAAATATAAATAAATAATGGAAAATTTTTACACTGACAAGTACATCTTCTGTAAAACTGATTTAAAATGTTTATACCAAAATCTCCACAGACATGATTTTACTAAAAAAATTCAAAATCTAATTTTTTTTTTCTTTTATATGTTTTATATGTTTTTTGTCAGGTGTTTGTCACACCTTGAGGAAGTGTGTGAGCATGTCCTCTTTTCTTTTGGCTATCTCCTCCTCAGCTTGCGCCTTTTGCTGCATGTACAGGAGTCTCTCCTCTTCTGTCATTCCAGCAATTCTTCCACCTCCTTTCTTCCCTGCTTTTTTAGGCATGTTTGCTGAATATATGTGGATCACAGATTCAGAAGTCCTAAAAAAAGAGAAGATGCGGTTTATTACTACACAAAATCAGAACTGGCTTGCCAATACACTAAACCAACAACAAATGATTATATAAAAAACATCCTCTGTTCAGGAAACATAAAAAATGATTAATAGCCTAATACAAAGTATTTATTTGCTTGTGCTTGAATACAATTAAACAAAGATCATTAGAATTTAGTACTTTTGATAATACATTCACATAGCATATAGAAAATAACATTTCTTTTGACGGCAAATATCGAAGCTAAACTAAAAAAGGTATTATCGTTGATTATTGGATTTTGTCGTTCATTATCGGAGCCTGATAGCTCCTCCCCTTCCGCTACGTATCTTTCATGCTATTGATAGATAGATAGATAGATAGATAGATAGATAGATAGATAGATAGATAGATTTTTAGTTCAGTCTAAAACCCAACGAATGAAAAAAAAAACACGCTGTTTTTCCACGCAGACCTTCGCTAAAAAGTAAGCAAGCAAGAGGTAGAAATATAAAAACATATACAAGTTTAGTGTTTATATTTCTGGTTGGTTAAAATAAAACAGTTTGAGCAGCTATGAGCGTTATTTCACATTGTCTTACCCTCTCACGTCCCGCACTCGTTCTGACTCGTTTCTGTTGACCGTTTCCTTGCATCCTAGCAACCACAAGTAGAGGATAAGGCGACTGCACTGCCATTTGGATCCAGTAGGGCGCAGAGATGTTTCAGATTACAGAAATTAATATGTGACAGAAAATAAAAGCATGGGTGGTGATGAAGCTTTCAGTCTTTTTGCTCAAGTGTGATGGACAAAAAAACCCTAAATATTTGGGACTTTATTGGTATTGGTTTTAATGGAAACTGTAATGGACCCTGTTGGTCTCTGGTCACCTTCTGTTGGTGGCGTGTGGCTTGTTAAAACCAATAAATCCTAATGGAATATGTCTCAAAACACACTACAGAAAACCATTTTAATGGTTTTAATGGTAAAAAGTTGATGGTTTGTAATGATTGTAATGGTATTTGTAGTGGAAACCACTAACAAATACAAAATAATTTCAAATGCTAGGGGGAGATATAAAAAATATCATAGGAATACAATAAAGAATGCACAAGCTTGCACAATTCGAACAGAATATTTTTGTAATGACTTAAAGGCTTACTTATTTATTTTTTTAAATTTTTTATTTTTTATTTTTTTAATTAAACTCAGCAGATGACATAAAAAAGACCTTGAAATATTAAAAAATACATAAAAATTGCAAATCAGCAGGGGGAGCTATGCACTCCTTATTTTTACATAGTGACACATACAGGTGCATCTCAATAAATTAGAATGTCGTGGAAACGTTCATTTATTTCAGTAATTCAACTCAAATTGTGAAACTCGTGTATTAAATAAATTCAATGCACACAGACTGAAGTAGTTTAAGTCTTTGGTTCTTTTAATTGTGATGATTTTGGCTCACATTTAACAAAAATGACCAAATGAAAAAAAAAACATTTTTAGTGAATTGTTGTCCTTCTGGAAAGTATGTTCATTTACTGTATATGTACTCAATACTTGGTAGGGGCTCCTTTTGGTTTAATTACTGCCTCAATTCGGTGTGGCATGGAGGTGATCAGTCTGTGGCACTGCTGAGGTGGTATGGAAGCCCAGGTTTCTTTGACAGTGGCCTTTAGCTCATCTGCATTTTTTGATCTATTGTTTCTCATTTTCCTTTTGACAATACCCCATAGATTCTCTACACCAGCGGAAAATCTAGGACCAACACCAGCAGATGACATTGCACCCCAAATCATCACAGACTGTGGAAACAACACTCGACTTCAAGCAACTTGGGCTATGAGCTTCTCCACCCTTCCTCCAGACTCTAGGACCTTAGTTTCCAAATGAAATACAAAACTTGCTCTCATCTGAAAAGAGGACTTTGGACCACTGGGCAACAATCCATTTCTTCTTCTTCTTAGCCCAGGTAAGACGCCTCTGATGTTGTCTGTGGTTCAGGAGTGGCTTAACTAGAGAAATACGACAACTGTAGCCAAATTCCTTGACAGGTCTGTGTGTGGTGGCTCTTGATGCCTTGACCCCAGCCTCAGTCCATTCCTTGTGAAGTTCACCCAAATTCTTGAATTGATTTTGCTTGACAAGCCTCTCAAGGCTGCGGTTCTCTCGGTTGGTTGTGCATCTTTTTCTTCCACACTTTTTCCTTCCACTCAACTTTCTGTTAACATGCTTGGATACAGCACTCTGTGAACAGCCAGCTTCTTTAGCAATGAATGTTTGTGGCTTACCCTTCTTGTAAAGGGTGTCAATGATTGTCTTCTGGACAATGGTCAGATCAGCAGTTTTCCCCATGATTGTGTAGCCTAGTGAACCAAACTGAGAGACCATTCTGAAGGCTCAGGAAACCTTTGCAGGTATTTTGAGTTGATTAGTTGATTGGCATGTCACCATATTCTAATCTGTTGAGATGAATTGGTGGGTTTTTGTTAAATGTGAGCCAAAATCATTACAATTAAAAGAACCAAAGACTTAAACTACTTCAGTCTGTGTGCACTGATTTTATTTAATACATGAGTTTCACAATTTGAGTTGAATTACTTAAATAAATGAACCTTTCCACAACATTCTAATTTATTGAGATGCACCTGTATAGGGTAGAAATAGTCAAATTGATTTTTTAAGGTGAGACACTGCAGGTGAATAGGGTAAAAAAAAAACAACAGCTAATAGTTATCACCTTACTTACCCAGCTGACTGATTATATTGATAATTGCATAAAGATACATTAACATTTTTTGGTTTACAAGTTTTCTAAAATGTTAGGTTTAAAATATGCAAATGAGTCATTTCATGAAATATGCACTAATTTGCATATATTTCTAGTACAAAAATGTAAACACTGGAAAAAGTCAGATTCAAAAAACAAAAAATAATAAAATAAAAAATATATATATATATGTATTTATATTTTTATATATATATATATATATATATATATATATTACAGTTTTGCTGTAGAAAATCAAGCAAATTATATATGAACAAATCCCTCTATAAAAACCTTCAGGATATAGACAGGAATAAAAATGTAATGTTTGTGTAAGTGCTACTGAAGTGGAGATTTATGGCTCAGAAAACGGCCTTTAAAAATATGTATTGTAATTGAAATCTATTAACACAAATAGTGCTATAAAAGAAACACATAACAGTGTCTTTTGGAAGTTTTGGTTCCACTAGTCTGAAAAAACACTTTTTTTTGAAAAACCAAAAAGCCCAAAATCTCAAACTTGAAAGGTGCATGAAAAAACAGGAAAATGTTGTTGTCTCCCCTTAAATGTTTTGTCTTAATTTTTATTTTTGTTTTATGTTTAATCAATAAAATATTATGACACTTGTTTGTTTTCAGGATAGCCTATTATTTTACTTAAAATACGTTTTTTTTGTCTTGTTTGTCTTTTATGTAAATCAATATAAAATAGTTTTATTGCTGTTTCAAAAACGCAATAAAGCTGTTGCATCCCTGGAGCTTAATCATCCTGCTATTAATAAGGTGTTATCTTTATACTAATAAAAAACACAAGCTGATCTGATACAGACGATCTTTGTAACCTGTTGTCACTGCTGATAACAGATGGAAAATACCACTGGTTTTAGTCACTTGGCCTACATGCAAAATATGTTATAACAATAATTTGTATTGCTTCACTTAAATAAGTCGGCAATATCAAGTCGTACATGCTAAAGGTATTTATTAATTTATGAACTTAAACTGATAATATTTTGTGCGTGTTATTTAATGTGTCTCAGAAAATACAGGAGACAGAATGTAAACCTACTTATAGCTTAGTTTAGTTTTAGTGACGTTCAGTTAAAAAATATTATTGATCTTATTTATTATGTGATATAAATACAGTATGTGCAATATGCAATTTAATTGATTATTGTTTTGGGAAACATTTATTCTTTGTCTCTTAAGTTTATCCAACAAAAGCATGAGAAGTGCAAATTAACTGATCACATGAACTGGTGAGAAAAGAAACTTCCCATCAGGAGCTAGTTGTGTCTGAGTTGCCTTTGTTGTGTACTTTTCTGGCCTTTTCTATTCAGTTCCCTCTTAAGAGCTTCCTGAAGGCTTGTATGTTCCCTCTCATCATCACTTCTCAGAGTCTGTACACGTTTAATTATCTGTTTAAGCTTTTGAACCAGCTGATGTTATAGAGCTGCTACATCACTGTCTCTGAATGTGACGGCTGACCTCTCAGCAGATTGTTTCCCTGTTTGTGACTCTCACTTGTCGTCTGTTGTTCAGTGTCATATTGCAGATTTATTAGGTCTATAGTCTTCAAACAGGTTTTTCAAACAAAAACATTATTTTGACAACAACAAACAGATATTAGAAGGTGATTGGAAGACGTTTCCTTCTGTATTTGTCTCCACATTTCGTTATATTTAGTTAAATCCACAAACAACATACTTTAATCATGTGACAACAAAAACTTAAAGTAGTTCGTTCTAATTCTACAATAAAAACCTTTTAATCAGTCACTATAAGCCATCTAAACATGCATGGTAAAAAAAAAACACTTTTAAATTTGCTACATAAAATGAAGTCATCATTATTTTAAAATATATGTAGTTTTATTAAAAAAAAAGTGTATAAAAGTATAATTTACTTACAATATATTAAGAAAATAAGTGGCAAATTTGTGTATGAGCATGAAAGCATCAAGTATGATTTAATGGTCTCAGTTTATGGTGATAGACATTAATTCCTTCTGTGAACCATAACATTTCAGTTTTAAACTAAATTACTCCTATCAGTTATATCATCTGAGAGTGTTATGTTGTTTATAGCATTATTTAAGCATGTTGAGTTTGTGCGTAAAACTACGTAACATAAAACTGTTATCATTGGTCGCACCATGTGACATTGCATTGTACCACCTGGGTGTTATTATCAGAACGTTTTACAGTAACAGATTCTAATAGCTCTAATAAGCTGGAATATTAACATGATATTTAATGACATATACTGTTAGTAACTGTAAAACATAGCCACCAAAATCTCCGTAATGCTTGTAAAATTATTTTACAGCAATGTTCTGGTAACTACAAATGCATTTTTAATGGAAATTTAATACAAAAAAAGACTGAAGATTCAACTCGTTGCACAAATAATATTTTAAACATTTATTTCTTTTTTACAAAATGCAAAAGCTTTAAACAAGTGCACGTGACCTTCTACCACATGAACATTGTGGTCCTTTAATTTCCAATCATATCGTCGCAGCGTACGTCAGATAAGGTTCATGTTGAGCTTTGGTCATTCCTGGTAAAAGCACGTAAGAGGAAGGAACAGCAGGTCCAGAACCAGGCCAGCCCAGGCAGTTATAGGGCAACATGTGGCCCGGGTTACCCGGAGACGGGTGAGCGTGTGGCGCACCGGTCAGAACCCCCATCCCCGGAAACGCGGAGACTCCACCGGGATACCCGAGCATTGAGTAATGTGGGAAAGGCGCAGGGGGTAATTCCGAAACTTTGGAGGTGAGGTCGAGAAACGGATATGGGCTGGCGGACAGGTGGTGACTGAAAAACACCCGAGTAGCAGCGGCGACAGACGTTTTCTCCGCGCTCAGCGAGTCCGTGAGTGCGTCACCGGGTAGACGAGCACTTTTCAACGGGTCGCTGTCACCCAGATTGTACGTCACATTAAAATGATACCTGTCTTTTTTAATCAAGTTTTTGGGCTTTCGCCGCGGTCTGTATTTGTAATCCGGGTGTTCTTTCATGTGAACGGCTCTAAGGCGTTTGGCCTCGTCAATAAAAGGTCTTTTTTCAGAGTCTGACAGAAGTTTCCATTCACCGCCAAGGCGTTTGCTGATCTCAGAGTTGTGCATCTTCGGGTTGTCCAGTGCCATTTTCCGTCTCTGGGCTCTCGACCACACCATAAAAGCGTTCATGGGACGTTTAACATGGTCCATAGGCTTTGCCATTTCTGAAGCTGTTTCCACTTCTGCTCCTTTTTCAGTTCAGTCCACGGGAAGCAGCACTGAAAAGTTCCTTTGACGTACAGTTCAGTCAGACCTGGCTGTGTTACCTTTGTAACATGGCACCAAAATCTGAAAATCTGCGCGTAGAAATAAGTTTTGACTATTTGTCAAATTTGAATGACTTGCAAAAATCAGATATTTTTCTCTTCAAACGAGTCCCAGTAGTTGGAGTTATTATCCATGGACGCACTGTGTGTACGGCAGTCTCTGAAGTAATCTGGGCTTTAAATGCTCATCACTGCGTAGATTTGTGCCGCCTGCGACTAGTTATGAATGAAGTGGGCGTGTCCATTCGTCCTAAGACTGATGACGTAAGTGGGTGTGTCCTGAGAAATCTAGAAACACTATAAACAGCTGCACTGTGGGGCAGTTCTTTCACTGGAAGCAGTTCAATGACAGTATTAAATCTTTAACAGATAATTAAATGTAAATTTACATTGTTGAATATGGTATTAAACCATAACTAACCTCTAACTAAATTGCTGAAAAGTTAGAGATGCCTACTTATTGTTAATTTTTACAGTAATAATAATAGTCATCACAATGTTATAAAAATCCAAACTGTCTTGTACTTTTCAAACACTTTGTCTAGATTCCAGCTCTGCAAATGCTGGGCTCAACCAGCTTTATTTGTTCAGTGATTATTCTGATGGATGAAAGTATCATGGTTTAAATGTGTTGTGATGTAATCTGTCTACAGGTGAAGTCAAAAATGTACATACACCTTGCAGAATCTGCAAAATGTTAATTATTTTACCAAAATAAGAGGGATCATACAACATGCATGTTTTTTATTTATTGACCTGAATAAGATATTTCACATAAGACATTTACATATAATCCACAAGAGAAAATAATACTTGTATTTATAGAAATTACCCCGTTCAAAAGGTTACATAACGCTTGATTCTTAATACCTGAAGGATCCACAGCTTTTTTTTTTTACTATTTTATTTTATTTTTTTGTTTAGTGATAGTTGTTCATGAGTTTTCCTGAACAGTTAAACTGCCCGCTGTTCTTCAGAAAAATCCTTCAGGTTCCACAAATTCTTTGGTTTTTAGCATTTTTGTATTGAACCCTTTCCAACAATGGCTGTATGATTTTGAGATCCATCTTTTCACACTGAGGACAACTGAGGGACTCATATGCAGCTATTACAGATGGTTCAAATGCTCACTGATGCTTTAGAAGGAAAAACAATGCATTAGGAGATGGAGGGTGAAAACTTTTAAACAGAATGAAGACATATACATTTTTCTTATTTTGACTAAATATATATATATTTTTTCATTTAGTACTGCCCTTCAGAAGCTACAAAAGATACATGTTTCCCAGAAGACAAAATAATTTTCCCTGATCTTCAAATTCAAAAAGTTTTCACCCCCCGGCTCTTAATCCATTGTGTTTCCTTCTGGAGCATCAGTGAGTGTTTGAACCTTCTGTAATAGTTGCATGTGAGTCCCTCAGTTATCCTCAGTGTCAAAAGATGGATCTCAAAATCATACAGTCATTGTTGGAAAGGATTCAAATGGAAAAACCAAAGAATTTGTGGGAGCTGAAGGATTTTTCTGAAGAACAGCAGGCAGTTTAACTGTTCAGGACAAACAAGGGACTCATGAACAACTATCACTAAACAAGCAAAAAAAAAAAAACAGTTGTGGATCATTCAGGTAACAACACAGTATTAAGAATCAAGTGTTTGTAAACTTTTGAACAGGGTGATTTTAATAAATACAACTATCATTTTCTCTTGTGGACTATATGTAAACATCTTTTATGTGAAATATCTTATTCAGGTCAGTACTAAATAACAAATAACATGCATTTTGTATGATCCCTCTTGTTTGGTAAAATAATAAACATTTAGCAGATTCTGCAAGATGTATGTAAATTTTTGACTTCAACACTTTCTATCTATCTATCTATCTATCTATCTATCTAATAAATAAATACCCAACAGAAAATAATTTGTCACTTTTGTTATGGTAACTCAGTGCTTAACCAACAGGCTGCTTCCATTGCATTTCCCTACAGATACTGTGTCATTAAAAGACACCCTGACAAGATGACTTAACATTGTGTCCATAACCTGCTTCATATATGTTTCTCTGTCTCTATGTGATTATAATGCAGTCTTTTGAATGGATTTCAGTATTAGAGGGTTGCTAGAGAAAGGAAGTGCTTATTATTAAGACAAGTGAGTGGAAATCCTACACTCTCTTGTTTCTTTTAATGGTGTCTCTTTGTATAAACTCAAATCTCCATAATCCTGTAACCATGGATGTACTATTTGCAGACAATTTATCTGCTTTAGCCAATCAGGCTCACATCCTTGTAATATAAACTATAACCAAGTCCAAATTACAATTGCACTGCAAGAACAACATTCCTTATTGTTTTCTCTGGTGTTTTACCTGCATTTGGAATTACACAATCCATTGTGTTGTGTTTGAGGAAATGTTTGTAAATACGGAAAACGTACTGGTAATTAATTAAAGAAATTATCATTTTTAACAGATTTGTTTCTTACACTGTTTCTTACACTTTTTTATCATTAGATCATTGGGCCTAAAGTGTGTACACAAAAATTAAGTAAATATATTTTATAATGCATGTTTTTGTGTACAAAATACTACCTGCATGGCATTTACAAGCAATGTCATGAGGTCATGTGACACAAGTTTAGAACACTACTGTTTACTATAGACATATAGTATTCCATAAACTAGTATTCATTACAAACATAGCCATGCAATGTCTTTTTTCACTTAAGTGCAATAAACTAGCCAATGTGTTTTGCATAAACAAATGAAGAAGAATTCAACACGTTTTCATCCACAGGAAGTGATCAGATCCTTTTGTAATTGTTCATATGGAGCGGTCACACCCTGAGAACTAGGAGGTGTCAGTCATGAGTCAGGACCACACCAGAACAATATGCTCCGGAGTAATTATAGGAACAAATGACTCTTAAAACCGGCTCTATGTTTAGCCTGCCTTTCTTCCCCTGAAAACATCTCGGGACGCATCTTGGATTTGCATGAGTGCTCTCGGTTATCTCTCAAAGAGAAGCTTATTTAGCAGAAAGGAAAAGAAAGTCCTTTGGAGAGAGCGGAAGAAAAGAACAATGCGTTAAAAGGAGAAATCCTTTAATTTTCAGCTGGAAGAAGGGCCATTGTACATCCAGCTTTGCCCTGCCTTCAGTACTTTATCTCCTCTACGCTTTGACACAAACACCAAAGCTTTTAGTGCTTTTAACATTTGCGTTCTAAAGAACAAATGTGCGTAGAAAGAATCAGTTATAAACAGTCCTGCACATTCTTTGGTTTTCTAGCATCTTCTGCATATTTGAACACTTTCCAACATTGAGGACAATTCCACACTGAGAACAACTGAGTTTGCTCAAAAATGAAAATTCTGGTATCATTTACACACTCTCATGTCATTCCAAACCTGTATGAATTTCTTTCTTCTGCTGAACACAAAAGAAGATATTTTGTAGAATGTTGATAACCAAACAGTTGATGGTAGCCATTGACTTCCATAGTATTTTTTTCCGTATTATGTAAGTCAATGGCTACCGTCAACTGTTCAACAGCTCAAGAAAACTTATGCAGGTTTGAAACATTTGAAAGGTGAGCAAACGTGACCTTGGACCACAAAACCAGTCCTCAGTTCAGAAACTGAATGTTAATTTGAAATAATATGACGGGTATATTTTTGTAGCAATAGCCAACAATACATTGTATGGGTCAAAATTATCGATTTTTCTTTAATGCCAAAAATCATTAGGATATTTAGTAATGATCATGTTCCATGAAGACATTTTCTAAATTTCTTACCATAAATATATTAAAACTTAATTTTTGATTAGTAATATGCATTGCTAAGAACTTCATTTGGACAACTTTAAAGGCGATTTTCTCAATATTTAGATTTTTTTTTTGCACCCTTGGATTCCAGATATTTAAATTAATAGTTGTATCTCGACCAAATATTGTCCTAACAAACCATACAGCAATGGAAAGCTTATTTATTCAGCTTTCAGATCATGTATAAATCGCAGTTTCCAAAAATGTACCCTTATGACTGGTTTTGTGTTCTAGGGTCACAAATGATGACAGAATTTTGGGTGAACTTTCCCTTTAAGAGCTGGGCGTGAAAACTTTTGAACAGAATGATGATTTGCACATTTTTTTTGTTTTAAAGATCATGTTTCTTTTTCATTTAGTACTGCACTTCAGACGCTACATAAGACGTGTACAGGTACATCTCAATAAATTAGAATGTCGTGGAAAAGTTAATTTATTTCAGTAATTCAACTCAAATTGTGAAACTATTAAATATTGTATTAAATTGTATCATTGTATTTAATACTATTGTATTAAATAAATTTAGTGCACACCGACTGAAGTAGTTTAAGTCCTTGGTTCTTTTAATTGTGATGATTTTGGCTCACATTTAACAAAAACCCACCAATTCACTATCTCAACAAATTAGAAAATGGTGGCATGCCAATCAGCTAATCAACTCAAAACACCTGCAAAGGTTTCCTGAGCCTTCAAAATGGTCTCTCAGTTTGGTTTACAATCATGGGGAAGACTACTAAACTGACAGTTGTCCAGAAGACAATCATTGACACCCTTCACAAGG
Organism: Labeo catla; assembly: GCA_012976165.1. NCBI lineage: Eukaryota > Metazoa > Chordata > Actinopteri > Cypriniformes > Cyprinidae > Labeo > Labeo catla. The sequence goes on from VONZ01000307.1 coordinate 240,927, forward strand.
AGGGTAAGCCACAAACATTCATTGCCAAAGAAGCTGGCTGTTCACAGAGTGCTGTATCCAAGCATGTTAACAGGAAGTTGAGTGGAGGGAAAAAGTGTGGAAGAAAAGATGCACAACCAACCGAGAGAACCGCAGCCTTAAGAGGCTTGTCAAGCAAAATCGATTCAAGAATTTGGGTAAACTTCACAAGGAATGGACTAAGGCTGTGGTCAACCTATGCCAACCTTTTTTTTGACATGCAAAAGCCATTTAACCTGACTGAAAAACTAGTATTGTCTCAATATTTATAAACTCCTTATTTCTGTATAACCGATTTGGCCACAATCCACAGGAAATTGAATGTTAATTTGAAATAATATGACAAGAAGAGGAATTTACTAAATAGTAATTTGAAGAAATTCAACACAGGCAATGCATTCATGGGAAAATCTATCACTCTCCCTGTCCATAAGGCCTATAAATCTTCAAAACTTTCGAAAAAGGCTTTGTCAAGCTGATATTAACAAAGTTTTTCTGGTAAAAACAAAACAAAACAAAACAGTTATTTTAAAGTATTTTTAATTCTTTACATTTAAATTCAAACTGCTTTTCTGCATCCTGTCAAGAATAGAATTGGAATTCTGAATTCTGATTACTCTGCCAATGAAATAAGTCTAGTGAATTCCACTTGAAATGTCTCAAACATCCAGTGTCCTTCAAGACGGACGACATGCAGTATCTACCACAACGTACGGCCACCCAGCGCTTGACGTGCTTTCGTCCCGCCATTACAGGGGTCCCGAGTCTTTTCACCCGCTGCAGCGTCGGGCACACAGGCCTCCCATGAGGAACCCAGAATCCAGCTGACATCACAAGCTGTTTTGTTGGCTGTCCTTTGTAGGCCGTAATGAATCCAGTGAATGTGAAAGGAGATAAAAGGACAGCTCCAGTGAGAGTGAAGGATGGTCACACTGTGTGGCTAATGTTCTGAAGGCTTTCACTGAGGAGAATGGGAACAATGGGAGCAAATGGCAGGACAATGACCAGTGTTTTTGTCCACTCAATTTGTCTGAGGTCCTTCAACCTAATCACATTCACTCAGAGTCATTTGAAGGTTTTGTTCGAAAGAGAAACTGCTGAGAGTTTGGGCCCGTGAACAAAAGGACAGAAAGGGGAAGAATCCCCATCTATCACCATGACAGCCGGACTTTAAGACAGGGATTTGGGTCCAAAGAAAACACGCGATGAATGGAGAGGATTGGAGAGAAAAGCCAACGTTTATTCTCTCAAAAAGTCATCAGACATGCTCGACCGTCACGTGCATGAGAACGGCTTCAATTGTTGGCGAAGTTCTTTGTTAACGAGACTATGAAACTTTGAAATTGTTTTTGGAGGTTAAGTTTATACAATTGTTGACAAACTGTTTTATAATTTGCTTTGTAAACACACTGAAAAAAAATGGTTTAGACACAAATTTCACTCAGAAATTCTACATTTATTCAAAGAAATGGCAAGAAAAAAATCGAATGAAACAAATGTAGAAGTAGAAAGAGTGAAATAGTGTTTTCTTATAATATGTACTCATAAAAATGAGTTTGAATTGTGGTAGCTTTTTAGAAATTATATATCAAATAATAAAATAATCACAAATAACTTCCAATTTTTAAGTTATGTTCAAAATTCTATGAGGGCAGCACATTTCACAGCGTTTCAGAGCAGTTAATTTTTTGCGAAAGAGCTAATATTAATTGTTTTAGCAAAAAAAATGCATACTATAGTTGTCTAAATATGATTTTTAATGGCTTTAGGTGAGTAAATGTCAGGTTACACATTACTGACATTTCTGTGTTTGTGTTTTTGTTTCTTGAGTTTAGCAGGTTTACATGCTCATGAGTTGAAAAACTCAACTTCTATAACAGACAAGATTCACAAGCACTTACCTGTATATCCCCCTAATCTAATTCAACATGTACTATATTTTACTGTCAAAACAACTCTAACATTTCATATTTTAATGTTTTAATGTTGCGATGCCCTGCCCTTTTTAAGTCCATTGTAAGATACACTCTCAAGGCAGTTCGTAGCTATTTTATGTTTTGGTGAAGTGGTGGCTAATTTGTACAAATCTCATTTTTTGTTATGTTTAGGGGGTAGGGTTGGGTCGGCCCTTCATCCTTACTTTTTTCTAAAACTCATACATTTTTGTACAATACACAAATTCATACCAAAACAAAATCTCATAAAATAGCTATGTTTTTTCCTATGTGATTGTGTTTGTATGGAAGCCCATTTCCACCACATAATAATAAAAAATATATAATCTTACAATTCAGAGTTTGTTTTTTGCAATAAAAAAAAAATCCAAATTGAGAGATGAAAACTAAGAATTCTGAGAAAAAATCCAGAATTTTGAGATCTAAACAGAATTATGAGATATTAACTCATAATTCTGAGTTTTTTCTTGCAATTCTGACATTTTCTCAGAATTGTGGGATATAAACTTAGAATTGACCCTTCGCAGGGAGTTTGATTGGCAGGCGATCTGACCAATCATAATGCCAAATCTGCCATTTTTGTCCGACAAACCAGACATAAGAGTAGATTAACGTCAGTGGACTTGAAAAATAATGTGTTATTAGCTATGTTTCCATCCACCTATTTTTATGTGCATTTTGGAATATTGCATTAAAAAAAAAAAAAACGCTGGATGGAAACGCCAAGATGCGCAAAAATTCTAAAAATGTGCATAAATTCCATAAACGCGCACAATTGAGTAAGACAAAGAATAAGAAAAATAAGAAAAAAAATTAAAGAAAGATAAGATAAAATGTGCATAAACTACGACAGAAAAAACATTTTTACCGAATAAATTCCTTCATGCACTTTGCAAAAAATCATGTGACTTTGCACGATGGGATGGGATAACTCAACTAACCAGCAGACTGATCTTGTTGCACAGCATCTGAAATGTTATGGTCATTCTGAAATGCTCGAGCAAAGTCTGTCTTTAAAGTATTTCTGTACAATTGTCTTACACGACTGTGTTCCCAAACAGCAGGCATCCACTTCTGAAAGCAATGATCACATTTATTCTGTTTCTTCTGCTCGCTTTTAGTCTTGCGTAGCCAGACCTTCAGACTGACAGAAGGTCTGTGAACTTTAGCCGCTTCGAATGGCAAGGACAGCCCAAGAGGCCATATGACTGACAGGTACAGCAACCAATCACATTTCGCGTCATGTTTAATGGCGTGGAAATGTCGACACAATAACAGACTGGTGTGTAAAACTCTCTGACATATTTTAAAGAATTTAACATTTTTTACATACTTTTGAAAATACAGCGTTTAGCTGATCCTGATAATCGCTTGTTGTCACAGCTGTAAACACGACGGCTTTCTTCCACAGAATTTTTGTTTCCAGGCAGAACGGTAAAAAATGTGACACACACATCTCCCAGAAATCCTGCATAATCTAACCAATCCGATGACGACTTTGAAACTCCTGAAGTGTTTCTAGCTAAGTGTGTCTAGTTTTGCGCATACGTTTATTTTGCATCTTTGGATGGAAACATAGCTATTGACATCTTTCCGCGGTTGAAACAAGTTTTCTTCTGATGTTCTTTCATGTTTGTTTCATGCTATAACTAGTAATAAGGAGGAGATGATTGATTCTTGTGCCACTTGAAATGAGGTGCTACAGTGATCTGTCACGACACATTAAAGAGCCACAAAACAGTATTTCTTCCATGACAACTCTCGTAAGTTTTTTGTGAGATATAAATTAAAACTTAAAAAAAAAAAAAAATAAATAAATGAATAATTCAGCATTATGATATACATATAGAATTCTGACTTTTTTCTCATAATTCCAAGTTTCCATCTCACAATTCTGTCATATCTTGCAATTCTGACTTTGTATCCCACAATTCTGAGAGAAAAGTCCAAATTGTGAGATAAAAGTTTCAATTACCATTTTTTTTTTTAATTCCATGGTGGAAACAGATGTCCATAGGGCTGGCACTACCACAAATGCAATTTTATGAAGTTGAAGAATGAGTCTAAACTAAACTAAAATCACAGATGCTCTCAGTAGAACTTGTTTTGAACTGGGAACATTCTTTAGGCGTGCAATCAGTTATCAGTCTACATTGTCAGCGTAGACTACAGAGGCCCAAAGGAGAAGCAAACAGCTGCTTTCTATGTCACACTGATTTCTAAAGGCACGGTCACCTTCATCAGGACATTGTGCAGCTTTGCAACTGATATTAAGACCGTGCCATAAAACAGAGAATGGGGGTGGTAGCATGACAAATGCATCTCTCCCTGTTCCTTTAAACGATTTGATGCAGAAAAGCAATTTCTGTCAGAAGGTGTTTTGTTTAGAAGACTTCACTTTAGTTCTTTTGTTGTGTTCTGACAGAAAATCGTAAGGAAATGGCACATATAAAATGACACAACTTCTATTGGGAAACTTAGGCAACACCTACAGTGTCTGAATGTCATCACATTAGAATAAAAAATACCAAAATCAAGCATTATCTGCAAGAACAAACTTTTCTGAGCTCACTTACTCACTTAACTGGTGCTGAGGTGATTTTTAGTGGATGCATAAAATTACTTCACCTGTTTCACACAGGTATCCAAACAGAGTAACCACGGGTGTAGATCTTCCATTTAAAGAAACTTCTGTCATCATTTAGACAGAATCTATGTTGTTTTTCTGTGGAACACAAAAACAATATTTTCAATGTGTTTATACTGAGCCAATGGGGTCCAATGTTGTTTAGATCCAAACATTTTTAATATAGGTTTGGAACGACATAATGACAGTACCTTCATATCTGGGTGTTAACTATACGTTAACTATCATAACTATGTACCTGTTCTAATCATTTGATTATTTAGTGCAATAACACTAAAACATTTTTAAGTGAGGCTTAAGTGTGCAAATACTTTTGGTGCCATTGTACATATTATTTATGTCATTCTCTAAAGTTTTTTTTTCCCCTCAGAATTTTGAGTTTATGTTCCTCACAATTTTTTTCACAGAATAAAAAATACTAAAAAAGCTAAATGGAACCTTTTATCTCACACTTTCTTCTTGCAGTTGCAAGTACATATGTTGCAATGCAATATATATACTATAGAGTCATAATTGTGATTGAGACTTGAGGAATTTAAAGTCACAATTACCTTTTTTATTCCATGATGGAAACAGACTTCCATACGGTTAGCATTACTGCACAAATGCAATTTTACAAACGTGATGAATGCTTCTAATTTTTAGTTGTAAATCTATGTGTAAATCTACAGTATCTATGTGTTCGTTCCTTAAAATAAATGTCAGTTATTCTAATTAATTGATGGAATGCAATGACAAACATTGTAAAGTATGGCTTAAGTGTGCAAATACTTTTGACGCCACTGTGCATACTGTAGTTATGTCAAAAAATGTAAAGTCTCACAAAATCTGGCTTTTTTCTCTAAGAATTCCAAGTTCACCCCTTGCAATAGTTTTTTTTATAATAAAAAAATGGTAATTGCGACAACTCACAATTGCGAGTATACACTACCGTTCAAAAGTTTGGGGTCAGTAAGACTTGTAATAGTCTTTAAAGAAGTCTCTTATGCTCATCAAGGCTGCATTTATTTGATTAAAAATATAGAAAAAAAACAGTAATATTGCAAAATGTTTTTACAATATAAAATATTTTATTTTATTTTAACATACTTTAAAATAGAATTTATTCCTGTGATGAAAAGCTGAATTTTTATCAGCTGTTACTCCAGTCTTAAGTGTCACATGATCCTTCAGAAATCATTCTAATTATTATTAGAATGATCAATGTTGGATAATATCAACAGTTGTGCTGCCAAATATTTTTTGCAACCTGTGATTTTTTTTTTTTCAGGATTCTTTCATGAATAACAAGTTAAAAAACTACAGTGTTTATTCAAAATATAAATATTTTATAACAATGTAAATTATTTATTATTAACTTTTAATAAACTTTTAATTATTAACTTAATACATCCTTGGTGAATAAAAGTATTAATTTCTTAAAAAAAAAGAAACAATAAAAATGTACTGACCCCAAACTTTTGAACGGTAGTGTATATCTCATAATTCTGACTTTTCGTCTTAGAATTGAATGTTTATATCGCAATTCTGAGTTTGTATCTCATAATTCTGAGTTTATATCGCAACTCTAAGACAAAAAGTCAGATTTGTGAGATAAAAGTTGCATTTACCTTTTTATTTAATGGCGGAAATAAACATCCATAGGGTTTGTACTTCTGCGAATACCATTCTACTGATTTGAAGAATGAGTGAAATTTGTAGTTTTTAAACAACAGAAAATCACAGATGCTGTCAGTAGAACTTGTTTTGAACAGGGAATATTCTTTGTTTGAACATATTAGCATTTAACCATAATTTTAATAGTAAACGAAATAGTAAAAGTATTAGTTAGTATTAATATTAACAGTATCTATGCTTTCGTTCCTTAAAATAAATGTCAGATGTTCTAATTATTTGATATCTAATGCAATGACAAACATTGTAAAGTGTGGCTTAAGTGTGCAAATACTTTCGATGCCACTGTGCATAATACTGTAGTTATGTCAAAAAATGTAAAGTCTCACAAAATCTGACTTTTTCTCTCAGAATTCCAAGTGTACCTCTTGCAATAGTTGTTTTTATAATAAAAAATGTTAATTGCGACATCTCACAACTCACAAAAAATCACAGATGCTGTCAGTAGAACTGGTTTTGAACTGGAAAAGTTCTTTGATTGAACATTTTAACATTTAACCGTAAAAATAATAGCAGAAGTAATAGTATCAGTTAATAGTAATACTAACAGTATTTATGCTTTCTTTCCTAAAAGTAAATGCCACTTGTTATAATTATTTGATATCTACTGTAATGACATTCAAACATTTTTAAGAGTGCAAATACTTTTAGGTACCACTGTCAAACAAATGTAATAATATTATTAAGATATTCCGCTTCAGATGACAAGGACAGGGCATCTAAAACACAAGATGACGCACAGAATTAAAGTAACTCTGGCCTAATTCACATGCTTGAGAGACAGTGTGTGTGTGTTTAGCTTTGCCATGAGATCATCGCTGTAAGGGAAGCATACCACAGATCTCCCATTATAATGGATCTGGCTATCCTTTCATATCTTCTCTCAATTTTTACGCATTACCAGAGTGTATTGAAAGTGCTTTTTCAATGAAGAAGTAAAGGCAAGCATTCCTTCTTGTGCACACCTTTGAACTGAGCACAATAGGATCGTCTACTGCAAAGATCTCACACTTTTGTTTGTCCATCCAGGAGGAGAAAGGCCTACAGTATCGCTTACACTCCAGAGATGATGGTTACGATTACAGACAAAGCCACAAATGTTGAGGACAAGAGGCTGTGATTCGATGCCTGCTTGCCTAACACATTGCCTCTTGTTCTCAGTCAATCCAGGACTTTGCCTTCAGGTTAATTCCTTTATGCACTAACATAACATAGTCTCAAAACACCATGGGACAAGGATGACAGACTGTAAACAAATACCTGCTGTCACCTCCGGCACCAAATCTTAAAGCCATTATGGTGCGGGATGTAAAGTGACAACTTTTTTCTTCTCCTGGTTATTGGAATACAGGGGGTTTCCCAGCTGTAATCAACCCATATGGAAATCAAGGTTAGGATAACATACTATGCCCTGTGAGATGATTAGGGTTGTCATTTTAAGTTTTAAAAATTTAAACATGTTTTTTTTTTTTTTATTATTTATAAATTCACTAGCAATTTCTGTTTTTCTTTTCAGTGTGGTTCTCAAGAAAGAGTTCATTCTTAAGTAGCTGTGGACTTTAAGTATATATACATTTTTTACATGCAACATATACTAAATATTTCATCATTTTATGATAGATGTTTAAAGGATTAATTTAATTACAGAATAAACATTTCCTGATAATTTACTCACCCCCATGTCATCCTAGACATGTCGTTCTTTATTCAGGCGAAAAGAAATGAAGGTTTTTCAGGAAAACATTCCAGGATTTTTCTCCATATAGTGGACTTCAGTGGGAGCCAACGGGTTGAAGGTCCAACTACAGTTTCAATGCAGCTTCAAAGGGCTCTACACGATCCCAGCGAGGAATAAGGGTCTTATCCAGCGAAACGATCAGTCATTTAAAAAAATAAATAAATAAATAACCATTAATATATTTTTTAACTACAAATGCTCATACTTCATACAAAAGGTCACGCGTGACGTAGGCGGAAGTACTGACCCAGTGTTTACAAAGCGAACTTGCATAGAGAATCTAACCAGTGTTGCCAAGTCCCCGGTTTTCCCGCGGAATTGGGCTACTTTAACACTGTTGAAGCTACCTCAGTAACGTAAAATTTAGTCTCTTGATTGCTAATTTTACCAGGGGAACCTCGCCAAAAAAACGTGTATTTTACCCCCCGGAACGAGATGTTTAAAGGAGGACCCCGCTCAAAACACGATCGGGCTACTTTTGGGCTAGTTTTGGATAGCAATTGGGCGGGCTTTGTTGCGAAAACCTGGCAACCCTGAGTCTAACGCCCTTTACAACAACAACAACAAAAAGTATAACAAAGTTGTCGAATGATTTTGAAGTTGTAGAGGAAAATTAGATGGAGTTTTTCGTCCTACCCTACCTTTTTGGACCTGAGCACACAGACGAAAAAGTATTTACCTGGGCTTGTGGAAAAGCTACTTGTGATTAACTGTGCACACATTCTTGAATTGAACAACTGAACAGAACTCAAATGACTGGAAAATAAGAGATGACTTTTTAAACTTTAGACTGCTTTTAACTTAAAATTATGAGAAATGCTTATATACACTAAAAAATCAGATGTTTTACCAATTTTTTCAATTTATAACTTCATTGTAGAATCAACGAAAATTTGGATAATATTAAGGGACACTGTCAGTGTCAGTTTACATACACCTTTCAGAATCTGCAAAATGTTAATTATTTCACCAAAATAAGAGGGATCGTACAAAATGCATGTTATTTTTTATTTAGTAGTGACCTGAATAAGATATTTCACATTAAAGACGTTTACATATAGTCCACAAGAAAAAAGTTGAATTTATAAAAATGACTATGTCCGAAAGTTTACGTACACTTGATTCTTAAAACTGTGTTGTTACCTGAATAATCCACAGCTGTGCTTTCTTTTTTTTGATTTTGTTTTGTGATGGTTGTTCATGAGTCCCTTGTTTGTCCTGAACAGTTAAACTGCCTGCTGTTCTTCAGAAAAATCCTTCAGGTCCCACAAAGTCTTAAGTTTTTCAGCATTTTTGTGCATTTGAGCCCTTTCCATCAATGACTGTATGATTTTGGGATCTATCTTTTCACACTCAGGACATCCGAGAGACTCATATGCAACTATTACAGAAGAAAAACTTATTTTCTTTTGTGGACTATATGTAAACGTATTTTATGTAAAATATTTTATTCAGGTCAGTACTAAATAAAAATAATGATGATCCCTCTTATTTTGGTAAAATAATTGACATTTTGGAGATTTTGCAAAGTGTATGTAAACTTCTGTAAACGGTAAACTGTAAGTAAATAAATTAATTCATAAAAAAAGAGACATTTGAGTGATTTCAAGTGGTTTAATCCAAATTCAAGAACCTGACATAAACAAATACACATTTTAGCATAAATGCCAATAGTACAAACATGTACTTTTGACTTTTGAACAGCAAACACTGATTCTTCCAACCAGCAGAAACCATGTTGTCAATTCAAATAGAACACAAATCCAGATGGGATATGACAACAAACATTTAACTTATTTCTCAAACATATATCAAAGAAGTTAAAAACACTGAATTCAGTGATTTAATTGAAATAAATCTGTTGGGCTAAACGGCATTTCACAAAAATCTTTAGTGGCTGGTACTGCAACTTTCTCTTCTTTTACCTCTCCATAAAACAAAAATGAAGCCATAAAAAAGAAGAAACATTAAAAAAAAAAAAAAAAGACAAGGACAAAAAACACAAGACAAGGAGCAGCAGAGAAAAGCTGCCAGTGTTACACTGGTATTTGTGCGCTGTGTGCAGTCACTCAACTTCCCTTTCATTCTCACTGATTCACAAAACTAATTATAAAAATAAAATTATTTTTTTCTACAACTTCAAGGAAATCAGGGACAGCATTACATTTAATGGGCACATTAAACACAAAAATAAAGTTCAGGCTTGTTTGTAGTGCACAAGAACTTTTGCACAAGATTTCTTTGCCCAAGAAACAATGCAGCACTGCAGAATGATTGTTATCCAGCAATTTCTTTGTGTGTGTGTCTGTAAGCTGGCTCTGAAATGTGATTATTTTTTGATTAAGGCAGATGGAGTGTCAGAATCACAAGTAATAAATACACAAAAATAGATGTGGTTTTTGACTACTTGTTTAGAGCCCTTTTGATACAGTGTTGTCTTAATGTTTACAAGCTGTATTGTTGGTGTCAGAATCAGCAGCCATTATGATCGATGTAGTATAGTAAAGGCACCGGGAAAACTAAATTAGTCTAGCTCATAGCATAGTGTTTCATTTGAGCAAAGGCAAGCTATGTCTTTGGCCCCTAGCAGTCCTGGTACTACGCATACACATTAAGGCACATATTAATAATCGTAATATACAGTGGTGTACAATCTCTAGCCAATCATACTAGAGAGATCAGAACGCTGGTGCATGAAGTCCCCTCTGGAGTCGCTCAGTGTGAGCGCAGCCTACACATGTCTCCGACTCCGCTCAGCCTGGCGTTTTGGGCGAGGAGGCAGAACTTGTGCCCGCTGCCCTCCGCAGGAGGAGGATGCTGGGCGTAGCTGTGCGCTGTGTACATCAGGCACTTCACGGGCTGTTATAAAGCAGTCTCGAAGATTACCAAACTGCCATCTCCTGTGGTGGCGAAGCCGTTGAGCTGGTGGGCCGGACTGCGGTTCATGTACGCCTGTGAATGAAAGAATTTTTTTTTAAAATAATTTTTGTTTAAAATACACTACCAGTCAAAAGTTTCTGAACAGTTTTTAAAGAAGTTTATTTTGCTCACCAAGCCTGCATTTATTTGATCCAAAATACAACAAAAGCAGTAAAAGTTCTGAAATATTTTTACTATTTAAAATAACTGCTTTCTATTTGAATATATTTTAAAATGTAATTTATTCCTGTGATCAAAGCTGAATTTTCAGCATCATTACTCTAGTCATCAGTGTCACATGATTCTTCAAAAATCATTCTAATATGCTGATTTGCTGTTTAAGAAACATTTAATTATTATTATTTAATATCAATATTTAAAACAGTTGAGTACATTTTTTTAGGATTCTTTGATAAACAGAAAGATTCAAAAAGCGGCATTTATCTGAAATAAAAAGCTTTTGTAACATTATACACTATACCATTCAAAGCTTGGAGTCAGTATAATTTTTTTTTTTCTTTGGGTTTGGTGGTAAGAAATTATAGAAATTAATACCGTTATTTAGCAGGGATGCTTAAAATTGATCAAAAATGATGTTATAAATGATGATAAAGACATTTATAATGTTACAAATGATTTCCATTTCAGATAAATGCTGTTCTTCTGAGAAACCTGAAAAAAAATCTACTCAGCTGTTTTCAACATCATAATAATAATAAATGTTTTTTTGAGCAGCAAATCAGAATATTAGAATGATTTCTGAAGGATCATGTGACTGGAGTATGATGCTAAAAATTCAGTTTTGAAATGACAGGAATAAATTACATTTTAAAATACATTCAAACAGAAAACAGTAATTTTAAATAGTAAAATAGTTTAAATAGTTTTTTTTTTTACTGTTTTTGCTGTACTTTGGATCAAATAAATGCAAGCTTGATGAGCAGAAGAGACTAATTTAAAAAACCATTAAAAATCTTACTGTTCAAAAACTTTTGACTGGTAAGTCTCTTATGCTCGCGAAAGCTGCATTTATTTGAGTAAAAATACAATAAAAACTGTAACATTAATAAAATAATATTACAATTTCAAATAACCATTTTCTAATTGATTGTATTTTAAAATGTAATTTATTACTGTGATGCAAAGCTGAATTTTCAGCATCATCACTTCAGTCTTCAGTGTCGCATGATCCTTCAGAAATCATTCTAATATGCTAATTCGCTGCCAATTATAAATGTTTTTTTTCATCATTTAAATCTTTTGAATAGTAGTGCATCACACAAAAATATTATGCAGCACTAATAATACATGTTTCTCGAGCAGTAAAACAGCACATTCGAATGATTTCTGTTGAATCATGTGACTTACGACTGGAGTAATGATGCTGAAAATTCAGCTTTACATCACAGAAATAAATTAGATTTTAAAACATATTAAAATAGAAAACAATTCCATTAAATTGTAATAACATTACTGGATTTTTAACAAATAAATACAGCCTTGGTGAGAATAACCTTAATTTTAAAAAGACATTAAAATTTTTAATCATTCCACACTTTTTGACCACTAGCGTATGTGACCCTTTAATGAGACCTGGAAACGGATAAAAGGCGTCACTCTGTTCCCAAACCTTTCCCGACAATGCTTTTGTAAACACAGGAGATGGAACACAGCCGGCTGAATGGATGTAAAAATCCCCTCTTATTTAATATCATTATTATGCAGTAATCAAAACCGCTCATTGTATTTAAAAGCACCCATGGCTAACAATGAGCGTAAAGACAAAAAGAAGAAAAAGCACCTGGTGTTCAGCCCCCCCACCCCCACCCCCTGCAGATACACGGAGAAAAGTCCCAACAACACAAAGCATGGCCGACAAACAGTTGGCCACACTATCAGATATACTCTCAATTGAGTCGGCATTCAGACGGCACAATGGCGGAGTGGTCTAATATCAGGTAGATGTGCGCTTGAAAGCCCCGGCGGTCAGCTCCAGAGGGGCCGGCGCGGAGAATGAGCTCACCGGTTGAAGGAGGCGGAGAGGAACCCGATCCGAAGGGAGAACAACATGCCGCTGAGGAGGGGGAATCTAATACTGACTGACAGCACAAAGGCCTGGGCTCTTTCAAACGCACTGTATTGTGGGTTTCTGGCACAGGTACATGTGGCACATATTTGGCGATCGGGCAGGGCGACACGGACGGGAGGCTTCGCTTCGATATTAACCTGCGCTCCTGTGCTCACCTGTTTGGCGGTCTGCAGCAGAGAGGACGCTTCTGCCTTTCCTGTCTGCTGAACCATCTTGTAGAAGATGCCACTGTGGTTCTGTAGGAGAATGTGGGGGGCGTCGTACTCGTGGATTCGACCTGCATCCAGAACCTGCGACAAAAACAAACGTGTTTTTGATGCTTAGAAATGTGGTCCTTTTTGCAGAACTGGTTTTATAAACCAAAACTATTTGTGAGATTTGGAGCTGGTAACTGCAGCAAATACATGAATGAATGACTCGTATGAACTAATTCTTTTAAATGAATTAAACAAAAAGACTCAGTCAGTCAAACTCATGAGTTAGCATTCTTTTAGTCTAATGACTCACTCACTGAATGAATGAATGAATCAGTCATACTTGTGACTTATTCACCAAACTGCTGATTACTTTCAACATGGTCAACTCAAAATGAACAAACTGCTACAGTGATATGTGCATTTAAGTTTGTGAGATTTAAATCTTGTGTAAAATGTATGTAAAAAGTACCATAAAAGTAATTGTGGTATGTAATGCTGAAATAACTTGATGGCTCCTGCAATATACAGTAGGTGCCAATATATAGTTTTGTTGTATGGTAAAAAGCAAAATGAAGCAGAAACTTAAATTTCAAAACAGTATCTTTTAAATTTCATTGAAAAACCATTTTGGAATAAGATGAGATTGAGAAAAAATGTTAATTACTTAATTTCTTAAATCCTCATAATGCATTCAAAATATGCATGTGATTAAAACATATTGTATCTGATTAATAGCTGATTAATGAATGAATGCACGAGTTCAGTTTTGAATGCTGGTGTTATATGAACCATGTTATTGGTACATTTACCCCTTTTTCATTTTAAAGGAAAAAATTTTAGAAATTCTTTGAAAATTAAAACTTTACACGAATTACAGAAAATTTTGATTTTTCCCCCAATATTCAAGAGAAACGTAATTTGATCATCTGAAATGTATAAAAACATATTATCAGAATTACCAGTACTAACACTGTTGAAATCAATGGATTTCATTACATTACATTTTACAAAAACAGTCCAAAAAAACATTAACTCCAAAATGTTTTGAAATAATACAATCATTTTACTTTTAACTGTTGATAAAAAAGCAATGCTTCATAAATAGGAGTGAAGATTCATGTTCATCAATACAATTCAGTTCCAAAGGTGAGTAAAAAAATGGAGAAAATCTAAACATGCTTACAAAAGTAATTTTATGGAAGCCAGTTTCCACCACTGAATGAAAATTAAAAAAAAAAAAAAAGAAAAAGGTAATTGTGACTTTTTAAATCTCACAATTCTGATTTTTTTCCCCTCAGAACTGTGAGATATAAACTCGGAATTCTAAAAAATGATGTCAGAATTTCGGGATATAAATTTGCAATTGCAAGTTATAAAGTCTAAACTGCGAAAATCTGCCTTGTTTTCCCCTCAGAATTGTGCGATATAAACTTGCAATTATTCTTACAAATAAAGTAAGAATTGCGAGATATAAACTTTTTTTTCTCTCAGAACTGAGTTTATATCTCACAATTCTGATTTTATAACATGCAATTGCGAATTACCAAGTCAGAATTGAGATATGGACTCACAATTCTGAGAACATATCAGGCTTTTGCACCCTCAAAAATATAACTTGCAATTTTGAGTTTATCTCTAACAACTCTGTTGTAATCTGAAAAAAATAATCTGAATTGCATGATATAAATTCGCAATTCTGACTTTTTTCTCGCAAATGCGTCTGAATTAATAAAATAACTAAAATAAAAATTATCTAAATTCCACAAAATAAACTCGGAATTCTGACTTTTTTTTCACAAATGTGTCTGAATTAATAAAATTACTCAAATTAAGATAATCTGAATTGCACAAAATAAACTCGCAATTTTGACTTTTTTCTCACAAATGTGTCTGAATGAATAAAATTCAGACTTTTTTCTTGCAAATGCGTCTGAATTAATAAAATAACTAAAATTAAAATAATCTGAATTGCACAACATAAACTCACAATTCTGACTTTTTTCTCGTAAATGCATATTTATATCATGCAATTCTGAGAATAAAA
Source organism: Labeo catla (assembly GCA_012976165.1). NCBI lineage: Eukaryota > Metazoa > Chordata > Actinopteri > Cypriniformes > Cyprinidae > Labeo > Labeo catla. The sequence continues at coordinate 256,208 of VONZ01000307.1, forward strand.
AGTCAAAATTGTGAGATAAAAATTCGCAATAACCTTTTTTTTTATTTTTTATTCAGTGGCGGAAACGGCCTTCCATATAATTTTGAGACAAATCTAAATTATATGAAAAAAAAAATGAAAATAATAATCTAAAGCCCTATTTGGACGGGACTAGTTTTACAGGGGGTCATTAGAGAAATTTGTGTTTTATAGGCGTACTTTGCGATTTTAATCTGTGTTTTTCCTCACACAATCTCTTTGATAATTCCAGAGCAAATGACCTACTGTTTTTTGGCAAACTCAGTAATCCTCCAAGTAAACTAATCCCGTCCGAATGCGAATGTCTGTGATTGCCGACAATATTTGCAATCTCTGCAATGCAAGTTGTACAAAACAGACCCTCCCACAAACACAGAGATGTTAGTCCTGTCCAAATTGGTACATGAAAATTGCACACGTCGGGCAATAAGAATCGAAACTCAAACGTACTTTAGAAAACTAGTGCTGTCTGAATAGGGCTTTCACTGAAGCTCAGATTAAAATGGACCCAAACACAAAAAATGAAAAAAAAATCTAAAAAAAATGTAAAGATGTGTATTTTGATAGCCTTAGTTAATTTGCAAAGATTGGTTCTGTACTAAAGTTTTATGCACATCTCTTCCAGGTCAAAATGGACCTGAATGCATGATGATAAAGAGCTCTCCATCTCTGCACTCACCAGGATACGGTCACTGTCTATGATGGTGTTGAGTCTGTGTGCGATGGTGAGGACAGTGCATTCCTTAAACTTTTCACGGATGGTTTTCTGGATCAGCTCGTCCGTCCTGTGGAACACAGTCATTTCTGTTGAGTGGCTATATTCATGTATGTAGGCCCTTCAATATTCTCAGGTCAAGGGTAAACAGATAAAGCACTCACCGAGGGTCCACATTGGCGGTGGCCTCATCAATGATGAGAATCCGGTTCTTCCTCAGAATGGCCCGAGCTAGACAGACAAGCTGCCGCTGACCCACGCTGAAGTTTGATCCAGACTCAGCCAGTTCAGTCTCGAGTTTACCAGGCAACTCCTCCACAGCAGCCTTCAGCTGGACCTTTGTGCAAACAAAGCACAGATTCACTCAAAGAGCTGGACTTTGAGATCGCTTAATGTATTACGTCTATAATCATAACATCAATCCACTGGGGGAAAGTTCACATCAGAAAATAGATTTGCGAACATGTTCAAACAAGATCTGAAAGTCACAGGCTGTGACTTGTGATGATTAAAATCCCAGAGAACCTGTGTAGACCCATTCAGCAACAATCAAGACAAGTAAAAGCTTAAATTTACTAATGTATTTTATAACGTAGAATAAAACATGAAATGCATTGAGCATGTGTTAACCACAGACCTCATTTCAGACATTTAACCAGCACCCATTGACTTCAGGATGATGGAACTGACAGTAGTAAAATACTCATTTCTGGGTTTTGGCCCTCTATTACAGTGTGTGAGTGTGTGTTCACCTCTTCCAGAGCGTTCCATAAGTCATGGTCTGAATGCTGGCTGAAGGGGTCCAGGTTCTTTCTCATGGTTCCTGTAAACAGCACTGGATCCTGCGGGATGATGGACATCTTCTGCCGGAGATCGTGCAGGCCGATCTCTGAGGTCAACACTCCGTCCACTAAGATTTTACCCTCTGGCTCCGTCAGGCGGAACAGAGCTGAAATCAGGGAGCTTTTCCCTGCACCGGTCCGTCCAACGATCCCAACCTGATCAATGCAAAGCAGAAAACATCATTGCACATGTCCTGACAGACACACATGATGCTCTGGAGCTGCGACGCTGGACTCACCTTCTCTCTGGGTCTGAACATGGGCGAGATGTTCTTGAGGATGACGGGTCCATCAGAACTGTAAGAGAAGTTGACTCTGTCGAAGGTTATCAAGCCCCGATTTGGCCAGTCGGGAGGGGGGCGTTTCTCGGTTTCCCAAGGCGCTTCGCTTTCGAGCTCTGTGTATTCGACAACTCTCTCCACTGATGTCATCTAAAAGCAAATCAATTTAAAAATTTAGGAATCTACAGTTGAGGTCAAAAGTTTACATCCCCCTTTCAGAATCTGCAAAATGTTAATTATTTTACCAAAATAAGAGGGATCATACAAAATGCATGTTATTATTTATTTAGTACTGACCTGAATATTGATATATATAATAAGCAGATATTTCACACAAAAGACATATAGTCCACAAGAGAAAATAATAGTTGAATTTATAAAAATGACCCTGTTTAAAAGTTTACATACACTTGATTCTTAATACCATGTTGTTACCTGAATGATCCACACCTGTGTTTTTTTGTTTAGTGATAGTTGTTTATGAGTCCCTTGTTTGTCCTGAACAGTTAAACTGCCTGTTGTTCTTTCTGAACCCTTTCCAACAATGACTGTATGATTTTACCTTTTCACACCGAGGACAACTGAGGGACTCATATGCAGCTATTACAGAAGGTTCAAACACTCACTGATGCTCCAGAAGGAAAAACAATGCATTACGACCCGGGGGTGAAAACTTTTGAACAAAATGGACATATATACACCTTTCTTATTTTGCCTAAATATCATATTTTTTTCATTTAGTATTGCCCTTCAGAGGCTACAGAAGATGCTTACATGTTTCCCAGAAGACAAAACAAGTTAAATTTACCCTGATCTTCAAATTCCTCAGCTATTAATGCATGGTTTTTCCTTCTGGAGCATCAGTGAGTGTTTGAACCTTCAGTGTGAAAAGGTGGATCTTAAAATCATTCAGTTATTGTTGGAAAGGGGTTTAAATACACAAAAATTCTGAAAAACCAAAGAATTTGTGGGACCTGAAGGACTTTTCTGAAGAACAGCAGGCAGTTTAACTGTTCAGAACAAACAAGGGACTCATGAACAACTATCAGTAAACAATAAAACACAGCTTTGGATCATTCAGGTAACAACACAGTATTAAGAATCTAGTGTATGTAAACTTTTGAATAGTGTCATTTTCATAAATTTAGCTATCATTTTCTCTTGTGGACTATATGTAAACATCTTTTATGTGAAGTTTCTTTTTCAGATCAGTACTAAATAAACAATAGCGTGCATTTTGTATGATCCCTCTTATTTTGTTTAAATAATTAACATTTTGCAGATTCTGAAAGGGGGTGTAAACTTTTGGCAGTTATTTCAAATTGCATAATATTTTTTGAATATTAGGTTCTTACCATGTTCTCCACCTCAGCACTCTGTCTAACGCCCCACTGGAACATTCCCATTAGAGTGACTGCATAAGACAAGGCCAATCCCACATCTCCCGCATTCATACCTGTGAGAACCAGACATAATCAATGTTCTCAAAAAAAAAAGAGAGACTTAACTGGCATGAATATATGGATTTGAAACAAAGATGATCTAAAGCTCCTGTAAGGATGGTCCCACTGATCCTAGTGGATTTGAAACAGGGATTTTCAGTTTTCGAAGTTGACTGAGTGGCAATCAAAGACAATTATTTGTTGAGACATGGAACGTCCCACATTACACCATCAAAATTTTCACTTTCATACAGTCAGATATATTTACAAAACCCAAATGTATCATGTCATTTTATTTTCTTTTTAAATTGTTTCTAAAGTATGACATTATCACTTCATGCTTAATGTAGAAGCAATTCAATTACACTTAACAAAAATATAACAAAGTATGAACCTATGCATACACTACAGTTTAAAAGTCAGGATTTTGAGATGAATATAAAAAAAACAATAATGGTATTTATTTAAAATATAAGTCTTTTGTAACATTTCAACATGTTTGTTAAATAAAAGTATGAACAAAATCACAAAAATTATATACCTAGTTTTTAAAATCATAGTGTACACATATATACTGCCATTCAGAAGTTTAGGATCAGTAGGATTTTTAATGTTTTTTAAAGAAGTTTCTTATGTTCATCAAGGCTAACTTTATTTGATGAACAATACAGAAAAAAATATAATGTTGTGAAATATTATTCTGATGTAAAATAATGTTTTTCTATTTTAATATACATTAAAATGTTAATTATTCCTGTGATCGAAGCAAAATTTCAGCATCATTACTTCAGTCTTCAGTGTCACATGATCCTTCAGAAATCATTTTAATATGCTGATTTATTATCAGTGCTGGAAACAGTTGTGCTGTCTAATATTTTGTATTTTGTCATACGTTTTTTTTTAAGGATCCTTTGATGAACAAAAAGTTAAAAAGAACAGCATTTATTTAAAATAGAAATATTTTCTACAATATACACTACTGTTTAAAAATTTGAGGGTCAGTAATTTTTTTTTTTTGAAAGAAACTAATACTTTTATTCAGCAAGGATGTGTTAAATTAACAAAAAGTCATAGCAACGACTTATATTGTTAGAAAAAAAAATATATATAAAATTATTTATATATATTATAATATAATTTCTACTTTTAATAAATGCTGTTCTTTTTCATTTTTTTTATTCATCACGGAGACCTGAAAAAAAAAGAATCACAGGTTCACAGGTATATATATAATTCTAATAAAAAAATCAGCATTTTAGAACAATTTCTGAAGGATCATGTGACACTTAAGACTGGAATAATGGCTGATGAAAATTCAGCTTTGCATCACATGAGTAAAGTGAGTATATTAAAATAGAAAATATTATTTTATATTAAGATAACATTTCACAATATTACTGTTTTTTCTGTATTTTTGATCAAATAAATGCAGCCTTGATGAGCAGAAGAGACTTCTTTAAAAATATTCTGATCGCAAACTTTTGTACACGTTTTTTTGAATTATTTAGAATAATTTTTAAAAACATATATGATTTAACAGCTTATTTGTAATGAATAAGCTTGTTTGGAATGTATAATATTTATAACATTTCTCTCCAAGCTGTTCAGCCTGTGTTGTCCCAGTACTCAGGATTCAGCACAGTCCCTATAAACGGTCCTTAAGCACTGTGTTTTGGTTAGCAGTGTACACTGTGGATATCTCACTGTCTTTAAGAAGAAGACATCCGAAGGCTGTGATGGTCACAAACACCGAACACATTCCATCCAAGCGCACTGCAAACCAACGTGAAGTGGTCAAGAACAGGAACCAGGCCTCTGTAGGAGCAAACATAATATTTTAACCAACACATTATTAAAATTAACAGCTAATCTGAATCCTGTAAATGACCGACTCCATTACTGACCTGAATGCAGATCCTGATGGGCATCAAACGCTTGCTGAAACCTTTCCTCAGCTTTAAAGGCACGAATGGTCCAGAGGCCTTGGAGTGAAGACGACAGATGGGAGAATACAGGACTTCGAGCTGTAAGAACGCAAATACAGTTATCAACACAACAATAAAGCTCTGAAGAAACATTACTACAGACGATATTATTCTCAGATTTGACAGGAGAAAATCGGAGACACTGACTAGTGGATTCAATACGCTTGACGTCTCGTGATGTCCGCAGGAAGTAGCGGCGTAGAAACAGGAAGGCGATCAACAGAGGAAGAACAGGAATCAGAATCCAAGGGATGACGGAGGCCGCCACAGCAATGACTCCAATGATTTGTAGAAACACCTGTAAGTGAATGAAAGCACGAAAGAGGGATAGACATAATGTGACATAAAGTGATGGCTTTTGAAGGTGAAGTCCACTTCCAGAACAACAATTTACAAATAATTTACTCACCCCCTTGTCATCCAAGATGTTCATGTCTTTCTGTCTTCAGTCGTAAAGAAATTATGGTTTTTGAGGAAAACATTTCAGGATTTTTCTCCATATAATGGACTCATTAGTGCTCGATTTTGAACTTCCAAAATGTAGTTTAAATGCAGCTTCAAAGGGCTCTAAATGATCCCAGCCGAGGAAGAAGAGTCTTATCTAGCGGAACGATCGGTCGATTTTTTCGGAAAATAAAAATTTGTATACTTTTTAAGCACAAAAGCTTGTGCAGCACAGGCTCTGGGATGCGCGTCCACAACACTACGTACTATTGAATCATGTTGAAAGGTCACGCCGAACGTAGGCGGAACTACAGACCCAGTGTTTACAAAACGAACGCGCAAAGACTAAGGAAGTGCAAGTAAGTCAAACGCTGTTTACAAACAAAAAGGTACAACGATGTTGGACAATTCTGAAGTTGTAGGAGAAAATGAGATGGAGTTTTTCGAAATACTCTACCTTTTTGAGCCGGAGTACACAGACGATGAACTTACACGTGATTCGTAGCATCGTGGACATGCACCCCAGAGCCTGGGAAGTTTTTTTTGGAAGTTCAAAATCGGGGCACCAATGAAGTCCATTATATGGAGAAAAATCCTGAAATGTTTTCCTTAAAAACCATAATTTCTTTACGACTGAAGACAGAAAGACATGAACATCTGGGATGACAAGGGGGTGAGTAAATTATTTGTAAGTTGTTGTTCTGGAAGTGGACTTCTCCTTTAAAGTAAAAATAACATTTATTAAAAGAAACAAAATTAATAAAATAAAATTAATGGTAAAATTAATTGCGTTTAGGACTGCAAAACAATTAGTCACGATTAATCGATACAAAGTAAAAGTTTATGCTTGCATACTATAATTTGTGTGTGTACTGTGTAAATTTATTATGTATATATAAATACACACACATATTAAAAAATATTTGTATGTATTTGTATGTAAACACTTGTATATAATTTATATTATATATAAATACAAATATTTTACGTATAAATCTAACATATTTGTCTTTAATATATACACGTACGTGTGTGTGATCATATATGCACATGATAAATGAACAGTACACACATATAGTACGTAAGCATAAATTTATTTTGAATCAATGATCACGACTAATCGTTTTGCAGCTCTAACTGCATTTTAGGTGAGAAGTGAGATGTAGAAACACTGCGTCACAGCGGTTGACTACAGGGTCATTAAAGCACTTTGTGGTTTTGGTTGGTCATTTTTTAACCACAAACATTTATCAAAGAAAACGGAAGAAAAACAGTCAGTCTGCAGTGACAGCATGACTTGACACTTTCAGAGCAAGATCTCATTCAAATTACCCATAATCCCCTACTCTTATCCTTAGCTGTGTTAACAACTTAAGTTTAGTGTTGGAAAGACCACAGACTATGGCAAACAGAAACTGACAATAGCATTACTATGCTTGTGATTTTGGGACTCGATATGTAGAAGAACCTCAGTAACATCAGAGTGAGATCTCTTTCCTGAAAACTTCTTTTCAAGAAACTGCTTTGGTCACTTCATCAGCATGGCAGAATGGATACATATGCTGCATTTTTTATTCCAGTCATCATTTTGGAAATAAAACTATAGGCCTATATATACTACAGTTGAGGTCAAAAGTTTATGTCCCACTTTCAGAATCTGCAAAATAATAATTATACAAAATAAGAGGGATCATGCAAAATGCATGTTATTGTTTATTTAGTACTGACCTGAATAAGATATTTCACATAAAAGATGTTATAGTCCACAATAGAAAATAATAGTTGAATTTACAAAAATGACCCTGTTGGTATTTGAATCGTGTTTTTGATCTTTAACGATCTGTTCAATTAAAATGCTTCGTCATATTGGTGGTGACACATCTATTGCAACATAGCTTATCACAAATATTATATGCTACTTTGCTTTTTTGACTTCTGATCGCAAGTTAGTTCGCATTAGCAAACAAGGTCTTGGCAGATCGCTAGGTTGGGTCCTCACAGATGAAAAAAAAAAAAAAGAACCGCATATAGGAATCGATAGGCGGAATCGAAATTTTAATTTCACAAGAAGTATCCGATTCCTGACCTTAAGTATCTGATTCTGGAATCGGAATCGATTTTTGATACCCAACCCTACTGATGCTTCAGAAAGAGCTCAGAAAATCACTCTGGATCCCTCGCATCCAAGTCATCATCTCTTTGAACTTTTACCATCTGGCCGGCGCTACAGAGCCCCAAACACCAGGACAACCAGGCACAAGAACAGTTTTTTCCCCTAGGCAATCCATCTTATGAACAGTTAAATGTTCCCCCCATTGTGCAAAAAAAATATGCAATAACTTTTTAATTGATTAGTTACCACCACCATCCTAGCATATCCCTGCATCTCTACCTCTTTCTAATCTATTCTATTCTATTCTATTCTATCATCTATAGCACAACTGTACATACCACTTATTTATTTATTTCCCAATTTATTTTTCAAATTTTTGTCTATTTGTATTTACATTTATGCCTTTTATTCTCATCTTATTTTTCTTAGTTTTGTCTATTTATATTTACATATGTGTATTTTATTCTCATCTTATTTTTATTGTCTGTACGTTGTTGTTGTCTCTGTGTACTGGAAGCTAATGACACTAAAACAAATTCTTTGTATGCGCAAGCATTGGCAATAAAGCTCTTGCCGATTCAGATTCAGATTCAGGAAACACAATGCATTAAGAGCTGGGGGGTGAAAACTTTTTGAATTTGAAAATCAGGGTAAATGTAACTTATTCTGTCTTCTGGGAAACATGTAACTATCTTACGTAGACTCTGACGGGCAGTACTAAGTGAAAAAAATGATATTTAGGAAAGATAAGAAAAATGTACACATCTTTATTCTGTTCAAAAGTTTTCATCGATGGCTCTTAATGCATCTTTTTTTCTTCTGGAGCATCAGTGAGCGTCTGAACCTTCTGTAATAGTTGCATATAAGTCTCTCAGTTGTCCTCAGTGTGAAAAGATGCATCTAAAAATCATACAGTCATCGTTGGAAAGGGTTTATATACACACAAATGCTTGAAAACCAAAGAATTTATGGGACCTGAACGATATTTTTGGAGAACAGCGTGCAGTTTAACTGTTCAGGACAAACAAGGGACTCATGAACAACTATCACTAAACAAACAAAAACAGCTGTGGATCATTCAGGTAACAACACAGTATTAAGAATCAAGTGTATGTAAGCTTTTGAACAGGGTTATTTTTAGAAATTCAACTATTATTTTCTCTTGTGTAAACATCTTTTATGTGAAATATCTTATTATTTTGTATGATCACTCTTATTTTGGTAAAATAATTCTGAAAGGGGGATGTAAACTTTTGACTTCTACTGTACATCAAGTCAAGAAGTTTAAGAGCTACTGGCGTAAACTGCACACTTGGCAAATGTACAGGTAGCAAGTCATAATCCTGCACACAATACATCTTTTCTGCAATACTGCCTATTTGCAGGTTCAGAAGCTGTAATCACAATGTGACGTGACGTGTTTAAGTGATTTTCCTCAGAATAAAAATGGGCAACTGCACATTGCACATTGGGCAATGTTTCCTGCATCTCAACTTTCACTAAACACACAAACACAAGTGGCACAAGTGTGAGAAAATGAAGTGCAAATGATATTAACTTCCTCCATGATTCCTTAAATTATATACTGGCGTTCATCTTGTAAGTACAATTGTTTTGACTTGAAGGCAGTAATACTGGAGAAACAATACAAGCAGAATAGTAGTATGCTGTTGTTTAGGAAGTATTCAACAATGCATGCTGATTTTGCTGCCACACTAAAGGGAACCAATAGTGAGAGAGGACTGTGGGAAAGGCAAAGTGACTGCAGTGTTTTCTCATCCTAAGAGAGAAGAAGGAGGATTCTGCTGCCCCACACAATGAAAAGCTCCTTAAATGAAAGACTATTGTACTTCAACTCAGTCTGTCAAGTTTCAGACAATAGCGCTCTGAGCACATAAAGTGACGCCTGTCACCCACGTATTGACCACATTGTCATTTGCCAGGGAAAAAGCCACAATATGTTGTTGGTCTGCAACACTTGGTTTACCAGAGCGAATAATGCATATGGCCACAAGTGATGGGTGTTTTAATTGTCACGTCAGCATGTGCACATTATGTGGTGTTTAACAGACACTGTGCCACAAAACGTACCTGGATAAAATCCACAAACGTCCACGGAAGCAAGGAATCGAGCTGCCCGATGTCTTTGGAGAACCGGTTGAGGATTCTTCCTGAAATGACAAGGGAAAAGCCATTCAGAGAACAAAATATAGAGAATGCCATCTTAAACAATTGAACTAAATTTAACTAGACAGGACGGTGCAAAGAAAATGACGAAAAACTGCTTTACTGAGAGTTAATATTTAAAAAGCCTTTGTAAAAATCAAAGCATGTGGTGCAACCAACATGCAAAAACATAAAATAAAATATAATAAATTATATATACATAATAAAAAATACATAAATATATAAATAAGTAAATAAAAAAGCTAATTAATTCATTCATTCATTAATTAAGTAATAAAAGTCAACAAGTCTCTAAAAAATAAACTGACCTTTTTAATCATGATATTTAGCAAAATTATGAGCTTGTCGTTAATTATAAAATAAATCTTTGGATAATTTATATTTTTATTTTTTATTTGATTAATTTTAGATATATTTATATAAATATAATTATCAAATTATTATTATATCTTATAACTCTGAACTTGCTCTGCTTGGGGATAAAATGATTATTATTTTTTTTTTAATTATTATTATATTATTATTATTATTATTATTTCTAGGAGATATTATTTGAAGATACCACCAAAAATGTGAACTTGCACTACTAGGAAATAAATAAAATAAAATAAAATAAAATAAAAAAATAAAAAAAAAACATGCAGAAAGTGTACATTTTAACTAGACACCAAATTTGTTGCAATATCTCTCCTTTTATTTATATTGGACACTCTTATTTAGTAGTAATAAGAGTGAAAGCATCGCTAATGAAAAAACCAAGCTTGATATGCTGACAGTGACATGATTTGCAAAATTTTCTGTTGCATTATTTTATCAATAACAACCCCTTATTACCATTTACTTCTTATCTAACTGGTTATGATAAATTCTGTCCATAAAGGCCTTTAACCCATTATTTGAGTGACTAGGAGGATAATAAATGGCAGATTAAACACAAATAATGCAAACAAAGGAGAACTCAATCAACAACAGCACCATGCTGGATATCTGCTTGTCATTCGTCAGAAATGTTTATGGCTAATCAAGATTACAAGGCCCAAAGAACTGGCAGACATTATAAACACCCACTACTGTTAACTATGCTTTATTACTGGAGACCATAGATTATCGATGAAAAAGGCTAGAGCCCAGAGACACAGGATACAGTAGTCGTGTCAACTAATCCACATCACAAGCTTATTCCAGCCATAAAAGTTTCCACAAAGTATGTGATTTCTCTGAGTGCCTCCCGCTGTAATTGTTACTAGTGTGTGCGCTGCTGATAACAGTATCGTGAAAAAGGGCTCCAACTAACTCTTCAGCAGCCATAAAACTATCTATTAGACTTTTGAGACTTGTAAATGCTCTTTTGCTCATCTTATCAATGGTAACACCCCGATAAGCAGCCCTCTGTGACACAGAATCCAGCTCAATGTTTGCACTTTAGGAGGTGAGAAGAAACTATTATACTGGTCATATCAGCCGACTTTGTCCTGCACGTTCAAATAATGACCACCATTATCAGGCCTATGATATAATATAATATAATATAATATAATATAATATTTTGATGATATCTCCTAATAAACCTTTTCATTAATTATATAATAAAACATTTTTATTTATTATTATTATTATTATTATTATTATTTGGAGACGTTGTTTGAAGATACCACCAAAATCTGGACTTTCTCCAGGGGCAAAATAACATAAACATTTGATGGTATCTCCAAATAATAACCTTGTCATTAATTATATAAAACTTTGAAAAAATTATATAATTTTTAATATCTATTTATATACATATAATAATAATAATAATAATAATAATAATAATAATAATAATAATTATTATTATTATTATTATTATTATTGAAGATACTACCAAAATCTGGACTTTCTCCAGGAAAAAAAAAGTTTTAATGGTATTTCCAAATAACCTTTTCAATAATTACATCATAACATTTTGGAAAAAATGTATATATATATATATATATATTTTTTTTTTTTTTTTATTTGAAATTTTATATCTATTTATATAAATATAATTATTAAATTATAATTATTACTATTTGGAGAGATTATTTGAAGATACTAGCAAAACTCTGGACTTTCTCCACAGGAGGAAAATAAAAAAAGTAAAGTAAAATAAAATAAAACTTAATTAAATTAAATAAAATTAAATTAAATGAAATTTGATGGTATCTCCAAATAATAACATTTTCATTAATTATATTATATAATACAACTTTGAAAAATGTATATTTTTATTTTATATCTATTTATATAAATACAATTATTAAATTATTATTATTATTATTATTTGGAGAGATTGTTTGAAGATACCACCAAAATTCTGGACTTTCTCCACAGGGGGAAAATTAAATAAAATAAATAAAATTTGATAGCATCTCCAACTAATAACCTTTTCATTTATTATATTGTATAATAAAACTTTGGAAAATGTATATATATATATATATATATATTTCTATTTATATAAATAGATATAAAAATATTTATTAAATTATTATTATTATTATTATTATTATTAATATTATTTTGAGATATTATTTGAAGATACCACAAAAACTCACACACAAAAAAAAAAAAAATAAAATAAAATAAAAATGTAATTTTAAATTTAATTTAAAAATAACTAAATTTAAACAGTGAGTCCAAAGTTTTGATGGCATCACCAAATAATAACTTTTTTAAATTATACAATGCAATATTGAATAATTATTGTTTTTATTTTCTGTTTTACATATATTTACATAAATGAATGAATGAATGAATGAATAATATTTTTTGGAGATATATTCTGAAGATACCATCAAAAGTTTAGACTTGTTCCGCTGTAAAACAAACAAACAAACAAACTATGTGTCCAAAGTTTTGATAGAATCTATATAGGTCTCATAATAACTAAAAATATATATATAAAATAAATAAACATAAATAAACAAAAATATAAATATAAAAATAAAAAATAAAATAAATAACAACAACAACAACAACATTATAAAAGGCTACAGCTCAGATTGTCCTAATAATGCTTCATGACTTATCAATCTAGAGCATCATTTTCCAGAGATAAACACAAGAAGAACACGGAAGACAAAACAGCTTGGACTTTTACACACACCTGCACTTCAATCCAAACACTTCACGCTCAACACAGCCAATATACATCCCTGCATGAGCGAAGGCCTCAAACGCTGCCGTTTACTCAACACTCCAGAGTAAACACTGAAATCTAGGGTAAACATCATTGAAACACACCAGTCCACTTTCCTTTACTATGAGCTCCTCCACTGAGAATGTCTGAAAATCACTTGACGTTATCCAGTAACAACAGTTACTCATAACCACTAAATTAGGGAAATATTTGGACAGTGTATATAAAAGGTCAATGATGTTTAATAACAGCAATCCTTATGAAGACAAATAGGAAGCAAAACGTACCATGGAAATAACATGCTTTGTTTGGACATGTAGCATGGTACTTTCAGGAACATGGCAACTACTATGCTGTGTATAAATTTAGTTTACAAAGATTGAAATTACAGATACGACTCCAAACTTCAAAGCACCATGGCCCTCCTGTCACTTTATTACAGCATTTGCAAGAGCCCAATATTGACAGATATACTTTAAAGAGTTTGTGTATGAGGGATTCTGTTTGTTGACAAATACAGCAAGGACCTTCCTCTCCTCTGGTAGTAAGTGCACATCAGCTGACGTTTTACAGGATAGAAAAATCGCCATCAAAATATTTCACAGAATATGCTGCCCTCTGTTGGTCAGTTCCAACATTGCCTTCCAAACTAGCTTGATAAACAAATACAGGAGCAGTCATTTGTATTTTTGTACTCACCAATGGGGTTGATGTCAAAGAAGCGGACCGGGATTCTCAGGATGCTGTTGAACATGCGGTTGTGTAACGTCTCCGCTGAGCTCACCAGAGCATTAAACATAATCAGACAACGCATGAAGCCGAAGATGATGGTGGCGCCTGTTAAGCCTGATGAACACAGATACACAAATCTCCATTACCACTGGCAGACACATGCAACATGTCAGCATTTTAACTTTTACTGACTTTCGAGTACGAGCATACCTGCATAGATGCCAAGATAGAAGTCCAGCTTGAGCTCTTGAGTCGCGTTAATGCTGTTATTGCCATTTGAGTCGATGGTTGAACTGATGTTAGAGAAAGGAAAGTCCAGCTTCTCCTGCTCCGTGGCCCTGTTGATCATGACATAATGACATTGCGGTAGCTGGTAAACACCAGAACATCATATACATCCTGTACTGTCCATTTAAGCACTATTTAGGTTGATTAAATAAGACGCACTTACTGTACTTTGTGTATTATAATACTCAGTGCAATTTTACATTTTTGCTTTATTTATTTTAATTGTTCCATTTAAATTTATGGACATATTTAAACATTTTTAGAGAAAACAAGACATAAAACAAGACTTTAAATTGAAACAATGTGCAAAAAAAAAAAGATAGATATATAATTTAATGAATAAATTATATAATACATTTAAACAAGTCTCTTAGGCTCATCAAAGCTGCATTAATTTGGTAAAAAAAATGCTGAAAAACAGCAATATTGTAAAATATTATTACAAATTAAAATTATGGATTTCTATATTAAAATACTTTAAAATATAATTTATTCCTGTGATGCAACGATTTATTTTCAGCATTTCATTTAAGTCTTCAGTGCCACATGATCCTTCATAAATCATTCTAATATGCTGATTTATTATTATCAATGTTTGAATGATAAATAAAAAGTTAAAAAGAACAGCATTTATTCAAAATAGAAATCTTTTCTAACAATGTAAGTCTTTGCTATCACGTTTTTTTTAATCAATTAAACACTTCCTTGTTGAATTAAAGTATTAATTTGTTTCAAAAAAGAAAAGAAAAAAGAAAGAAAGAAATTTACTGACCCCAGATTTTTAAATGGTAGTTTATATTGTTACACAAGATTTTTATTTTAAATAAACACTGTTAAAAAATAAAAAAAATCTAGATTCATCGAAGAATCCTAAAAAATGTATCACAGTTTCCAAAAAAATGTTCCCAACACTGATAATAAAACAGCATATTAGAATGATTTCTGAAGGATCATGTGACACTGAAGACTGGTGTAATGATGCTGAAAAAGCAGCTTTGATCACAGGAATAAATTATATTTTAACGTATATTAAAAAATAGAAAACAGTTATTTTACAGTATTACATTTTTTTTCTGTAATTTTGATCAAATAAATGCAGCTGCAATAAGCATAAGAAACTTATTTAAAAAAAAAAACATTAAAAATCTTACTGATCCCAGACTTTTGAACGGCAGTGTATGCTCACCAAGGCTGCATTTATTTAATCCAAAATACAGTAAAAATAGTACTATTCTGAAATATTATTCCAATTTAAAATAACTATTTTCTATTTGAATATATTTTAAAATGTAATTTATTCCTGTGACGAAAAGCTGAATTTTGAGCATCATTACTCCAGTCTTCAGTGTCACATGATCCTTCAGAAATCATTCTAATATGCTGATTTGCTGTTCAAGAAACTGTGATACTTTTTCCTGGATGATCTGATGAATAGAATGGAAAAAATTTATTTGTAAAAAAAAACAGTGGACATATGACAGGAAGTAATTGGGAGAGAGAGGGGGTGAGACAGGGAAAGGTCCACAAGGCAGGATGTGATCTCGGGACACCTGAGGCGCAACTGCACCATATGTCGGCACACTGCCCACAAGGCTATCGGTGCCGACTTCACTGTTGCATTTGATCTATTTAATACATCCTTGTGTTAATTTATTAAAAAAAATAAATAAATTGCCCTGATCCCAATCTGTATTACATATATTGACAGAATATAACTGAAAATGCATTTACAGCACCCATAGCCTTGTGGTTAGTGCGAGGACATATAACGCAACTCCGCTCACGGCGACCCGAGTTCGAATCCCGCCTCGAGGTCCTTTGCCGATCCTACTTCCCTATCTCCTCCCAGTACTTTCCTGTCAGCTCTCCACTATCCTCTCACAATAAAGGTATGAAAATCCCATAAATATAAGTTAAAAAAAAAGAAAAAGAAAATACATTTACAGTCATTCCATATACTTAAAAATAAAAGCTTAGCTACACAGATATTTATATTAGAGATCACTCACCAGTATGAAAGCCACCAGTCCTGAAGAATATAAAAAATCTAAAGAGCAGAAAATAACATGAATCTCTGACTACTAGAATGAGGTCTTTTAGTGTATAACACTCCTGTGTTGTATACCTGTGCCAGCAAGTTGAGGAGAACAAGTAAAATCAGCATAATGATGTTGGCTCCAGCTTTAAAGTATTTCCAGTACATGCGAAGGCCGATGGTCCCCTCTAAACGCGTCTCTTCGGCCACGGTCTGCACAGGCTCCACCTGCCAATGAGAAAAAAACAATTTGATTCTTTCACTAATGTCTCTTTATGATCAGACAGTAAGTAACATCCCATCCTTCCACTAGATGGAGCTACTGACCTATCTGTACTGTAAACATGACTGGAGTTCACAAGAGGGCAAGTAACTTTATACTGTTCCTTACAATACCACCGTGTGGTAGGGAATTCAACATCACACCTACCGGCAGCTGATCGGAGTCATCTTTAACAGACAGAATAGATGAAGAGTGCGAACGGACGGAGTTTTGGGAGAGTGTGCGGCTGCGGGGGGAACGAGGAGCCTCTCCTTTTTCACCCTCCTCTTCCTCATCCTTCTTCAGCAAAGAGGTGAAATCCACTCCCGATCGCAGCAGCTCCGAGTATGTGCCACGTGCCACCATGTGCCCCTGAGAGAGTCAATAGGAGTTAATTTTGGCTTAGTTATTCACAGGTGGAATGCAGATTGACTGGTGTGTGCGGTTACCTCCTTCAAAACCAGGATCTGATTTGCAGCCTTCAGGTACTGGTGCTGGTGAGTAACCAAGATCCTGGGCTTGTCCTTGAGAATACCACAAATACACCTGGAAGGACAATTAGTTCTCTTAACACTTACTGCAAAGAAACTGCAAAAGTCTGGGTTTGGGAAGATTTTTGAAATCTTTTTAAAAGACTTTTTGAAATTTTGAAACAAGTCTCTTAGGTTCATCAAAGCTGCAGTTATCTGGTCAAAAATTCAGGAAAAAACCCAGCAATATTGTGAAATATTATTACAATTTAAAATAATGTTTTTCTATATTAATATACTTTAAAATATAATTTATTCTTTTTAATTTTATTCAAAGAATCAAAGAAAGTATCACAGGCAAAAAAAATAAAAATAAAATAATAATAATAATTATATATATATATATATATATATATATATATATATATATATATATATATATATATATATATATATATATGGCAGCACAACTGTTTCCAACACTGATAATAATTCAGCACATTAAAATGTTTTCTGAAGGATCATTTATTTGATAATAAATACAGAAAAAAACAGTAATAATATATTAAAGAAAACAATTTAAAGATAACTGTTTTCTATTTTAAAATATTTGAAATGTAATTTATTCCTGTGATGCAAAGCTGAATTTTCAGCATCATTACTCCAGTCTTCAGCGTCACATGATCCTTCAGAAATCATTCTAATATGCTGATTTGATGTTTAAAAAACAATTCTGATTATCATCAATGTTGACAACAGGTGTGCATTTATTTGAAAAAGTAATCTTTTGACAATTAACTGTTACTTTTGATTAACTTAATGTGTCAATTGCCAGTTTTGGAGCTTGGCTGTTTCTAAACAATAAAAGCATTCACTGAATAGAAAAGAACATTATGAAAAGCAACAGTAAAACATAACAGGATCAATTAAGACTGTGGACTTACTGTTCAAACAGGTGCCTGCCCACTTCTGCATCCACTGCACTCAATGGATCATCCAACAGGTAAATATCAGCATCCTGATACACAGCCCTAAAACCACAGACAGTAACATGTATGTAGGAAAATCCAATTAAAAAGCTCTTAAATATTCCTTCCTAACAGCAAATATATGCTAGTTTGCTTATTTAGAAATTATTTATCATATGTAACACATTAGAAAATGTCATTGCTTATAATAAATAAATCCTCTGCATGTCCATGATGCAGTCTTCTGAAAGCTTTATATACATTATGCTTTATATACATTATATAATTTTTAACCTCTTTTTTTGTTCAGAATAATATATCAGTTAGGGAAAGAAAATGGTTTCATTACATTACCAAATCTGCATAATAAAGGTGAAAAACGGTTGATGTTTCAAGGGTTAACAGGTTGGGATACCTGGCCAGGTTGACTCTAGCTTTCTGTCCTCCACTGAGTGTTGCTCCTCTGTCTCCAATCACAGTCAAATCCCCATCAGGAAGCAGCTCCATGTCCTATACAACACAGAAAACAACAATATTTGTATACTATAGCTTACAATAACCTGAGCTTTGCAAAAACCAAATACTAAAACTAGCAAAGCTGCATTAAACTGATCAAAAGTGACAGTAAATGCATTTATTATGTTACAAAATATTCCTTTTTTGATAAATGCAGTTTTTTGAACTTTATATTCATCAAAGAATCCTGAAAAACATATCACGGTTTTGACAAAAATACAAAGCAGCCCAACTGATAAGAGATTTGGAAGCAAAAAATGTTTCTTAAAGGAGAAGTTCACCTCCAGATCAAAAATCAGATAATGTGCCCCCTTGCCATCCAAGATGTTCATTTTTTTCTTTCATCAGTTGTAAAAAAAAAAATGTTTTTTGAGGAAAATATTTCAGGATTTCTCACCATATCGTGGACTTCTATGGTGCCCAAAGGTTTGAACTTCAAACATGCAGTTAAATGCAGCTTCAAAGCAGAGTAAAAAGGGTCTTATCTAGCAAAACGATCGGTTATTTTCTAAAAAAAAATATATATATATATTATATATATATAATATATATAAATATGTCGTCTTTATTTTTTTTTGAGAAAATAACTTATCGTTTTGCTAGATAAGACCCTTATTCCTCAGCTGGGATCATTTAGAGCCCTTTGAAGCTGCATTTAAACTGCATTTTGGAAGTTCAAACTCACAGGGCATCATATAAGTTCACTATATGGAGAGAAATCGTAAAACGTTTTCCTCAAAACACAATTTTTTTTACGACTGAAGAAAGAAAGAAATGAACATCATGACAAGGGGGTGAGTAAATTATTTGTAATTTTTTGTTCTGGAAGTGAACTTCTCCTTTAAGCAGCAAATCAGCATATTAGAATGATTTCTGAAGGATCATGTGACACTGAAGACTGAGTAATGATGCTGGAGTTTGCTGAAAATTCAGCTTTGTCATCACAGGAATAAATGACATTTTAAAATATATTACAAAATTTTAAATGTGTTGCCAAGACAGAAACACAAGTAACACAATCAAGGCCCAGAAAGGTAGTAAGGACATTGTTAAATCAGTCCATGTGACATCAGTGGTTCAACCATAATGTTATGAAGTTAAGAGAATACTTTTTGTGCACAAAGAAAACAAAAATTACAACTTTATTAAACAATTTCTTCTCTTCCGTGTCAACCTTAGATGCACTTTCACAAGAACGACATCACGACACATGCATGTGGTGCTGCTCACACAGGAGCGTCTTTTCATCATCTATATATTCTGGTTCAAATAAGTACAGCTGAGTCATCCTCTCTGTTGAAATCTTCAGACATGTGCACAGTGCATCAGGGTTCTACATTAGAACGATTTGTCCTGCGTCAGCAGCATCACATTTATGTGTTGTGACTGACACAGAAGAGAAGAAATTGTTGACTTTTGCACACTTTAAGTATTCTCGCAGCTTTGTAACATTACCGTTGAACCACTGATGTCACATGGACTATCTTAACAATGTCCTTACTACCTTTCTGGGCCTTGAATGTATCAGTTGCGTTGCTGTGCAGGGTCAGAAAGATCTTAATTTGCATTCTGAAGATGAACAAAGGTCTTACTGGTTTGGAACGATGAGTGCGAGTAATTAATGACAGAATTTTATTTTTTGGGTAACCTTAAACTAATGTATGTCTCACCCTTTTGAGCGCACAGGCTCTTAGGACACGCTCATATCGCTGGGGCTGCAGCTCCTTTCCGAACAGTATGTTGCTCCGAATGGTCCCTGGAAAAACCCAAGGCTGCTGGGAGGCATATGTCAGCTCACCTTTGACCTTTACCACACCCTTTTCTGCTGGAAGCTCCCCCAGAACAGTGCTGAGGAGAGAAGACTGCAGGACAGAGGAGAAGATTAGTAAAGAACAATCATAGCTGCCATGATCGCTTCTATTTTAAATAGCAAACCTGGAAATACTGAAATCAGAGAATGGAAATATTGTGACTGACCTTTCCAGCTCCCACAGGACCAATAACAGCCAGAAGTTGACCCGGCTTCAAAGTAAAAGACACATTTTGTAATGTTGGTGCATCCAGAGTCTGTGAAGTAGAGAGGAGAGAATTTATTTATTTATATATTTATTTAATATATTTGTTTTTTGGAGTGTCTATTTACACTAAGTGCAAAAAGCCTGGCTTGTTGGCAGTGGCTATTTATATGAACTCCACCCATCAATGTGTGGTTGGACTAGACAACATTAAAAAAGACACCTGCAATAAACAATAGCTCAAGTGGCTTAAGTGGTAAAGCGCGTAGCAGTGGCTTTTTGACGGGATCGACCCGAGTTCGAATCCGCCTTTTGTCAAACTCATACTTTCCATTTTTGCATCACATTTTAGATCAGAAAGGCATTGATTTTCAATGAAATTCTGAAAATAATCAACAAGTGGAAAATAAAGTGCCTCATGGGTGTTTATCGGTTAGGTTTAGGGTAGGTGCAACAAGGAATAATTTTAATAAAAATCAGACCCTGCAGTTTTTCGCAATTCAATTAATGCAGCCTCAGATGCCGAAAGCACCATCAGTTTTTACTTTCACTTTCTAGTGAATCGACTGAGATTAAGAGGTTTATTGGCATACCTCTTGCGCAAAGTTTGTGATATCCATTGGCTCGCCTTCCTGGTTAAAAACAAATATTTACAATATTGCGACGTAACCAGCCAGCGCCACTTGAGTTCGTGGTTGCGGACCGCGCATTTGCGCTACATCACTGGACTCAGCCCGTTAAGGCTGATTTATACTTCTATGTAGTTAGCCTAATGCACGCTCACTTTTGCCCAGGCCCGCTCAAAAATACAATTCTGGCTATGCCACCACTGGAACCGCGCATTACTGTAAGACTACTGTGGTTTCTTAAAATTCATTAAACAACAGTAGCAGGAGCAGTAAAAATAACAGTTTTTATCTACCTTATATTGAACTTGCTTGTCCTGTTGTCATTTGTTTTTTTTTTTTATGCAAAATAAACAAAGGTCACACATTTTGTTTGTTCCTTGTGTCATGTAAAACTACTGTGAATCTAACATAATACAATCTGGGAAATGTGCTATCATAATTATTAAAAAAACATCGCAAATTTTTACAACCACAAAATCAAATTTGGATTGCAGAATTCACTAAAAAAAAATACATTATTGCATACTGTTTTATAATGTATTACAATACTGAGGTAAACGCACAAAAAAGTAGATCCAAAAAAAACAAAAAAAAAACCAAAAAAAATTATATATATATATATATATATATATAATAAAAAAATGATAACCAGTCATCCAGACTACACTTCCCTTTTTCACTAAGGAAATTATGAGAAAACTTCCGCTTGCTTGATGGGCACTACAGAAGCTTGTAGTTCTGCATTTCCAAAAGTATAACTTTGGGGAAGGTGTGTACTTTCAGGGGCCTTTTTTACACTGAACTCACCTTGTCCCAGTAGCATATGAGATCCTGTATCTCCACGAATGCCTCTTTCTTATCCTCCTGAGTAAGTGGAATGTGGGATTTCACAAGCTCATCTAGTAAGAGGAACTTCTGCACGAGGGAAAAAGACCACAGACACTTATGATGCATGAACACAAGACCATCATGCTCAAAAAACTGCTGGAATAACACTCTGACAGTGTGTCCACACTACTTTGGAGTTTCTTTGGTTAACACAAATTAGGATTTAAGCAGAAGAAGTGGGTTCAATGTGAGGTCAAATTGAAAAATGAATCATCTGCTTTTATGTAAAGGCTCCCTTCTCCAGACAGGCACTCCATGATTACAAAATCTGCAGGTTCATGACTTGTGTAACATTAGATGTGTCAGTGGGAACTTTGAAGTAGATCTAAAATTAACCCTGAAAATGACACCTACAGCACTTTAACACAACCAGAGAAGCCAGAGATTTAATCAAGTTATTAGTCCTGGGAAACATCTTTCATTTTACTTATATGTATTGAAAGTTGTGTATTTGTTTTTGGAGTTTGAGAGCATCAACTTGCTCATTTCTAACATGCAATTTTCTGTCTTCTTTCGCCTCATTTTTTGCGTACTGATACATTTTGGAATAATAAAAAAAAAATAGTCATAGCAAACACACATTATGAAAGGAAAACTGGAAGAGGGCTGGTCCCCTCATTGTTGCATGTTAGTGGCATCCGGTTATCAGCTTGAAAATTAAAATGATTATTTTGAATTTTAATTCAATTTTATGTAAAAATTGCTTATGTTTTTAGCAGTCTGATCAAATAATAAGAAGTCAAAAATGTTAAACACATTGTGGGATATAGTATTCCATGCAATATGCACTAGTTTGTTTTCTCAAGACTGTAATAATTTCTGTGACTTTCCCAGACCTGGAAATCACAACTTAAGGTTTTCCAAGATGTGGTAACACTTTAACTTCACAAAGATGGTTTCAAGCCATTTTTTAAGGCAGCATTTATATTACAGTTCGAGTGACCCAATTCCTCCCACATGGCACAGATTGGATATGATCCACAAACGTGTAAACAGAAAAGAAAATGCATGGATTCTCAGACTGATTTAAACGTCATTCCTATGTGGAATCACATCTAAAATGAATTGCATATGTGCATTTGCGTCTGCCATTTAAGTAGACAGATCGGATATTTCCCTGTCAATAAGAATCATACACTGCTGTTCAAAAGTTTGGGATCAGTACGATTTTTAATGTTTTTTTTAAAGACTTTTCTTATGCTCAAAGTTCCATTTATTTGATCAAAAATACAGAAAAAGGTAATATGAAATATTACTGCAATTTAAAATAACAGTCTTCTGTTTTAATATACTTCAAACTAAAATTTATTTCAGTGATGCAGAGCTGAGTTTTCATCAACATCATTACTCCAGTCTTCAGTGTCACATGATCCTTCAAAAAATATCTAATATGCTGATTTATTATGTTGGAAACCAATGTTGCAACGTTGCAAACGTAATTTTCTTTTTTTAAAACCCGTGATACTTTCAGGATTCTTTGATGAATAAAAAGTTAAAAAGAACAGCATTTATTCAAAATAGAAATCTTTTAAAAATATGTATGTCTTTACTATCACTTTTTATCAATTTAACACATCCTTGCTGAATAGAAGTATTAATTTCTTTCAAAGAAAGAAAAAATTACTGCCCCAAAATTTGAACAGTACTGTATAGTGTTAAAAAAAACATATTGTATATTGTTCTTTTTAATGTTTTAGTCATTTAAAATCCTGAAAAAAGTATCCAAAAGGTTCCAAAAAATAAATAAATAAAAATAAAATAAAATTTTAAGCAGCACAACTGTTTCCAACACTGATAATAAATCAGCATATTAGGGATCATGTGACGCTGAAGACAGGGGTAATGATGTTGAAAATTCAGTATTGCATCACAGGAATAAATTCTGTTTTAAAGTATATAAAAATAGAAAATCACTATTTTAAATTTCAATAATATTTCACAATATTACTGTTTCTTTCTGTATGTTTAATCAAATAAATGCAGCCTTGATGAGCAGAAAAGACTTCTTTAAAAAACATTACGATAGCTCATCCAGTGGAGTCATGCTGAAGTTTAATGTCTTTTATGACTCTGAGCAAGCAAATGCTTGTATTATCATTTTATCAACATCCACTGCAAACTGCACCTTTTTTACTTCCTTTTCAGCCTAAGCTTTTTGGGGTCAGTACTAGTTTGTTCTGGGTCATCTACTTTAGGTTGTTTTGCCAAGTGTATATTGTAAATGCAAGTTTAGCTGGTCATTGAAAAAAAAATCTGATATAGTCAGTTATAGTGTAATTTCAGCCTAATGATGACAGTCGTACCTTGATCCTCCGGATGCTGACGGCAGCCTCTGACACTTTCTCAATAGCAGCAGGGAAAAACAGAGTAACGGTGAGGCGGACGGCGCTGTACAGCGACACGGCCACAAACACACGGCTGGCAGACATTTTGTTGCCCACCAGAACGTACACAGTGAACGTCACAAACAGGATGATTTTATTCGCCGTAAAGAACGCAGCCATGTTCAGTCCACGGAGGTAAGAGCTGCCCATGATTTTTGAGATCTCCTTTCTACAAGAAACACACAAAAAAGAGATATTAGCTATTTATGCCCAAGAAACATAAAGATTATTATGTCTTTGAGATAAATGGCCTTGCATAGTACTTTACAAGGCTGCCTTGAGCAACGAATGACAGATAAGATTAAAAGCAGCATTGTTTGTGGCATTGCAAGGATAAAACTGCAATTTCATGGTTTCAAATTGTGATGAACATTAAAAGCATTATGTTTTAGTCCTGAACCACAGTTTAAAAAAAAAAAAAGTAGGTGAACATAACTGGTTCTAGTCATGCAAGTTTATGGCATGCAGTGCATTCTCAGCATTGCCTCAAGTGATGCTTTATTCGTCTCCTACAGTCAGTGTTCACTTTTAAGTCTACTCATGGCAGAGCAACAGTTTTGGAAAACTCTCACTGAGCAAGTCAGTTAAACTGCTGAAACGGTTTATAAATAGCTACCTGAATAACAACACATACAGTTTAATCGCACATGCATTTTCTATCACGTCCTTGATTGACTTAAGATTTTACAGATCTTTAAAATGAAGTCAATTCAGGCAATGAGGTCAAAAGAAATAGGTAACGGCCATAAAATCTTCTGCTGAAGATTCTGCTGACCTATATCTAAACTACAGCAGTGTAAACAGACTAAATCTAGTCTATATCATTTATTTACCTTCGTACATCATTAACCAACGCTGCGAATGGCTTTTCCCAGGCATACATCTTGATTATACGTATACCAGACACCACCTCATTCATTGTGCGTATCCTACTGTCAGTAAAGGCTGCCGTCTTACTCCTGTAAGAGAAACATAGAGAGAAAACATTTTCTGAGCTATATTTTAAAACCTTAAAGGAGAAGTCCACTTGTACTCAATCTACTCAAGCCCCTTGTCACCCAAGATGTTCATGTCTTTCTTCAGTCGTAAAGAAATTATGTTTTTTGAGGAAAACATTTCTGCATTTTTCTCCATATAATGGACTGATATGGTGCCTTGATTTTGAACCTCCAAAATGCAGTTTAAAAGCAGCTTCAAATGATCCCAAATGCAGTTGTAAACAATCCCAGCTGAGAAAGAAGGGTCTTATCTAGCAAAACCTCAAACGCTCGTCTTGCCTTTCTCTCCCTGAACTCTGTGTATTCTGGTTCAAGACAGTTAGGGTATGTCGAAAAACTCCAATCGTATTTTCTCCCTCAGCTTCAAAAATCATTTCAAAATCACCCTACATCTCTGTAGAAGTACTGACCGAGTCTTTGCAAAGTGAACATGCAAAGAAGATCAAAAACCCTTAACAAAAAGGGTAAAACAGCGATATAGGGCGATTTTGAAGTTGAGGGAGAACATGAGATGAGTTTGACTCTAACTGTCATGAACCAGAAAAAAACAGTCCAGGCAGAGTAAGACAAGATGAGCGGTTGGCATTAAAAAGTATATAAATTGTATTATTTTTATTAAAATAACCGAACGTTTTGCTAGATAAGACCCTTCTTTCTTGGCTGGGATCGTTTAAAACCACATTTGGGATCATTTGAAGCCGCATTTAAACTGCATTTTGGAAGTTCAAAATCGGGGCACCATATCAGTCCATTATATGGAGAAAAATGCTGAAATGTTTTCCTTAAAAAAAAAAAAAAACAAATTTCTTTATGACTGAAGAATAACATGAACATGTTGGATGACAAGGGGGTGAGTAAATTATTTGTAAATTGTTTTTCTGGAAGTGGAGTTCTCCTTTAAAGTCATACTGCAAAAATATAATATGTATACAATATGTACATAATAATATATAATAATATATGTTGGTTATAACATTTTCTTCCTCAAAATAAATAAATAAATACATACATGCATAATGTTAGATAAGCTTTAGACTTGCTTACACAATTTATCTAGTAGACAGTTAACTTGTAAATTATTATTATTATATATACTAAATTAAATCATTAGGCAATGACACCTAAAACTACATTTTTGATCTTCAAACACAAATAATATTTTTATATATATTTCACCTTCAGAGTATTTAAATTTAAAATAATTATGCATATAT
This sequence comes from Labeo catla, assembly GCA_012976165.1. Lineage (NCBI taxonomy): Eukaryota > Metazoa > Chordata > Actinopteri > Cypriniformes > Cyprinidae > Labeo > Labeo catla. The sequence goes on from VONZ01000307.1 coordinate 282,794, forward strand.
TATTTTTCCTTTAAAGTAGCATGATTTTTTTTTTGTGTGCATTTTTTTCATTTGACAAAATTACGTGACAAAATTGTATAATTGATGAATCATAATTAGGCTGGCCCTGAACCTCATCTGAAACCTGATCTCAGACTTTGCACAGTAAGAGTGCATAAATCCAGAAGGAAAGAGCATATGGTTAAACGTGATTATGATTTAATGTGTTTGAGCACTGTGACCGATCGCCACAATAAATTCTTATAAATGAATTGTTTGGAGATGATTAACAAAATGATCAATTTTTCTTTTATGCCAAAAATCCTTAGAATATTAAGTAAAGATCATATTCCATGAAGATATTTTATAAATCTCTTACCATAAATATATCAAAACTTAATTTTTGATAAGTAATATGCATTGCTAAGAACTTATTTTGAACAACTTTAAAGTTGTTGAGTTTTTGCACCCTCAGATTCAAGACTTTCAGATAGTTGTATCTTAACAAACCATACATCAATAGAAAGCTTATTTATTATTAATACTTTGCAAAAATTTGACCCTGTGACGATCCCTGCACGCTCATTTTGGGAGCGTGGTGACTGGTTGCTCGACGCTTCGGTAAAGTGACGCTTACCAAAACATGGTTTTATTTTATTATTCTCCTATTTTTGAAATTAACTGTTGATTAATAAAGTCTTTTCCTTTTGAGCTCAGTCATAGTCGTGTGTGTGTCTCTTTTGTTGCTTCCCTCTGAGCCAGGGGTTGTAACAACCCTTACGACTGGTTTTACCTTACAACCCTTACGATGATAGAAAAATACACCATCATGCTCTTGAACTGTTCTCTTGAGCTATTAATAACTTCTACATTATGTAAATTTGTGCATGTGCAATTTAACCAAAACCGTCATTTGAAATACCAAGCTCTCTGGAATTACTAAAAGTGTACTACTTAAGTCTACTTGACACTATTCGCCATGACCTGAAGAGCATCTTGTGATTGTGATTAAGCTTTTCAGCTTCTCATGATTCTTTTTCCCTGATCCAATTTGAAAAATTCCCTGTCAGAGTAATGCTGAGATTGTACCTGTACTTTGAAAACAGTTTTCCAAACATGGTCTGAAGTGGCATAAGAAAGATTAAAACGGCCATGCCCGCCAGGCACGATGGTCCGATCTCTTGCCAAAGCAGACCAGTCACAGCAGCGGCTTGCAGAGGCCCCACCCACAGGAAGTGCAGAAAAATTGTCACCTAGAAAAAGAGATGTGAACAAAATAGTTATATCATACTACTTTACTAACCAAAAAAATGAGACAAAAAAACCATGTAATTACCATGGTAACTGAATGTGGCATTATAGTGAAACCTTTTATGTACAACACACTCATTCGAAGGTTTGGGGTCAACAATTTTTTGAAAGTTTTTTAATGTCTTTACTGCTCACCAATGCTGCATTTACACTATCAGTCAAAAGTTTTTGAACAGTACAATTTTTGCATGTTTTTTTTTCTTCTTCTGCTCACCAAGCCTGCATTTATTTGATCCAAAATACAGCAAAAGCATTAACATTGCTATTTAAAATAACTGCTTTCTGTTTGAAAATATTTTAAAATGTAATTTATTCTTGTGGTCAAACTAAATTTTTAGCATCCTTACTCCAGTCTTCAGTGTCACGTGATCCTTCAGAAATCATTTGGATAAGCTGATTTGCTGTTCAAAAAACATTTATTATTATTATTATCAATATTTAAAACAGTGGAGTACATTTTTTCCAGGATTGTTTGATGAACAGAAAGATCCAAAGATCAGCATTTATCTGAAATAAAAAGCTTTTGTAACATTATACACTATATCATTTAAAAGTTTGTAGCCAAGACTACAAACTTTTGAATGGTATAGTGTCTGCTGGAAATAAATTATAGAAATTAATGCTTATATTTATTTTTTAATACTTTTATTTATATTTTAAATTATCAAAAGTAATAATAAAGACATTTATAATGTTACAAAAAAATTCTATTTTAGATAAATGCTGTTCTTCTGAACTTTCTGTTCATCAAAGAAACACGAAAAAAATATTCAGCTGTTTTCAACATAATAATAAAAATAACAAATGTTTTTGAGCAGCAAATCAGAATATTAGCATGATTTCTGAAGGATCATTTGACTGGAATAATTATGCTAAAAATTCAGCTTTTAAATCACAAGAATAAATTACATTTTAAAATATATTCAAATTAAAAACAGTTATTTTAAATAGTAAAATATTTCAAAATTTTACTGTTTTTGCTGTACTTTAGATCAAATAAATGCAGGTTTGGTGAGCAGAAGAGACTTCTTTAAGAAACATTAAAGAGCTTACTGTTCAAAAACGTTTGACTGATAGTGTATATACTATCAGTTTTGTAATCCATCATCAGCTTCGTTTAATAAACTCTTACATAGTGGCACAAAACCATGAAGCAGCATGTTGTAGTATTAGACAATAATTTAGCGTAGCACTTGGGACAAAGTGTCCTGTTTTTGTAATATCACATTGCAAACAGCTCAGAAGATTATTTTTAGAATCTACAAGAAAGAAGTTTAAACTTCAAAGATCTAATTTCGGGTAACTTGGTCTGAACAAAAACTGAACTTCCTGTAATTCTTTATAGAACCCCTTGATGTCTGCTGGTAAATGCAGGAGAAACGCCTCAAATGACAGATGTAGAACAATGACATTTCTAATACACACAATAACTTCTTAGCCTGCTCAACATGCTTTAAAATTATGTCATGTGTTTACTGAGCTACATTAAATTGTAAAATAATGTTACAAGGCACACAGCCAACACTTTACATAACTACCCATAACTCCGCTGCTGGTGACTCCACTGGGCTGATTAATGGGTGAGATATACTGTATGTTAGCCACAACACCACATCACATAAAAAACGTTTAAAATGTTTAACTAATCATTTCGATTTCACAATAATCCGAAGTCAGACTGCAAATGCACAAAAGGTTAAGACGATCTATTTGCGACCTCTCCTGGTACTCTGAACGCTGGCCAATGTGTTACCCAGTAACACAAGCCCTTTACGGTAAATCACTCGTGCTGCCTTTGGCTGTTTGAACTGGAACATGAATTATATAAAACAATTCCCTGACCAAACAAGTGCCATGTTTAATTCCATAAAAAGAAAAACGTGTGAGTGAACTGCTTCAAAAACAGGAAATGGACAACCGGTCACTACAAAACTTAAGAGGAAGACAAAGAAGTTATGGAAATTTCCTACCTCATCGAACTTGTTGACGTCATTCGACAAAAGGTTAACAATCTGCCCGGTGGTTGTCTGGCCCATAGCTGAGGCACTAAGGCACAGCGCCTAATTCAGTATTTCAAAGAAGAAACAAATCAAAAGGTTTGTGGGAGATAAGGTGATAAGGAATTACCCTCAGCCCAGCCCCCAAAAAATGAATTAAAAAAAAATTCCTATTGCTTATATCTACAGAAACAGGAAAGATATGGTACACTTAAAAAAACTAGGGTGAACTATTTTTGGACTATTCTTTGAAAAACCTCAAATTGTCATGTAAACATCAAATATGGCACTGGTACTACCATCCGCCCCTATTACTGTAATTCAGATGGGTGTTTTTTTTCCTGGAAAAAAAGGAGGTTTGTTTTTTTAAGTAGCTCTAACCTTCCTGTAGATCATGTGACACATTGCAATGCGGATTTTCATTCCAGATCTTTGGACGTGGTAAAAGTAGAGGTGATGGAGTAACGCCAGACCCAAGGTGGAGAGAGAGACGCCTGCTGCATATCCATACGCTTTGTACAATGCTGTTGGGTTTCCGGGCTCATTTCCCTCGAAATACTGAATGAGTTTTCCCAAAAACACTGGTTGAATCACCTTAATCACTTCCTATAATGGGGAGAAAAAGAAATATTAGAAAATAACACATTTACAACATTTGTGCCTTTAAGGACAATATGTGGCTGAATGGATTAGATGTTCACATTCCTAAAGACCTCCACACCCTTGTCTTTATTACATGAGGGAATTGCAATAATGCTTTTAACAATACTGTTCTTCATGTATGCAACCAGAACCACAAATTCAGTTTTACAACCCCCACATCCCTCATATCCATGTTTTATTTTTTCTGGAATCAGTTTTTAATGGTTTAAACAAATCAATAGATCACCAAACAAGGATGTCTACTTAATTGAATGTATAAAACATTAAACATTTTGTAATTTATTAACAGTTTAATAAATTATGTTGATGGTAGCTACTGAATTCCATTGTATGGAAAAAAGTACTATAGAAGTCAATGGCTATCGCCAGCTGTTCTTCAAAACATTCTTCAAAATATCTTCTTTTGTGTTCTACAGAAAAAAACCTCACACTGCTTTGGAAAGTGGAGGGTGAGTAAATGATGACAATTTAAATTTTGGGGTAAACTGCCTTTTTAATACAAATTTATATTTATTAAAAATTACGGTTATTAAATGAATGCATAACATCTTAATTAAATCCTTATTTAAACCCTAAAATGCGATTTGAATATTTGAAGTGTGGATAATTCCTTTAATTCTTTTGGTACACAAACTGATACAAAATTTTTGAAATTCCATATTAAATAATGTTTTAATGAACTGTATTACTATTAATATTACTTTAAAAAGTATATTCTACTGTGATATACACTATCAGTCAAATGTTTTTGATGTTTTTTAAATAAGTCTCTTCTGCTCTCCAAGCCTGCATTTATTTGATCCACAGTACAGCAAATTTATTTTTACTATTTAAAATAGCTGTTTTCTATTTGAATGTATTTTAAAAAGTAATTTATTCCTGTAATTTCAAAGCTGAATTTTTAGATCCTTCAGAAATCATTCTAATATTCTCATTTGCTGCTCAAAAACAATTTTTATTAGGGCCCGAGCCCTAAAAGGGCGAAGGCCCTATTGTTTTTCTAAGGATTATTATTATTATTATTATTATTTTTTTTTCAATGTTTTTGGTGGTTTTGGGGCCCTTAACATGCTCAAAAACTCTTGAAAATTGGCACACACATTGGAATCTGCGGCCATTAGGACGTTGCAGAGACTGGGACCCGGGCGTGGCACAGGGGCTCTACGGCGCCCCCTGCAACGCAGTCAGAAAACTTGATGTATATCCCACACATACTTGTATGTATACATATGAAACTCGGTACACATGTAGATCTCATTGAGCCAAACAACTTTCACACTCATGTAATAGGCTCCACCCAACAGGAAGTGAGCTATTCAGGGCTGTTTAAAAAGCGCATGCTCTGGAATTTGATATACTCCTCGGAGGCCTTTATTCCGACAGACACCAAACTCAGTCAGCATGACCTCAAGACATTGGGGATGCTAAATTGTGGAGGGATTTTTGATATCTCGAACGGTTTGGCCGTGGCAAGGCGACGAATTTATGGCGAGAAATGAGAAACAGGAAATGGCTAATAACTATTCCACACATTGTCTGATTCTCATGAAACTTCAGGAGTTTGTTCGTTGTATGATGCCGATCACATAGATGTGACTATTGAGAGTCAAAGTTACAGCGCCACCAACTGGCAGCAGGAAGTGTGTTGTTTTTGAAATGCTTTTAAATCAGACTCTTAGTTTTACCCAATTTGCTTCAAACTTCATCAGAATAATGACAAAACACGGCCGATGAGAATCTGTAAAGGGGTCGTTGATACATTAAATGCTGTTGCCATGGCAACTTGTCAAACTTTAACATTTGTTTCCTGTGCTTTTGGGGCACTTAATAAGCTTAGATTTTCATGAAACTCAACACACACATCAGTATTAATGATAGTTAGACACTGGCAAAGGCTCATAAATGGGCGTGGAGGAGGCACTCTATAGCGCCACCTTTTGTCAAAAGTTGGGGGGTTAGTTTTAGCTACAGACACCAAACTTGGTACGTATATTGGTCTCATCAAGCCGGACAACTTTCTAATTTACACCCATTAGCTGCGACCAACAGGAAGTCTGCTATTTTAATTTGAATGTGGATTTTTGGAAAAATCAGGCTATAAATAAATTCATACTCCTCCAAGCAGGAATAAGTAGTTCACACCAAACTTTGTCAACATGATGCCAACATACTGAAGATGTTAAATTGCGAGCGGATTTGGGATATATTGAACGGTTGATTTATGGTGATTTATTAAACTAGCAGTAAAAAACATAACCGTAATTTTAAAATGCAGCATCCAAACACTTTAAAACTTTTTTACATACACAGAACTAGTCATTCTGAGAAATAAATGCTTACTTCTATTGATATAAAATAGTCTACCAAAATTAGAAAAATAAAAAACTATTAAACATCTGATCTCACTCTAACTCTGTGTGTGTGTGTGTGTGTGTGTGTGAGTGTGCACCTGGTATTCATCACGTTATGGGGACCAAATGTCCCCACAAGGATAGTAATACCAGTAAATTTTGACCTTGTGGGGACATTTGTGAGGTCCCCATGAGGAAACAGGCTTATAAATCATGCACAATGACTTTTTTTCAGAAAGTAAAAGTGTGCACAGTCTCCTGTGAGGGCTAGGTTTAGTTGTAGGGTAGGTGTAGGGCGATAGAAAATACGGTTTGTACAGTATAAAAACCATTACGCCTATGGAATGTCCCCATAAAACATGTAAACCCAACATGTGTGTGTGTGTAAGTGTGAGTGTTGAGAGTGGGGGAGGGTGGCTTTGAGAGAGAGAGAGAGAGAGAGAGACAGAGTGCATTTAAAGTGCATTATCTTAACTCTTCACAACTTTTTACATATGAAAAACAAGTCATTCTTAGCAAACATGTTTATCATGCTTTCAGAGACTGCAAAAACATTTAAAATATCACACATGTAAACTATCAGATGAACACTGTAATACCAAGGATGAACACAAGATGACCTCATAGGATAAGGAATCTTTTTCAGCTCATTCTCAGTCTATCAGAATGATTTAAAAGCATTTTGCTTTTAACCCCTTCATTGCTGTAACCCTTCAATCCAAACTGCCACAGGGTTACTGTCAACTAATGTGCCTGCTGGGCACCGTTTTTCTGATGGCACCGGGGTTGCGGATGCACTGGCGGCGAGGGCCCGTCATCGCTGCTCGCAGCTATATTTATTATTATTTTTATTATTATTATTAAATTAGAAACAGCCGAGTAGATTTTTTTCAGGTTACTTTGATGAATACAAAGCTCAGAGGAACAGCATTTCTCTGAAATATAAATCTAAGTGTCTTTATCATCATTTAGAATGATTTCTGAAGGATCATGTGACACTGAAGACTGAAGTAATGATGCTAAAAATGTAGTTTTGACCACAGGAATAAATTAGATTTTAAAATATATTCAAATAGAAAGCAGTTATTTTATTTCATAAAAATATTTCACAATATTACTGCTTTTGCCGTATTTGTGATCAAATAAATGCAGGCTTGGTGAGCCGAAGAGACTTCTTTAAAAACATTAAAAATCTTCCTGTTTAAAAACGTTTGACTGCCAGTGTAAACCAAACTTATGTTTGGTACTATAAAATAAAGTGCGACTAAAATTTTGCATTTAAGTCAGGTGAACAGTGCATTGCGCATAGTGCATAGTGCATAACACATTTCAGTGTGCATTGCCTAATAACAGAAAAAGTTCAAAAAAAAAAAAAAAAAAAACAGATAAAATTGTCTCCCTCATGTAATTCTGTAAAAAAACAAAAGGAGATATTTAACAGAATGTTCTGGCAGCCCTCTTCCATCAGACAAGCATTAGCTTAGAGGAACAACAGCAAAAGGCATTTTTTCCATATTTGAGTGAACTATTAGCCTTCACACAAATTTCCAATAGGTTTCTAAACCACCTGACCACCCTTTCTCTTGGATCATGTTAGATGTGTTTTAACTAAATCCTAATAAAATCTTCTATAAGCACAATTAAAATTGAGTGCGGTGTGATACTTTTGTTTAAACAACACTTCAGGTGATTCACATTAAGTGAATCATTAACAAAACTTACTTAACAAAAAGTGCTTTGTCATTCAGCTGCAAGTGGTTTCAGTTAAAGATTAAAATAACAGTGTGAAATCACACCGGACTTATAGTTAACTAGAGGGGAGATTCAGTGCCTTCACTTTGTGTACCACATACAAAACGTACAGAACATACCTCTATAAGAGTGAATACTCCCAGTACTGCATACGATCTCCAGTAGCACCTGATAATGGCTTTGGTAAGTTTGGGTGTCCTGAGTTCTTTGGTTGCTTTTTCCACTTCTTGGTTCCAGTAGCTATAAGTGTGGGAAAAACAAAATGATGATTAAGGCTTAATAAATTAGAAATGCTGACACAGAGAGAAACAGGATATCATAAAACAATTATAATTCTCCTTTATTACCCACATTGTGTCATCTCGCATAAAAACATAGTATGATGACCTCAAGGTCTTAGTCTGCAAAGATTTGATTGAAGACATTTTGTGCTGAATAGATCTTAATTATTTATCACACAGCTTAATAGGATGAAAAAATGCAGATCAAATTAGGTCCAGCCCTGGATGACAAGGGCCAACCGGTGAATGGGTAACAAGAACATTTGTATGTAGGCCACATGAAAAGCATTCAAAGCACAATCCTGGGCAGAAGCAAAAGCATTTTAGCCAAAGGAAAACTACTAAGGCGCTCTTTCAAAACAGTCCATGTTTTCCAGCAGTAACGTCCGGCAGTAAATTCTACATCTGCAAATAACAGTTTACTTCAAGGCAGAACATTTGTGTTTACGCCTCGGCCCCATTGTGCTCCATGCTGCTGATCGCAATAAAAGCTTCACTAATTAGTGTCATATCCCAGAGCTCTGTGCTAAATGAACCAGCACTGATCCATTTTAAAGTGCATGATTACAGGCTGAAGAAACGCTGTGTGTGGAGGTGCTTTTTAATGAATAACAGGATTGTGCTCACTGTCACTCATTTCCATGCTTTCACGACTGGAGATAAAAACTTTGCAGGAGGCTACTGATTATCAATGGTTTTCTCCGGTGCACAAGGGGTCAGCGAATAATTTATCTGCTTATCTGTTCCTATGTAATAAAACTTGAAGGTGAAGAAAAAAAAAGCTGTGAACATGATAAGCTAATCTATAATACTAAGACTATCTATAAGGCTAAGACTATAAGAACAAATAACAACCATGAAATCTTGGATTGCACAGTAAGAAATATTCATGAACACTTAAGCAACCCATTTTACGCAACCCATTATATTTCTCAAAGATGACATATTGATTACACCATGCAAGTTGCTTTATAAAAATGCATAAATGCAATGTTATTAGACGTGAGGAAATTCCCGTTTGAGGAGGCTTTTCTTTGTTTATTTAATGCTGTATTACATCATAATTAGTGGGCAGATAAATAATAATTTATTAACAATAAATAAATGAAGAGAAATACTTAAGAAACCATTTAGCCTAAACAAAGTAACCTAAACAATGCTTAAACCGTGTTTGGTGTTTATCCAAACACCAAAACTATCCAAAAGGCTGCATTGCCTAGAAGCCAAAAAGGAAAGATGCTTCAAGGACCGAATAAACTGCTTGCGATAAGACAAGGATGACTACAATAAAGTTAATATAAACTTAATTTGATTTCATATTGATTTCAAGGTTCAGCTACAAACAAATATAGCTGAAAAAATGAACAGTTAACTCATTAAATTATTTAGGGGCATTAAGTCAGTATTAGATTTTAGTAGTAGTTTGATTTTCACTTTTTTGCAGTAATATCTAAATTAAAATTAAATTTATAAAAAAATATATATTAATTATTTTACAAAATAATATAATATTTAGTCAAACTGTTTTACATTATTATTTTTACATCTGATATATTCATGGTTGTTTCTAGTTTTGAATTTCTTTGTTCTTGTGCCAAATAAATACTTAAAAATACACTTAATGTCATTTTAAAATATGTACATACAGTAAAAACAGTAAAACTGTAAAGTATTTTTACTATTTAAAATAACTATTTTCTATTTTTTGCATCATTACTCCAGTCACATGATCCTTCAGAAATCATTCTAACATGTATGATTATAATTATGTTAAAAACAACGGAGTAAAAGTTTTCAGGTTTCTTTGATGAATAGAAAGTTCAGAAGAACAGCATTTATCTGAAATAGAAATCTTTTGCAACATTATAAAATGTCTTTATCATCAACTTTTATCAATTTAAAGTATCCTTGATAAATAAAAGTATTTAGCAAGGATGCTAAATAAAGGTGTATCCTTTATTTAGAATGATACTAAATAAAAGTATCACCCCCCCCCCCAAAATGATACTGAATCCAAGCTTTTGAATGGTATAGTGTATAATGTTACATAATCTTTTTATTTCAGATAAATGCTGATCTTTGAACCTTTCTATTAAGCAAAGAATCCTGAAAAAATGTCTCAGCTGTTTTAAATATTGATGATGATAATAATAATAATAATAATAATAATAATAATGTTTTTTTGAGCAGCAAATCAGCATATTAGAATGATTTCTGAAGGATCATGTGACACTGAAGACTGGAGTAATGATGCTGAAATTTTAGCTTTGATCACAGGAACAAATTACATTTTAAAAATATATGTAAATATAAAACTATTTTAAATAGTAAAAATATTTCCAAATTTGACTGTTTTTGCTGTACTTTGGATCAAACAAATGCAGGCTTGGTGAGCAGAAGAAACTCCTTTAAAAAAAACATTAAAATTCTTACTGTTCAAAAACTTTTGACTGGTAGTGTATATCAATATTTCACAATAGAATATACTTTTTAAAGTAGTAACAATAGTAATACAGTTCATTAATATAAATATACACACACACACACACACACACACACACACACACACACACAGTGCATTACTTTTAATTAGCTGCATGTAACTACTTTTAGTTTAACTTCAATAGAGCTTCTTTTCTTTACATAACTATTAGTCCGTCACTTTAGTGTAGCTTCCTGTGCACTACAAAATGAAAGTGAGCAGGAAAACCAGACGGACCGTTAACCTCGAACTCCCTCACGCCCTGCTCTCTTACCCTCTGCCAAAACTTCTGCTCCTGTAATAGCAACAGTACATACTTCCAAATTATCTGCCCTTCTGTTCTGGCTCAATACATTATCAATGCAAAAAAAACCAACCTAAATATTAAATTCTGATGTTTAACTTGTCTCACACCTTTTGTGCTACAAACATGAATGGTTATCAAATCATGTGTGTGAGGAACAGTTTTATTGCTTTTTTAAGTGATCTGACTTTGACTTTCATCTGCCTGATTATCCAAACCAACTTACAGAATATTTTGCCTACAAAGACAATCCTTCTGGGGAAATCTGTTTAAGGCAGAGTTGTGGTAGTTCATAAGACAGCCCTTGTGGATTTTAAACATATAGTTTCCTGGGTTACCAGGCCTGATTTTAATCCACACCAGCAGGATCGTCGGTCTCGAGTCCCATGTGCTCCTTCTAGAAATACTAAACCAGCCTCATTCCACCATTTCAATTTGCATATAATGTTAACGTATGAATGATTACAGAGATGTTCACAAAAACACTGCATAATGCAATTAATGCACAAACCGGTGTGAGTTGTCACCTTCCCATCACCTACTGGGAACCATACTGGTTCGCATTCTCTTATTTCACTATAAACACCCTGAGGGTTTGTTTGAGAAGCTGTTGTTTAGCTGATTTATTCCCAACGGTTCACTCACCTCTGCAGTTCCTCTCCAAGTCTCTTAGACCCATCCTCCGGAAGCACATTATACATGTCATCTTCTTCAAGTCTTCTTTTGGATCCGATACGAAAAAGTGGATTCAACCAGCTGATGTCAAACGAGAAGAGAAAAGAGGATTTAGTCAATAGAAGTCTTTAAATGTGGATGCCAAAGGATGCTGAATTATTGAAGAGTCATGACAGCCACCTAAAGTGTATAAACCACAGGTTTCATGACAGTTAAAGCAGTAAGTAAAACAAACAAACAACCATACATACATACAGACAGACAGGTAGGCAATCTCTTGAAAATGACAGTAACAGATGTTCTCCTCTATCAACGTTGCACAGAGTGTTTCTGAGACTCAAGGGTTGGAAAACAAAACCTAAAAATTCCTCTGACATTAAAGCCAAATGGCTGGATTTGCATATAGGTCTATAAATTAAACTAATAATATAAAATAATAAGAAATAACAAATAATAAAATTAATTCTGTGTCAAACATGTTTTCTAAATTTTCTGATCGATGTCAAAAATGCCTACTGTAGGTGCTGTTCAGAGATCGTAAGAAAAACATTCTAATATTCTTTTCCTAATATTATCCTAATCCTAATCCTAACGTTCTATTTTCTTGGAAAAAAATATTTTTACCCTTCACATCAAAGTCAGTGTGGTGTAACCAAAAAGCAAAAGGTCATTTTGGTTCTGTGACAAGAAAATAATGACATTACATTTTTTAAAAATACTGTATATTTGTACTTTATGAAAACCCATGGTTTGTTTAGGTCAAAGATTAATCCCCTAAAAAATCCATTATACATAAATAAGTAAGTAAATCAATAAATAATGAAATAGCCTTGAAAAAACATTTGAAAACTTTAGAAAAATAAAGATTAAACTTAATTCTTTAAAAAAAAAATTAAATAAATATTTAATTCAAATATGATTACATAAAGAGCAATTCTCTTTTTGCAAAAATAGTTTTTTTTTTTTTTAAATAGAATTATTTTCTACAATTTTTACTTTTCAAATCAAAGTCAGTGTGGTGTAACCAAAAAGCAAGAGGTCATTTTGGTTCTGTGACAAGAAAATAATGACATTAAATTTTCAAAACATTTTGAATATTTGTACTTTATGAAAATCCATGGTTTGTTTAGGTCAAAGACTAATCCCATAAAAAAAACATTCATACATAAATAAGTAAGCAAATAAATAAATAAATAGCCATGAAATTGTTTTTAAAAACTTTAGAAAAATAAAGATTAAACTTAATTCTTATATATCTTATAATTCTTATCTTATGCAATCGTATCTGAATTAAATATTTATTAAATTAAATTCTTCTTATTAAATACTATTATACATACAAATCTACATGAACACAAAGAGAAGAATGTTTTAATCATGCCAGAGCCTCTTTTGTCATCAACCCACATGGCAATGCTGGTACATGAAAGGTAGAAGAGTGAATACCCGGAAAAATTACTGTAAAACTCCAGTGTGATATTTTCTGTAGAAACTCTTCTGAGGGAAAAGAAGTGGTTGGTGAACAGGACCAGCTTTTCCGGTGTAAAAAAGCACAGGATCAGATACACAAATGATGGATAGACACCTAAAAACCTCTAAATAAATAAACTAATACTGTACTTGTCAATGTACACATAAGGAAATAAAGCTTACATTTTTGATAAAAGGGAAAACACACCAAATAGCCCAGAAGATGACCATGTAGCTGTCCCCCTTATCACTTTTCTCCTGTACAGAGGCATAAAAACTTACCAGAAAAATATCTGTGAGAAGAGATTAGCCGTGGCGGACGGGTTGCTCTTCGCATCTTTCTGTATTGGCTCCATATCGATCGCTATCCTCCCTGCAGTTCAGCCGAACACTGGTACCCCACGCATAACCTGCGATCAATACGAGACATTTACCTTATAAACTGTTGCATAACTTTAGCACATGTCGGTAACTACAGCCTGAGGTAAATCCTTCATTTCCTACTGTGAGAGCAAGAGAGTAAGCCCCGCCCCTAACCGACCACCCATTGGCTGGACAATCCTTAACTTACACGTGATTGGCTCTGCGGGGGCTAATATCCAGGACGTTTACACCTAAGAGCAAGCCAACGAGATTACGAATCCTACTATGGTGACGCACTATCTTATGAATATTCATTTGAACATGTTTACGTTGCTTGGTAACCCTCTTTGAGCGTAGAGTCAAGTGAGCTAATTAATATTCAGGAGTTCATAGACTGACAGCCCGCTATTGGGCGAACATCACAAACCGTCACCGTAGTAGGATATGCTTGCGAGCTAAAGTAAACGAACTAAGGATGAAACAGCAGATTTACTGGGAGGTGGAATTGCTGAAGAGGTGAAGGATGAAACTTTATGAGTATCATTCTTTGACGTAAATACAATTTTGATCGACTATTCTGTCACATGAGAGAAAGAGACGTACATTTGTAGCTTTGATTGTGTAATTGTGCATCGCAGGTACTTCTGGGTGAGGAGGCTTCTTGTCTACCATCTGTTCTTTATTAGCTCTGCATACACAACCCACTCATGCAGTGTGCTGGAAGCAATCATCTTTAATTAGAGTGTCTAAAAAGAGAAAAACAAAAAGTAACAGAAAACAAATCTTTCGTTTTAGATGCAGAAAATGTTTAAAAAATTGAATTTCTTATTTTTATATGTTCTATATATGCTCTGCTTAATAAAAAATAATACATTATGAATAATGTTGGCTGATGTTTTTCATACAAGTGCAATAAATGGGGAGTGTGGGCATCATAAAACTATCAAGAAATTCATTAAAGACTTAAAAAGAATGATTTATTCACTATAATAATTTCATTTTTGACTACATTTTAAATGTCCTGACAGAATTACATTTTAACCCAATCACAATATAATCTCATTCCTCTGCAATATGCACTGTATGTTCATTGACTCTCTTCCTTCCTCTATCTGTCTCTCTTTCTTGGATTTCCGATACAGATAAAGCACTGAAAGAACAGAAGATGAGAGACCCTCAATGAGACAGAGCAGGTGGCCTCTACACTGATAAAGGTAATGCTGACAGACACAGACCCACACACACATACACACACACACGTGAGAAGGGAGGCCCTTGTCTGTAGCCTCCAAGAGTCATTCAAACGTCATCTGCAAGGAGGAGTTACAACTGTATTACAGGAATGATTGACTTCTATGCCATGATCTGTATTGCAAAGAAAGCATGACTGTTAAGTCATTGTTACTAAATGTCTTAAAGGTGAACTTTACACCAGAGGCCAAGCTCCAGTAAGGGATTACATATTTCTGCTGGAAAACTGACTCAGAAAAAAAAAAAAAAGGCAATAAAACATGGATCAGCCGCATTTCGGTTATAATAGAATCTGGTGATTATCTGGGAATTTGTGGCTGGTTGGAAACCAAATGTTCATTCCAGTGTTTAAAAACACAGCAAGCTTATGGATTAATTTCTGGTGTTCTATTCTAGGTCAATTTAGAGTCATATTTTTGTCATTTTATCCATTTCGTGTGACACTGAAAGAAGCCAACTTTTAAAGGCACAGTTTACCCAAAAATGAAAACTTCCTGACACCCCCAGGCCATCCATAATGCAGTTTGTAGAACAGATTTGGAGAAATTTAGCTTTAAATCACTCATTCACCTCTGTAGTGAATGGGTGCCATCAGAATGAGAGTCCAAACAGTTGATAAAAACATCACAATAATCCACAAGTAATCCACACCACTCCAATCCAACAGTTAACAACTTGTGAAGCGAAAAGCTGCGTGTTTGTAATAAACAAATCCATAATTAAGACGTTTTAACTTCAAACTGTTGCTAAAATGTGAGTTCTCTCTAATAATGAGTCATTTCTCCAGCGGAAAAGTCATCTTTTCTGAATCAGGAGAGAAATATATACAGATCAAAAGTGAAAACAGTCCAAAAGACTTTTTTAATAGAATTATTTTCTAAAATTTTTCCCCTTCAAATCAAAGTCAGTGTGGTGACAAATCAGATTTGGACTTTTTTTACTGGAGGAAGTGTGGAGATTATATGATGGATTTGTTTCTTAACACTCAGCTTTTAATTTCACAAGACGTTAATTGATGTACTGGAGTGGTGTGGATTACTTGTGGATTATTTTTTAAGATGTTTGGACTCTCATTCTGACGGCACCCATTCACTGCTATAATGCTACCTTTCAACAAATCTGTTCTGATAAAGAAAAACTCTACATGTACATCTTGGATGGCCTAAGGTTGAGTACTTTTTTAGCTAATTTTCATTTTTGGTTGAACTATTCCCCTTGACAGATCATCCCAAGTTATTAAACTCAAATTTGTGTGGTGCGTTGCACATGTACAGTCACGTTCATTTTTTTAGTCAAATTTCCCAGGAATGTTTTCATGGAGTTATTCTGATCAAGCGTTCTGTTATAAACAGGTAAATCTTTTAACCTTAGTTAACCTCAGAGGTATCAGGCATGCAAATATAAACTAGCTTTGTGTGACTCATGTAAGTCTTTCATATTTATCTAAGAAGTCAAAGTCTTAACGTCATGGTGATGTGAGGCTTTGTGACCTTTACGCTTCCTGAGGATGAATAACTGCATACCTCAGTCAGCATGCTTCAATCTGCCCTATCCTGCAATCATAAAGCTGACACTTTCTCCCTGTCATACAGCAAGATTAATTTCACAAATGTAATATGCAACAACATAATTGCACGCTGGAGGTGATACATGTGTTTAATTTGCCTCCGAACAGGGTTCTCCTCGAGGGAATCTATGAGGTTGCTATGGTGGCAGATATTTTGTTTGATGTTCTTGCTGACCTTGTATCACTCAGCAACAGCTCACCTGCAAAACAATTACAGGCTGTTTTGAGTCGTCCGTACCCACAGGTATAAGAGGGAATGTCTCTATAACATGTTTAGTGGAACAGAAATGTGTTTTATTTAGTTGTTTTTCGTTGTTACAGACCAATGATCTATAATATATAGATCAGTGTCATTGATTTACATTAAAAAGGGATCCAAGTCTTTTAACCCAATAACAAGCATTTTTTGTTTTTGATAATTATAGCCACAAATAGCAACCAGTGCTATCAACTGATTAAAAAATTTAAAAAATCCCACAAATTTTCTGAAATGAATCGCAATTAATTCAACCTAACATTAAAGATTTAAATACACTGTTATATTGCAATAATTTACATTCAATCTTTAAATTAATGTAGAAACAACATAAAACAGTATATTTGTTAAATATTTTTATGACTAAAAGCAAGTATCACTGATACCAGAACTACTGATGTCTCTAGGAAATTTCTTTCCTAATATTTAATCATAGACTATAGACATCTTCTAATTTAAGCAAACTTAAAACTATCTTCACGTAAACCCATTATTTACCTGTGCCGTTCAGCAAGTAGTAAATATGCAGAAACTGAACAGAAAGTTATCTAACACTAAATACTAAATTAAATATAGATTCATTCAGCTACAAGTGTTATTAATTTTTTTTTTCTTTTCTGTTCTTTGATTAATAGACCACAGCAGCTGAGTTATTTGGTTATTTGGCTGCTATTACTTTAAGAGCTGCCACTGCTGAATGTGATGCGGATCTGACACGCTTGCTTGTAGTTTCATTCGCGCTTTAATATGAAATGATACAGGCTACAGCGCACGCCTTCTAATTTGTGTGTGCAGTTGAAGAGCACATGCTATGAGCACAGTGTAACAGCTGACAGGACGGGTAAATTTGTTTTTACTGAAATATAACCTGACAACATCTCATCTGACCACAGTTCACCGTTGTTCAGTTGAAGCTTTCCCGCACTCGTTTGACTAGCACCTGTCTCTGAAGTTAAGTTGGAGTGCGTGTTCGAAAAGTCTTGCATTTGATGTGGTCATAAAGACGTTCTGCGACTAAATAAACGCAATTCATGTCAAGAAAAAAAGAGACAGAAGCAGCATTTGTGAGTAGGGTGGCCAACCCTAGCTCCACCGCTGCGTTAACTGCATTATATATATTTTAATGTCATTAAACTGGAAAAATCAATCACCTGCGTTGACGCACTAATTTTGACAGCACTAATAGCAACCATATATTAATGCAAAAAACCATAAGAAAAAAGTTGTTTTACGTGCTTTGTGCTTCAGTTAGACACTATTTTTATGTGGATGAATCTAATGGTTTCGCAGGGCCAACACACTCTCACGGCAATATGTAACTTGCCAATAAGTTAATTTTGAAATATTTAATGCAATCTTATTTGGACAATTTGTACAATCTGTTTACGACCCACTGATGATTAGGTTTAGGTTAGGGACCTAAAAAAAATATGTTCCTGTATTGGTCACATTGTACAAATTCATTCAAAATCGCAGCTCGTAAAATATATGGTGTGTGCACACTAAAAGTATATTTAATTATTCATGAGTAGATTACATACAAAAACATTGCAATGACACAAACTGATGCAAATTCATGCCGACTGACGCGATTCCCGCAAACATGCGTTATATGCCTCAAAGTATACATTTTTCAACTCGAGAGGAAAATTTGCATGGTGCGTTGTTGTGGAAGCCAATCAGCAAAGAGCTTATTGACACATCAGGTTGTATCAAAAAATGGAGGAGAGCATTCATGAGTGGCACGAAAACATCCCGTGAGTAATACAGAGTGATAATGTGATGCAAATATTCACTTTGCTTTTGGTGTGCACACCATTTTTCATGAGATCAGATTGGTAAAGCATAAAAACATTTTAGATACACGCACAAAAACTGATTCGAGATCAGTTAAAGAAAACTTCACTGATATCGCCCCCTACTGGCAAACCACTGAAATTTTGAAACGTTTCTAAACAGTCAATGGTAATGGTAATGTAAGTAATAGTGTGTGCACAATATTCGCATCTTGTTATCATTCTGTGTTATTCATGGGATGTTTGTGTCATTTGCGTGTATAAAACCCTTGCGTAATACTATCTACTCGCGATAATAATTAAATTTGCTTTTGGTGTGCACACACTGTAATAAAGCCTTGTTTATTGAAATCATAAGTTTTGATATAAAACTATTTATTTAAAGGTGACATATCATGAAAATCTGACTGTTTCCGTGTTTCAGTGCTATAATCGGTTCTCCAGTGCATCTACCAACCCAGAAAACGTGAATGCGTCAGATTTCGCTCCACCCGTGACATAGACAGGAGATCTTTTTATAATATTACCGCCCCTTATTCTGCACATTTCCACCCACTGCGCCATCATTTAGTTTTCACAAGTGGCAAAGGTGTACCTAACGCCATTGCAAAAGTTCGAGCAATGCATGCTAACTGTTCTGTTGTTGGCTGCACAGATAAGCACAGAACACTATTTAGCATCTCAGCCTCAGAGGAGATGAGAGCAGTGGATTTATTTGTGGATTTACTTACTTTATATTACGCTGCTGCCATACAGATCAGCTGTTTACCTTAACAGACAAAACCGACTGTTTTTGTAACTCTGTGTTTTTAATGTAAACGTGTGTGGTTATTGGACAGTTTAAGCGAAATAAGACATGAAAGAGAGTACTCACATGGCGTTAGTTTAGTACTCACATACCGTGTGACAGCCGCTTTCTGTATGTGTGCTTTGAATGTTTGCGCTCAATGTGTGATAATCAAAACAAAATACATGTTTTTGGCAGAGTATCTGAGGTAGAGGCTGTAAGGCATAACTCTATTCTGGAAAAAGGGGCGGGGAGCAGCAGCTCATTTGCATTTAAAGAGACTTCCATTCAAAATGTCATTTTCAAAATGATATAATAAATGATCTGTGGGGTATTTTGAGCGGAAACTTCACAGACACATTCTGGGGACACATGAGACTTATATTACATATTGTAAAAAGGGGTTATAATTAGGGCTGGGCGATATGGCTGAAAACTGTATCACGATATCAGTGTTTCATATCGATCGATATCGATAATTATTGATATTTTTTATGACCCATTTAAAATAAGGACCAGGAGAAGAAAATATTACATTTAAACATTTTTATTTTAAACTTAACCTTCCTCTGATTATAATCCGCTCAGTTATTAAGACAGAAATGTCTAACCGACAGCCGACGCTTGTTAACCGTTAACCGACAAGATTTTTTAAAAGTAGAATTTAATTATTTTAGAAAGGATAAGTGTCTGTGACTCGTTAAAATGCCAACATTTGTTTACCGGGATTAATTTTACATGCGCAAAAAGCAGCAAACAACAGAACATGAGGATTCACATGGACACGTCGCACCACCGCACGAATGGAGAAAAACATTATAAAGCTAGGCTATATTTATATATAATGAATGAATAGGTCTACACGATAAATATTTTTACTTAATAAAACAAACAAACAAACAAAAAAAGTGCAACAAGTAGCTAGCATGCAGAGTTTTGGTACATTTTTGTGCTGCGCGAAAGGAAGACGGCTGAAAGCGGCATCCTATTTTTCTTTATTTTACAAACAGCAAACCGTTTACAGTTTCGATTATCTGTAAAGAGTTGTTTCCCCTGTTAGAAGGAAAAAAATAAAGTGATTGCGCCGGCGCCGCACGCGCACACACAATCAGTCAAACATATGGGGAAAAAAAAAAAATAATCACACTGCTTAATCGTTATCAACGTACTGCCGTGATATTATTCCAAACATTTTTTTTAAATGTGGATATTGTAATGCGAGAAGTACAAAACCAGGTTTACATAATAAATAATATTTTAGCATTCAAATACATCTTGAATACAGAGACATTGGATTTGTGTCGTGTGAGAGACCCAATGTTAGTTTCAGTTTCGCTTTACCCTAAATGGTTTCGTTTTTGCTTGTCCCCTAGCTTCTTATATTTTTCATTTTTGTTCTTTTCTAAATACTGTTAAATTGAAATTATTTTTGTGGAGTGAGGGGAACTAAAATAGCCTAGCCTATGTTTATAGTGTACTGTAAATATTTCGCGACCTGGTGTCTTTCTGAATGTAATAATAAAATACGACTTAACGTTATAGGCCTACGCGATTTATCTTTTTTCTCTCAAAAATGCAATTTCATTTTACTTTAACCATCCAAAAAACGTTTTAAAATATTTTGATAAATAACTGAAAAAAGACCTTTTAAACCGTTTAACTGATTGTATTAATCGGTCAAAATTCTTGGTGAGCGCGGCTAAGGTGGTACATCAAGTTCGTGGTATTACCAGTCTTGGCGGGGACGACGGTCTTGCATAATTTGCAGACGACATTGGTCTGACTACGGTCAGACTTATAATATCCAAAAAACTGCCATACTGGCGAGCTGACTTTTCCTCTTTTATTTAAAATTTCCTCGCTCGCTGCGGCACTCATTTTCTGCTTATGAAGAGGAATCCAGCAGACCAGCACGAGACAACGATATGGCGCAACGAAAGTTGATACTGTTACATGATTGGCTGTTAGCGTGTCACTCCCTACGTTGCTAGGTTACCAGAGAGCGAGTGCCTTTGTTAATGCAACCAAACTTGCTTCGCAACCTCTGTTTTCTTCCGACACAGAATAAAAAATATCGAACATTTTATCCAACACATTTTTTATTGATATCGATCACGTGTTTATCGCGATACATATCGTTATCGTTTTATCGCCCAGCCCTAGTTATAATAGACCTCCTTTCAAAAAATTTACTTACTTTAATGTAATTTTATGTACTTAAAAAAAAATCTAATCTACATAGAAATATTCCAACAACCCCCTAACACCATGTTACTGATTTTTGCACCATTCACAGTTTCTTTAGAACATGTAAAAAATCTAGTTTGGTTATTTCTGTAGCTTATTCATTTTGTATAGTTTTTATTATGGCCCTGATATGACATTGTTGTTATATTGACCTATAATAAGTTATTAAATTAAATTATCAATGTAACTGATACTACCTGAAACATTACATAATTGTAATTTATGTGTTCTTGGCTAAGGCGAGCAGCTGTTGACTGAAGAAGCCTCATGTTTTGGTCAGGTCAGGTTATGTTTTGTAACTCCCTCTGGGGGGACGGAGGGAAACCATTAACAGGATCTGAGACTGAGAACAGGCAGGAAGACCCATCTGACCTCTGCTAACCGGTGCCTCCTGCTTACACAAACATGCACTCGAATTCATACAAACATGTTTAAAGATTCTTGACAAATATGTATTTTTTATCAAGCAGCAGTAAAACACCAGTGACATTTTACTCAAGTGGACATCTGTTATTTTAAGCTCAAGGTGAAGTGAGCACACAGGAAGTATGTCTGAAATTCTAGACAGTGTGGATATTTTACATGCACTCTCACACTCTCCAGTTCTTGAGGCACTCTTACACTTACACTATGTGCAAATGATATTATAAAACATAAATTTGTTAGGACAAATGCACTAGCATGAATGTAAGTGTAAGTCAAAACCCTGATGCTTATATATTATTACATACTTTTTTGATGGTTAAAGAATCATCTTATGGAAAAGGAGCCACAGTCTATGTAAATTCGTACCTCTAGATGGACATATCATTAACATCTGCGATATAAATATGCAGTTTCTTTCCCAGCTGTTTACCTTCACAGGCATAACTGACTGTTTTTTTAACTCTTGTGTGTTTTTAACATAAACTTGTGTGTATTTGACAGTTTAAGCGCAATAAGGCATGAAAGAGAACGTAGTTTAGTACTTTTCTGTGAGCGTGCTTCGGATATGTGCGCTCAGACAACTGTTTATCATTTACATTTACATTACATTTAGACATTTAGCAAACGCTTTTATCCAAAGCGACTTACAAAAGAGCAATCAAAGCAATCAAAATCAACAAAAGACATAGCACAAAAAACTTCACAGTCACATTTTGGGGACACCTGAGACATATTACATGTCTCATACACCTTTAAAACCTCGATCTCATCCAATTGAGGGTTATTATTGTTAACTAAAACCAAACCAAAACAAAAAATAAGTGAATAATAAATGCTGAATAAAATGCAATAAAGTAAAATATGACATTTTACAACATATTTTATGTCAAGCTATAATTTCAGATTTGTTTTATTTAGTTTAACTTGATATGTAGAAATAACTAAAACTAAAACTGAAATATAAATTAATAAAATTATAATATATAAATATAATATATAAAACATTTAGACATGTTTTAAAAAACTTACAACTAATAAAAATATCAATTACTTAATTATGCAAATTACTAAATATTTTACTAAAATTCAAATAAAAACATAAAAACTAATTCAAAATATTAATAAAAACTATAATAGCATCCCAATGATACTAAAACAACAATAAATAAATCCAATATGCTAAATCACAAAAAAACTAGAAATAATAAAAATGCCAAACACACACACACACACACACACATGTTGTGTTTACATGTTTTATGGGGACATTCCATAGGCGTAATGGTTTTTATACTGTACAAACCCTATTTTCTATCGCCCTACACCTAAACCTAGCCCTCACAGGAGACTGTGCATACTTTTACTTTCTCAAAAAAACTCATTCTGCATGATTTATAAGCCTGTCTCCTTGTGGGGACATTTGGTCCCCATAACGTGATAAATACCAGGTGCACACACACACACACACACACACACACACACACATTTTAACAATTTATTTAAATCCACCTA
This sequence comes from Labeo catla, assembly GCA_012976165.1. NCBI lineage: Eukaryota > Metazoa > Chordata > Actinopteri > Cypriniformes > Cyprinidae > Labeo > Labeo catla. The sequence goes on from VONZ01000307.1 coordinate 306,264, forward strand.
AAGAAAATAATTTACAGGGACATAAACATTACAGATGCAATTAGATGCATGTACAAAATCATGGACCATTAGCATACAACATATCTTCACAATATTAAGCATATCACCACATTATGGATATAAATAACAACGTCTCCACCATATATGGTGACTGCCTATAATAGCAGACAAAGCACAATACTTTGCTAACTCTTACAACCAGCCTATGTGTGTGTCCTAAGCTGCCAAATATAGAAAAATAAAATAAACGACCCCGATAACCTATCTCAGTAATTGTATTTAGGAGTGGTTGATAATTAATGACTTTGGTCATAAAAGCTTCCTCTATACTAGAGTCAAACATGCATGCAGCCTCCAGAATAAACACTTCTCTGCACTCCTCATTAATCACAACAACATCTGGTGTATTAGCAGAAAAATGTGAAAAGGTTTCAGAGTTACTGTTAACACATTGAAATATAGATGCCTTTACACAAGAATGTTTGTATATTCTTACTAAAGGTGGTAGATGCTTTGATATGTCTTTCACTATAAGCTCCAGTATTCTATCATGCCACGCTATGTACATTCTCTTGTAAGCATGGCAGCCATTCAAGATATGTGGCAATGTTTCAGTAATCTGCTCTGTAGTGTAATGCAAACAATGAGGAACCTGAGTTGTGGGAAACCAGATAAAAAGATTTAATCTAGTAGGTAGAACTTGTAATCTGGCTTTTACTGTGAAAATAACAATATCCTCACTGAGTGCAGTATTCTTAAAGGGGTCATCGGATGCCCATTTTCCACAAGTTGATATGATTCTTTAGGGTCTTAATGAAAAGTCTATAATATACTTTGGTTAAAAATTCTCAATGGTTGTGTAAAACACCCTTTTTACCTTGCCAAAATCAGCTCTGCAAAAATCATCTCATTCTGGTCGAGGCTGCTTTAAATGCAAATGAGCTCTGCTCGCCCCGCCCCTCTCTTCTCTCTGTGGAAAGACGAGCCTGTTTACTTTAGCTGCATTTAGCCGTTAAACTTTCTAACTAGCACTTTAAGGCGATCGCAAAGATTCATAAAAAAACTCACTTCTGCTGTAAGTGATGCTGGATCATGAGTGATTCGCGCGAACATAGACGGATATATGTAGATCGGGAGGCGCATTCCCTTCACAAATAAATGTAATCTACTGCATCTTCATCCTCAGATGTCGGGAGTAAATGACGACCACTATGTTCATTATTACATCCAGCAAGACAACACCTCCATCGTTCAGTCTGAGATATTCTTGTCTAACTTACATCCCTGCTCTGGAATCGCAACAAAAGAGGGCGGACTGTTACAGCTGATCTGAGGTAAAACGCTCATGTCAATCAACTATTGTGGGAGCGGCCTCTGTTTGTGTGAAGCCACACCAACAGGCATCTGAGAATGGCTCCATTTGAAAAAGGGGATATTATTTTTACAGATGAATTAAAAACCACTCCATAGATTTTTGTCATTATAGGGTAGATTTGTACATACACTGCCAACACATATTAATTTTCAAACAGCATGTAAAAGTGAACATAGCATCCGATGACCCCTTTAAGGAATGAATGTGACATGGAATGATCAGCAGAAGAAAGACATGCAAGTTTTCCCTTAAGTTTCAGTCCAGTCCAATGTTGCTTTTCATGATATTGATGTAATTCTAAGAGAGTTCGCCGAGCACTTACAGATGTTAGCGGTTAACTGTAACCACCATATGTGGCCATTGCCCTGACCTTAGTCAGGGGGTCAATGATAATGTCCTCTGAAACTCTCACACTCTCAGAGTCTGACCGTACCCACTTCAGTGATACTCCAGTTCGAACACAGAGGTCATCCCTGGCCAATGGCACCTTACGTCTCCTTAGATCCAGAAACATGGAGGATCAAACCAACTCTCTAACATCTTTGTCATCATTATTCAGCATGTTCAGAAGGTGAGAAATCTGCATGCTGGTATAAATCCATGTCATATGTGGTACCCCCAACCCTCCTTCCCATTGGGAGTGAAAAATAATATCACGAGTGCTGTTTGTATTATGTCCAAACCACTTTTGCACTAAGCTCACCGTTTTATTGTTCATTTCACTCAGCATTTTCTGTTGGATATGAACGTTAGAGAACAGATGTTGTACTTTAGACAGTGCCACCTGTCTAATAGCCTCCAGCTTCATAGTCAATCAAGTCCAGACTGGATGTGAACTCTAACGAGAGGATGTTAACTTGCTCTTTCCATTCTCCTGCAATATTAGTTTTATGTCCAAGATAAAGTGTATGTCTCATGAAGACATATACACACACACACACACACAGCTAAAACTTTGACTAAACTTAAAATTAAAATGTAAAATATAAAAAAGAAAGGTAATCCAAATTGTTGATAAAAAACTATATATCAATGATACTAAAATCTAACACTGGTCCAAATGAATCCTGCATGTAAAAATACATTATTATCATTATTATTATTATTATTCATAACCAAACAAACCCTCAAACTAATAAAACTGTCGAGAAACGCTTGCCAAAAATATTGATAAAAACTATATAATAATCTATATAATAGACTATTATATAGTTATATAATAGATAATAACTATATAATAATAAAACACTTGTACAACTGAATCCCACATGTAAAAAAAAATTTATTAACAAAATAAAATAAACACTTAGTGATTAGAAGCACACACACACACACACACACACAAAATGACTAAAACTTTAACTAAAATTAAATTAATACATTAAATATAAAATAAAAACTAAAATAGTATGATCACTAGTCCAAATGAATCCTGCATGTAAAAATATATTATTATCATTATTATTATTATTATTCATAACCAAACAAACCCTCAAACTAATAAAACTGTCGAGAAACACTCGCAAAAAATATTGATAAAAACTATATAATAATCTATATAATAGACTATTATATAGTTATATAATAGATAATAACTATATAATAATAATAAAACACTTGTACAACTGAATCCCACATGTAAAAAAAAATAAATAAATAAAAATAAATAAATAAATACTTAGTGATTAGAAACACACACACACACACACACACACACACACACAATGACTACAACTTTAACTAAAATTAAATTAATACATTAAATATAAAATAAAAACTAAAATAGTATGATCACTGGTCCAGATAAATCCTATATGCAAAATGACATCTCTCACTTCAGACTCTTATCGCCAATATCCACTAGAGGCGTTGGCTTTTCAGGCCCTTCCAATAACAGCCATCTATAATGTGCTCACCTCCTGACCTCCAGCATCTCTGCCGACTCACTCAAAATGATTCTTGCGGAGTGATGTTTGGGTGAGTGTGTGTGTATGTGAGTGTGTGTGGTGTGAAAACAAAAGGCTATTGGTCAGCTCTTGAAAAGGTTAGTAGCCAGAGCCCTCCCTACTGAATATAAAGCAACTTTGGGGGGAGACCCATCAACAAACAATCCAGTCTAGACTGAGCACCCCTTACCAAATTACTAATTCCTGCCTTAAACGGGACTTTGTGTTGCATTTCACAATAACAGAACGTGCTAAAATGGGTAATATGGCAACAGAGATAGTTGCCTTCCTTCTCACCATATCCGGATGGATACTAATCTCCTCCACGCTCCCGACTGACTACTGGAAAGTGTCATCAGTAGATGGGACGGTCATCACAACAGCAACCTTTTGGTCCAATCTCTGGAAGACGTGCGTCACGGATTCAACCGGAGTCTCCAACTGCAAAGACTTTCCTTCTATGCTTGCACTGGATGGTATTTTATTGCTTTCTTCAAACATTTCTTGTCTGAGTAAATGTTCTGAATGTGTGTTTGTGTGTGTTCTTGAGAACTGCTGATCGTTTGTCGGCCCCTTTTCCTTCCTCCAGAGATTGCAGATGTCTAATTGTTCGGAAAAGAGTAGCATGGTGTTGGATTGCCCTAATGCTATTTTGGCAGAAGCTTCCACAACACAAACACACCGAAGCCAAACCGATCACTTGACCATTAAAACAGGGAGTTTATTGTGCTAAGGTTGCACTTAATGCATGCTGACACCAGTTTAAGAATGCAATAAAGAAGTAAGTCTTTATTTTAGTGCTAAAAAGAGATGCAAAATGATTCAGCTTGTCTCAAACTCCGTTTCCTTGAGATATTATCCCAGTTACAACTTATAGGAATGTGTATCTCAAGGCAAGAAAACAGGGTTTAATAAGCATGCATTTGCTTAATTATGTCTGAATGGCTCACCCAAAAAGAGAAGGAAGCTTTAGGGAACAGAGATACAGAAACTTTGTTCCCTCAGGGTGCAGTGCAAAAGCAGGTATAGTTAAACAGGTGATACATTTAAGTCATTTTAACACATGATTGTCATGTTTGAGGCTCTGCATATTTGTGACCTGCTTGATGGTCAACTAGAAGTTGCTACATTAATTTAAAGGTCATGTTTGTGATTTATGCACCAGTAACAGCATCAAGGTGATTAGCATGTTGTTATTCTTTGTGGTTCAGGTGTGTGAATGTGAATCTATGGGATTTATTTGCACAATGCATTGCATCTTCTGCCAGATAAAAATTATAAGTATAACCACTTAAAAGTAACATTATAATATATATATATATATATATATATATATATATATATAAGATTTACTGAAATTGCAGAAATGATTGTAAATGTATCAGTTTTTTTGAAACAGTCTTTTTGACTGTTAACTGTAATTATAGTAACTGTATAACTTCCAGATTTTTATTGTATTTTATTTATATATTTTTTTAAATATTTGATGATTTATACAAATATACATATAAATTTATATGATATATATGTATGTATATATATATACATATATATATATATATATATATACACAAGACAAAGTGCCTTAAAAAGGATTTAAAAATATATTATTTATATATAACTTATTATACATACAAATATAAAATTATTCTTCATTATTATGACTATTAACTATGTAATTATAGTAACTGTATAACTTCCAGATTTTTATTGTATTTTTTTTTATATTTGATGATTTATAAAAATATACATATAAATATTATATATATATATATATATATCACATCTGACAAGACAAAGTGCCTTAAAAAGGATTAAAAATATTTTATTTATATATAATTTATTATTATGACTGTTAACTGTGTAATTATAGTAACTGTATAACTTCCAGCTCTTTTATTTTTTATTTTAATATAAATATTTGGTGATTTATAAAAAAATATATATACATATAAATATTTATGTTATATAAATAAAAAATATTTTCAATATATATGCAGGTTTGGAGTTTAATAATTGTTTTTTTTTTTTTTAAAGAAGTCTCTTCTGCTTAAGCTTGCATTTATTTGTTCAAAAGTACAGCAAAAACAGTAAAATTGTTAAATATTTTTGCTATTTAAAATAACTGTTTTCTATTTGAATATATTTTAAAATGTAATTTATTCCTGTGATTTCAAAGCTGAATTTTTAGCATCATTACTCTAGTCACACAAACCTTTCAGAAATCATTCTGATATTCTGATTTGCTGCTCAAAAACATTTATTACCATTATTATGTTGAAAACATTTGTCTAAATGTCTTTGTTATCACTTTTGATCAATTTAATGCATTCTTGCTAAATAAAAGTATTAATTAAAAAATACTGTCTCCAAGCTTTTGAATGGTGTAGTAGTGTATAATGTTACAAAAGCTTTTTTTTTCAGATAAATGCTGATCTTTGGATCTTTCTATTCATCAAAGAATATATATGTATATATATTATGATATATCGCTTCTTCTGCTTTCCTGTTTCTGCAGCTTACATCCAGGTGTGTCGAGGACTGATGATCTCAGCTGTGTGTTTGGGATTTTTTGGAGCTATTCTGGCACTAGTGGGCATGAAGTGCACTAAAATAGGGGGATCAGAGACCACCAAAGCCCGGATCACCTGTCTGTGTGGACTACACTTCATCCTCAGTGGTAAATGTGTCCTGACCTAGGTCATGGTTTCTTATTTTTTAAAGCATTTGCATTTCCTATTTCTCTGAATGACTGTGTCCTGTAATTATACACCTGTCCTCTCTGCAGGAATCTGCTCTATGACTGCCTGCTCTCTCTACGCACACCGGATAACATCAGAGTTCTTTGACCCCTTATTTGTGAAACAGAAGTAAGTGTTGTAACTTCCCTGCAAGTGCTAGTATGCATCCCGTTTATTACACACGCTAGCCTTTTGCCTGTCTGCTTTTAGATTTGAACTTGGTGCGGCTCTGTTCATTGGCTGGGCAGGATCTGTTCTCAGCATTCTTGGAGGATTTCTCTTTTGCTTTTCCATGTCAGAAGGATTCAGCATCAGGTCAGAATCTTAGATTATCCACTTGCATACTGTGTCACCTGTTTTAAAGGAGTCACATAATTTTTTAAGGTCATTTAATTTGAAAATTTCCTGTCAGCAACCTAAGAAATTAACAAATGAATGCCCATGTTTACGTCAACAATGCCTTGACTCATTCGTTTAATTTAACTTTATGTTTAATCAGAATTTTAATTTGTCAGTTAACTTATTTTTAAAGCAACTGTGTGTAGTTTTGTGTATTTTTGCGACTTTGGAGCCCCCTACAGTTAAGCGAGTGGAATTTCCTGAGGTAAATATATTACTGTCGGAACTACAGCTGATGTCAATGTGCATTTGCTGCTGCCGTAAAGCGATCCGCCCTTTTCGCGGAATTTCGTACCGCTCACTGAACTTGCATACTTTAAAACTAGGGCTGTTCCATTCCGAAAATTTTGGAATCGACTCCGATTCCGATTCCTGGTTCTGGAATCGATGGGATTCGATTCCAAGAATCGATTCCTCACTGTTGTTTTCGATTCTTCTTCGATTCTTGTTTTTTTAGATTGGAGGAACCTAATTTCGCCATCACTGTAGGATATAAAAGTCTTAGAAAGTAACCTTTTCATAATATGAAGCTTTGTTTTTATAAATTATGATACATTTCTGTATTTAAATTATTTTTTATCTGCGTTGCCCATAAAATTAGTCAAAGCCTACAGCAGTGTACATGCGTTTATTGCATGAATGAAACAAGACGTGTACGGTTCAGCTGAACGATGTTACTTCAACCGTATGCGTTGCACAAAATTAACAAACTGTACACTGAAACAAAATAACCAGAACATTAACAAGAACATTGCTATAAGAGCTTGTGGTTTATCTGTCAGTCAGACGCTCACTCTCCGCCACTTATCTGTGCTCTCGGTGCTTTCAAAATGATCACAGGCTGATAGAAAGGTTAAAAATAGCATTTTATTTAAGATGGAAATAGGATCAAGACCCTCGATCACGTCATGATCTATTCTATTGTGCAGCGCTCATGTGGACAACAGCCAGTTCCACCGTAAAATAACTTCTGAATCATTTTTGAACTGGTTCATTAAAACGATCTATCCAAAAGAACCTTTTTGTGGAAACGAATCAGACTCGCTATTAAAGACTTCGCTATTACTAATCACTATTAGCGAGCAAAACTGCATCTTCAAACTCAGATATGCTCAGTACCGACTCCTTTCATTCAGTTTATTTTCGTGAATCGACATTCAGCGACGTTTGATGACAGCAGCCAAGATATGCAGCCTTCGTATGATGCAGCCGTTCGTTTGAGAGGCGCCCATATAAGCTTTGTTTGAACTGAAAACGGCTCTGAATGGGGAGTCGATTTCCCCGACGGAATCGATTCCAACCTTTGGAATCGACTCTCGATTCCCAGCGCCTCGGAATCGATTCTTTTTGGAATCGATTCCCAGGCCTATTTAAAACACACGTTTTGGCGGGAGTGAGGGAAATAAACCGAAGCCGTTTACGCTATTAAAAGAAACTGTAAATAAGGGTAAAAGTGTAAGGTAAATAACTTACAGAAGAACTAACTAGACTTACAAACGTCAAACGCTTTCTTAAAGGCACAACAGCAAGAATGTTGGAATTTGTTTAATCTGTATACAAAGAAGTTCATTTTTGGGTGAACTATATTAGTCATTTGTCTGTATTTGTCAAAATATTAAACATGTATGACCTTTTAAAGATGTTCTATTCAGTGTTTGTCTTTTTTAGTCTTCAAAAATATATTTCTATGTAATTTTTGATTTGCTTTTATTGCAGTGTTAGTTTTAGTAATTTTAGTACTACTCCAACTTATTTCTTTAGTTAGTTGCCCAGGCAACATTTTGAATTTTGAAGGTGAAGTCCAGTTCCAGAACAACAATTTACAAATAATTTACTCACCCCCTTGTCATCTAAGATGTTCATGTCTTTCTGTCTTCAGTCGTAAAGAAATTATGATTTTTGAGGAAAGAATTTCAGGATTTTTCTTCATATAATGGACTTGATTTGTGCCCCGATTTTGAACTTCCAAAATGTAGTTTAAATGCAGCTTCAAAGGGCTCTAAACGATCCCAGTCGAGGAAGAAGGGTCTTATCTAGTGAAAAGATTGGTCATTTTTTTCAGGAAATAAAAATTTGTAGTCTTTTTAAGCACAAAAGCTCGTGTAGCACAGGCTCTGAGATGCGCGTTCACGATGCTACGAATTAGTGATGGGTCGTTCTTGAACGATTCGTTCATTTTGAACGAATCTTTAATGTGACTCGGGAAGAACGAGTCGTCTCGGGGAGTGATTCGTTCAGTCGCGCATGCGCAACATCCTATTAGGTTCTGTACTGGAATTAGTTCACCTGTTTCGAGTCTTCGGGTTTTTCGAGTCGTTCGTTCATCTTATGGGGTTGTCACGGGATGAACGAACGACTCAAACCCGAAAACTTGTCAGATAAGAGGTGAGGTGAGCTAATCATAGACTAAAGACCCAGGTAAACAATGAATTAATCTTTTCAGTTTTTTTTTATAGCATTATAGTTTTGTCTTGTTTGTAGTTTGATCAACGTTTGTGTAAGCAGTAGATGTGTTAGGGAAGTAACACGTAACATTTTAATTATATTTTGCTAAAATGAACGAAATGAATCGAAAAGAGATTCGTTCATTTTGCTGAACAAGACTCAAAGGTCCGAGTCGGTAAAATGATCCGAACTTCCCATCACTACTACGAATCACGTCTAAGTTCATCATCTGTGTACTCCGGCTAAAAAAAGGTAGAGTATGGCGAAAAAGTCCATCTTATTTTCTCCTACAACTTCAGAATTGTTTGACTTACTTGCACTTTCTAAGTCTTTGCGCGTTCGCTTTGTAAACACTGAGTCTGTAGTTCCGCCTACATTCGACGTGACCTTTCGACGCGATTCAATAGTACGTGAACGCGCATCCCAGAACCTGTGCTACACAAGCTTTTATGCTTAAAAAGTATACAAATTTTTATTTTTCCAAAAAAAAAATGATCGATCGTTTTAGATAAGACCCTTCTTCCTCGCAGGGATCGTTTAGAGCGCTTTGAAGCTGCACTTAAACTACATTTTGGAAGTTCAAAATTGGGGCAACAATCAAAGCCATTATATGAGGAAAAATCCTGAAATGCTTTCCTGTGAGTAAATTATTTGTGAATTGTTGTTGTGGAAGTGGAATTCTCCTTTAAGTTTTCATCTAATATTTCTATTTTATTTTAGCCTTATTTCACATACCAGTAATGTTCTGTTAACAATACCATCACTGGTTGTAATGTGTTGAAATCATTCTCCTTTCTGACAGGGAGTACTCCTACAATGGCGCAACGTCCTTCATAACAACACGAACCAGGATCACAAAGATGGACAGAAACCCTGAGACTCCTCAGAAAGTCCCTCCAGACCAGAGCTTCTCTGGCAGGCAGTTTGGCAGGAACGCGTATGTTTGACTTCAGCTTCCTCAGTAAAGCTGAAAATAATAACAAGTGAAGGCCAGCAAGTATACACTGTGTAAATTCAACTATCAAACAAATCCTTGAATGGAGAACGAGAGATCATGTTGCATAAGGCTGCTTTCATCATCTGAGGCATAAAGAAGAATACACAGAAGTAAATCTTATATATTCAGAGATTTTTCCTTTTCAGAGGTTTATTTTGATGAGATATATCTATAAACAAGATATTGCAGTCAGGAAAACACATATTGCCTAAGAAACCTCAAGCAAACATTCCAGGTCTGACGATGTGAAAGAATTGCCAGATTTCTTCACTTGGGACTTTAAGTGAAGTCAGGTGAACTGATGACAGAGAGAACAGCTGCGCTCCACTGACCACAGGAACATGCTGTCTTGATTCGGAAATTGAGTCGGAACTCGCATTATGCTCCGGTCTTGGAGTCTCTCTTCACCTCCTGATCAGTGGAAACTCTAGACTCTGACCCCAGTTTTTAGAGCTTCCGTGGGCCGCTGCAGGCTGGCAGAAGCTTCTTATTCTGTCAGATTCTTCCTGAAACAAGTGTTCAGTGTCTCTGGGCTTTTTTTAAAGAAGGTTTTAAAGTATTTTATGACATAATAAAGAGCATTATTGTTATTTTAACTCAAACTGTGCGTCAAAATTATAGGTTTTTGTATGAAACTGGAGATCACCCACTAATGAACATTGTCATAAATACTGGAATTATTGTTTTGAACATCATATACACTACAAAAGTTTGTTGTGTAAAAAACAAAAAAACCAAACAATTAATACTCTTATTAGGCAAGCATGAAAGTAATAACAGTGTAGACATTTATAAAGTTACAGATGTTTTTAATTTAAATAAACACGCTGTTCTTTGAACTTTCTATTTATCAAAGATTACTAAAACTAAAATTTATCACAGTTTCCACAAAAGTATAGTAAGTTGCACAACTGTTTTTGACTTTAGCAATAATAAGCTATATTTTTGAGCATCAAATCAGCATATTAGAATGATTTCTGAAGAATCACGTGACGCAGAAGACTGGAGTTATGGTGCTGAAAATTCAGCTTTGCATCATGTGAACAAATTACATTTTTAAAGTATATTAAAATAGAAAAGAGATATTTTAAATTGTAATAATATTTCACAATATTACTGTTTTTACTGTATTTTTTATCAAATAAATCAGCCTTGGTGAGCGAAAGAGACTTCTTATCAAAAACAGAAATAAAACAACTTAAAGAAAAACATTTGTAATGTAACTAATTACATTTGATACCTACATTTCTAACAAATGTTTTTAACTTTTAATCATTTTCAAACATTTAAACCAGGCAGGGTTAACCTTACAGTAGTATTCAACACTTTCAAAATCCTTCATTACTTAAATTAAGAAGATAATACTTTCATTTTAAAGCACAGAAACCACAAAATCAGACTTTAGCGCCTTTCTACATTAAGATCATTCTGATGTTAAATACATAGTAAATATTCATACAAGAAGTATTCAGATGTAACCCCTTTGTAACATTTTTAAGTCATTGTATTTTACACATTTTTCCCACATTTGTCATTAAATTGCATTACGCTGTTAGCTGTAACTAGTTACTACTTACTCAGATGGTAATGGTCCTGAGAATAGGCTTCACTTCCTTTATGTTCCATATAATTAATATGATTTTGTTTTTATTCTTTTGATTTGGGAGTTAACTGTGACTTGGACATGTTCTTCACAGGTTTTGTAACAAAAATCTTTTCACCACAATATTCTGGATGGTTGCAATACCAGGGCACTGACACGCTGCTGTTAGCAATTTACTGTGTGGTTTTTAGGGCGTTACTGAATGGTTGTTTACTAAGTTCTTTTATATTCTGATCTCTCGACATGGCTGCGTCACTTCTCATAGTCAAGTCTATGAGATTTTTCACCTGTTTTTCTTTTTGATTATATAGAAAAGTAAAACTGAAAGTCATCAATCTGCACTTAACAGGCCAAATAACATTTTAGGTGTGGTTCACGTCTGTATTACAAAGAGTGAAAAAAAATTTGCGCACAAAATCTAAATATTTGAGCTTGCAGATTTGTTCAAATTTCAAATTTACCAAGTACAGACAGACCAGTAACCTCACTGAACACAACATTGACCAGCAGAGGGCATCATGGTTTTGTTTTAGACATCTCTGAATATCACTGCCCCTGAAGATAATGTAATTCAAATGCGTAATTCAAATTCCCATCCTGGCTTCATCAGGTAAAACCATGAAGATAGCATTAATCTTTATATTCTCAGGTCTTTACACTAAGATGGAACAAGCAAGTCCTTCTAAACCTGACCAAGTTCAACATCAAACGCCAGCAACATCAAACACCAGCTCTGGGACATAGTGTATTATCACACACACACACACACACACACACACACACACACACACACCTGATATCAGTCTTAATTAAGTCCATCGAACACACATGCACATACTCAAACACACACACTTTTATGAAATTAATAAAGTTATGAACCCTGAGGCTATTTAATGGAAAAATAAAGGGCCTTTTGAAAACAGCCTTGAATGGTACCTATAAATACATTATCCAACCTATGCACGCTCCAGTGAAAAAGAAGTGCTTAACTGTACTGAATTTGCTCTTACTGTGTACTTCAAAAGTATATTTACAGACTGTACCTATAAACAAAAGTGTACTTACAGAGAATGTAACACAAATACGCTTTTAAAAAATGCACTTCGTAAAAATATCCAATTTTTCTACTTCTAAATACACTTTTAAATTCATGTTTTAATAATCTTTTCTTGTATTTTAAAGAAGTACACTTATTTTGATGTTAACTATACTGAAGCAAAATGACTAAATTGCAGCTTCATCATTACAAATGTGTAATTACAAACATTCAAATACAAGTCACAGAGGTTTCAATCGAAATTACATTAAAGTAAATGCTGTCTCTACTTTTGGCTGTAAAAATGAAAATAATTATGAAATTCCAATTTACAAAATAATGTACTTACCCTGTTGTCATCCAGGATGTTCATGTCTTTCTTTCTTCAGTGGTAAAGATTTTTTTTTTTTTTGAGCAAAACATTTAAGGATTTCTTTCCATGTAATGGACTTCTATGCCCACAAATTTGAACATCCAAAATGCAGTTTAAATGCAGCTTCAAAGGGCTCTAAACGATCCCAGCCAAGAAAATATGATCTTATTTAACGAAACGATCTTTTTTTATTTTTATTTTTTTTATTACAATTTATATACTTTTAACCTCAAACGCTTGTCTCATCTAGCTTTGTGTTTTTTTTTCCGGTCATGACAGTTAGGGTACGTCTAAAAACTCCCATCTCATTTTCTACTCCAACTTTAAAATCGGCGTACGTCGCTGCAGAAGCACCAGCTCAGAGTTTACAAAGTAAACATGCAAAAAAAAAAAAAAAAAAGTAAAACAGCGATGTAGGACGATTTTGAAGTTGGAGGATAAAATGGAACGGGAGTTTTTAGACGCACCCTAACTGTAAAAACACTAGTGATGGGAAGTTCGGATCATTTTACCGACTCGGTCCTTTGAGTCTCGTTCAGCAAAATGAACGAATCTTTTTTCGAGTCATTTCGTTCATTTTGTTCATTTTAGCAAAATATAATTAAAATGTTACGTTTTACTTCCCTAACACATCTGCTGCTTACACAAACGTTGATCACACTACAAACAAAACAAAACTATAATGCTATAAGAAACAGAAAATATTAATTCATTGTTTACCTGTGTCTTTAGTCTATGATTCGCTCACCTCGCCTCTTATCTGACAAGTTTTCGGGTTTGAGTCGTTCGTTCATCACCTGACAGCCCAATTAGTTTAACCAACGCAGCCTGAGCCGGAAAGAGAATTGATTAGTTCATCTCTCGAGTCCTCGGGTTTGAGTCGTTCGTTCATCACGTGACATCCCCGTAATGTTAACCTATGCAGTCTGAGCCGGAAAGAGAATTGATTAGTTCATCTCCCGAGTCCTCGGGTTTGAGTCGTTCGTTCATCACGTGCCAGCCCCATAAGGTGAACGAACGACTCTAAAACAGTTGAACTAATTCCAGTACAGGACCTAATAGGATGTTGCGCATGCGCGACTGAACGAATCACTCGCCGAGACGACTCGTTCGTCCCGAGTCACATTAAAGATTCGTTCAAAATGAACGAATCGTTCAAGAACGACCCATCACTAAAAAACACTACACGCGGAGCTAGACAAGACGAGCATTCTAGGTTAAAAAGAATATAAATTGTATTTTTTTTTTTTAGAAAATACCAATCGTTTCGCTAGATAAGACACTTATTTCTGGCCTGGGATCGTTTAGAGCCCACTGAAGCTGCATTTTGGAAGTTCAAATTTGGGGGCATCATAAAAGTCCGTTACATGGAGAGAAATCCTGAAATGTTTTCCTCAAAAAACATTATTTCTTTACGACTGAAGAAAGAAAGACATGAACATCTTGGATGACAACGGAGTGAGTACATTATCTGTAAATTTTTGTTCTGGAAGTGGACTAGTCCTTGTAATGGGGAAAATAAGCACACTAAATTTAAATTTAAACAGTAACACTTTACATTAATGAGGTTTATTAATTAACATTAGTTAACTACATTAGTTAACATGAATTAAGAATGAATAATACTTCTACATCATTTATTCATTTTAGTCAGTGTTAATTTCAGCATTTACTAATGCATTATTAAAGTCACAAGTTGTGTTTAACATAAGTTAATGCACTGTGAACTAACATGTACAATGAACGACTGCATTTTTATTAATTACCATTAACAAAGATAAATAAATAGTGCAATAAATGTATTGTTCACTGTTCGTTAATGTTAGTTAATACATTACCTAATATTAACAAACAACACCTTATTGTAAAGTGTTACCATTTAAGCTGTCATACATGTTGATTTAATTGCAATTAACATGCAGTTAAGCATCTGAAAACATTAGATTCATTTCACACTCAAGTATATTCTTAAACTAAAATATTTCCATAACTACACTTTTTTTTTTAAAGTGTGCTAAAGTGTACTTTTTCCACAAAGCCCTGTGCTGTGCTGTGCTATGTTAAAAATAAATGCAGATAATGATGAATAAGGACTTTAAAACGAAACGGCTGGCCTGCATGTAGCATGTCCTCACTGGGATGTTTGTATGTATGAAATCTGAGCTGAGAACCGAGGTAAGCATTCTCTCTGTCTTCCATAAACTTAAAAACAAGGCCCTGGGAACATGGAGAGTCATACATTCACATCAGCACAAAAAAGAAGTGAGTTTAGTGGCCAGTCTCTGGAAGAGCAGGCTGAGGAAGAAACACTTTAACGGATCATGAACTGACATGTTGATACTGCAGAAGAGATGCTGGAAATGACAAAGTTTTGATAAGAAAAGGCAGTCAAAATAATAATAAAGAGGTGGTTTAGGTAAGGTTTAACAAGTTAACAAGAGCAAAGATGAAGATTCGTGTAATGCAGATCTGGGGTTTCCTGTTAGCGCTGCTGGGCTGGATCTTTGCCGCCTGCTCCATGGCCATGGAGGGCTGGAAGATCTCCTCTATCGGAGGGCAAGGTGGGAGCGCCGTCATAAAGGTCGGCTGGTACTGGTCCAGTCTGTGGAGGGCTTGCTTTACGGACTCCTCTTCCACGTCCAACTGCTACGACTTCCCTGTGCTGTGGTCTGTGGAAGGTATGGAAATTGAAAAAGTCTTTCAATGTACATGTACATTACTTTTAACTGCTATAAATAAAGAAATAGACCAAATAAATTACATTTGCTAAACAATTTAAACCAAGACCCTCAAGTAGATTAAAAATAAAAGTTCTTTATTTTGCATCTATGGTTCCAAAAAAGAACCCCTGTATATTTATTTACTTAACCTCTGGTGTTGTTTGGACGGCAGTCAAAATTGCCTAAATTCTTTTTTTTCTTTTAAGGAAATTAATGTACTATATAATAATTTGATAATGTTTTTATTGAATATTTTGTATTTTTAGGGGATTTTATGGTACCAAATTATATATGTAGTTATGAAACTAGTGTACTAGTGTAGCAAAAAAAGTTAAAGTGAAGCTAAAAAAAATACAGAAGTTTAAATTATAATGAAAAACGCATGAACATTTAATATGTAATGTATATTTTCCAAAACATGTTTTACTAAATCTAAACTGTGTTCCAAATTTGAGGCTGATATAAAAAAAAAAAGTTTTAGTAAGATTTTGTTTGGGCACAATATCAAGCGTTTCCACTAATTCGAGATACAAAAAGTATCAGTATAAGTGTGAATATTTTTTTACGGGACAGTTTAATCTTTTCAAATGTCTTTTCAAATTTTGTGTGTGTGTGTTCACATACCAAGTGCCAAAACCTTTGCCAAGCTGTATAAATAAATCAATAAATATAAAAAAAAAATCTACTTTTAATAAAACTAAATAAACATTAGGTCAAATAAGAGGGTGCACAAAGGGATCTTTATGGTAAAAAAAATAAAAAATAAATATATATATATAAATAATTATTATTTTATTATATTTTATATAATCATAAAATTATATATATATATATACATATATTATATTTTAGTATAATATATTTAAGATAATATTTAGTATTTATTTTAATATTAATATTTGTTTAATATAATATTATGATATTATCTTTATTATTATATTTAATTATTATTATTATTATTAAAATGTTCTTTATAGTAAGAAAAAAAAAATCCTTTAAAGAACTGTTCACTGAAATGTTCTTCAGGGAACCAAATTTTTTTTTTTTTTGTGGACAGACAGACACACAGATATAATACATTAATTGGACTTTGGATGTTCAGGTTATCTTCAGATTGTGAGGGCTCTGCTCATGTCTGGGATGGGTGTTGGAGTGCTGGCCTTTATCCTTAGCCTTGTGGGAATGGAATGCACTTACATTGGAGGAAAAGACAAAGAGAAGAACCGATCCCTGTTTACAGGAGGCGTCTGTCATGTCACAAGTGGTAAATTTCTTCAAAATATCCAGCAGAACCATTGTAAATTATGTTTGCACGTGTGTTTTACTGTGTCTGTTCTCTAAGGTATGCTGGCAGCCTCTGGTTATGCAATTTATGCTCAGCATGTTTCTGCAGAGTTTTTCAACCCCAGATTTGATGGATTGCGGTAAGTATATAAAGAATTGTTTTATGGAAGGTTGCTTTGGCAATGGAATAAAAAATTAAAAAGGTAACATGCGACTTGCAATGCAGAGAAACAAAAGACAGAATAGCAAGTTATAAACTTGTGAAAAAAAAGTCAGAATAGTGAAATGTAAACTGAGAATTCTAAGATTCTAGGATTTTTATTGTGAGATAAAAAGCACAATTTGACTTTTTTTTCCATGGTGGAAATGGGCTTCCATTGTTTCATTGTACAATGTAGATCCTGTGTACATCACAGAAAAAAACTATAGAATTAACTGTGCAAATAAAACAGTGTTTTCACTATTTCATATACTGTGTCTGTAATATACAGTTGAGGTCATGTTAATTATTTTACCAAAATAAGAGGGATCATTCAAAATGCATGTTATTTTTTATTTAGTACTGACCTGAATAAGATATTTCATATAAAAGACGTTTACATATAGTTGAATTTATAAAAATTACCTGGTTCAAAAGTTTACATTCACTTGATTCTTAATCTGTGTTGTTACCTGATTGATTTTTTTTTAGTGGTAGTTTTTAGTCCCTCACTGATGCTTCAGAAAGAAACACAATGCATTAGGAGCCAGGGGGTGAAAACATTTTGAATTTGAAGATCAGGGTAAATTTAACTTCTTTTGTCTTCTGGGAAACATGTAAGTATCTTCTGTATCTTCTGAAGGGCAGTACTAAATGACAAACATATGATATATATAGGCAAAATAAGAAAAACTGTCATCATTCTGTTCAAATGTTTTCACCCCCTTGCTCTTAATGCATTGTTTTTCCTTCTGGAGCATCAGTGAGTGTTTGAACCTTCTGTAATAGTTGCATATGAGTCCCTCAGTTGTCCTCAGTGTGAAAAGATGGATCTCAGAATCATACAGTCATTGTTGGAAAGGGTTCAAATACACAAAAATGAAAAACCAAAGATTTTGTGGAACCTGAAGGATTTTTCTGAAGAACAGCAGGCAGTTCTGTTCAGGAAAAACAAGGGACTCATGAACAACTATCACTAAAAACACAGCTGTGGATCATTCGGGTAACAACATAGTATTAATAATCAAGTGTATATGTGACCCTGGACCACAAAACCAGTCTTAAGTCGCTGGGGTATATTTATAGCAATAGCCAAAAATAGATTGTAAGGGTCAAAATTATTGATTTTTCTTTTATGCCAAAAAACATTAGGAAATTAAGTAAAGATCATGTTCCATGAAGATATTTAGTAAAATTCTTACTGTAAATATCAAAACTTAATTTTTAATTAGTAATATGCTTTGCTAAGAACTTAATTTGGACAACTTTAAAGGTGATTTTCTCAATATTTTGATTTTTTTGCACCCTCAGATTCCATATATTCAAATAGTTGTACCTTGGCCAAATATTGTCCTATTCTAACAAACCAAACATCAATTGAAAGCTTATTTATTTATAGCTTTCAGATGACATATAAATCCTAATTTCGAAAAATTGACCCTTATGACTGTTTTTGTGGTCCAGGGTCACATATAAACTCAGTACTAAATAACAAATAACATGCATTTTGTATGATCCCTCTTATTTTGGTAAATAATTACCATTTTGCAGATTCTTCAAGGTGTATGTACATTTTTGACCTCAACTGTATTTCATATTTAATCTTAACATGTTTTTAAAAATGTCAATGTTTCAGTTTTGACTTGGGAACTCCTTTGTTCCTTGGATGGGCTGGAAGTGCTTTTCAGATCACTGGAGGGATTTTCTTCCTAGTTTCAGTCTGCAAGATCCGAGCTCAGACATACAGCAGGTCAGTGTTTAATGTCAGAGCAATGGAAACCTTCTGGTGCAACAATTTAAAGTTTAATTAGGAAAATATTTTTTGCCTTTTTACATTAACACTGCTAAAAATATTATGCATTTTTTTCCTGGCACCCAATTTTGAAAAAACTGCACACAGCTCTAATTCAACACGCCCAAGATTCAAAAGCAGAGAACAACACCTTAACCATATCATAAAAGTCCATATAGCTTTTGTGTTATATTCCAAGTATACATGAAACGAAATTTGCTGTCATATTATAGTCACGATCATGCTCAGATGATTAAAAAAACTGTGCGTCACTGCATCATTTATGTCACTTTGAGAGGACCTTCCATTAATATTGACCTTCATAAGACCTTAATTCATATAATGTTTGTTCGCAGGGCACCAGTTCTCAGTGTTCCTGTTGTGGAGAGCAATGCCTTGCGTTCCTCCAACACAAACATTTCCATCATATCTGAACTCTCCACAAAATCCAAAGTCTCAGCCATATCTGAGCTCTCCTCCAAGTCTGAAACAACAGCTCTGTCAAATGCACCATCAAAGAGCACACGTATCTCAAAAACAGGACGTCCCTCAAGATCCAGACGCGCTGATCAACAAAGAAGCTCTATAGAATCAGACGTGTCACGATCAGTGAGCTCCTCACGGTCCTCGAGGATCAGCAGATTACACTTTAACAACAAGAAAGCATCCTCTCCATCAGGAGGCACTACAGATCACTTCATCAAGAACTCTTACCTCTAAAACACTGAGCTTGGATTATTAAATCTGGTTATGGAAAAACACATTGGATCTGGAAATGACTTCTAAACAAAAACTGTGATGTTCAGTGTAGTTCTCTAGACAGTCATTCTGTCATTAGCTTATATCAAAACACCCATAGTGGACAACTGAACACAGTGTTACGACAAAACTCAAGAAATGGATTTTTGTAACATAAACTGAAAATTGTTAAATGAGATTGAGCTGCCTGGAATCATTTTGTGCAAAAATGTAAACTGCAAATTGTTATTTATTGGTGGATACATTCTTTGACAAATGTATTTGCATAATAGATATAGAGAGCATATGAAACGTCAGTTTGTTCTTTGTGGCATGAACTTGATTCTACATTTCTTGAACACTACATTTCTTTGTGGCATGAACTTGATAATAACATGAGTTATTTTTTGTGTCAATGTTCTATAAACGTTTGTGGATACTTAAAGGGATTGATCGCCTAAAAATGAAAATTACCCCAAGAAGCCATCCTACGTGTCTTTCTTCTTTCAGACAAATTTAAATGGAGTTAAAAAATGTCCTGGCTCTTCCAAGCTTCATAATGGCAGTGAATGACTGTTGATTTTTTGAAGCTCAATAAAGTGCTTCCATCTATCATAAAAAGTACTCCACACAGCTCCAGGGAATATAAAAGGCCTTTTTTAACCTCTCGGAGCCATGTGGAGTACTTTCATGATGGATGAATGCACTTTATTGGACTTTAAAAAAATCAACAGCCATTCACTGCCATTATAAAGCTTGGAAGATTCAGGACATACATTTTTAATATATCTCCAGTTGTATTTGTCTGAAAAATGAAAGTCATATACAGCTAGGATGGCTTAAGGGTGAGTACATCATGGTGTAATTTTCATTTTTGGCTAAACTATTGCTTTAAATGTTATTTGAAAATGTTGTTGCTTATATGAAAAAAAGTAAAAACATCAAGCTTTCTAAGAAAACATTATTTCACATAATAACATAATTTTCTCTACTTTCTAACTGTTTTGAGACCTAAAAGAATATTTAATTACAAATTAAAATAAATTATATTAAGTAAATATAAGTTTAACCAAACAAAATTAAACACTTCAAAAACAGTAAGTTGTGAATCACTGACCTGGAAGATTAAAAAAAATTATGTTGTTAAAGTCTAACTACATTAACTCAGCTTTCATTTTTATTAACAATTTATTTTCTTCTATTTGTGCAGTGCAAGCATAGGGAGGTCTAAGGGTCTTATTATTATCATTAGGGCCATAGTGACAATTTTTAGCAATTGCTGTCCATTTTCTAATTCAAATAATGGGGTTATTATTGTTAACTAAAACTAAAACTATTTTAAAAAAATAAAAAAAAATAGATATGCTAAAAAGATAAAACAGAAATGCCTTGGTAACTAACTGAAATAAGTTCACTCTAAAAAGTGCTGGGTTAAAAAACAACCCAACCCAGTGCTGGATAAATATTGGAAAAAACACATGCAGGGTTATTTTGACCAAGCTGTTTTTACCCAACATGCTGGGTTGTTTTATTTAAGTCAAGTATTGTTTAAAAATATTATATTGTTGGCTTAAAATTGGCTGGAAATGAAAAAAATCACAGGCAGAATTGCTAGAGGCAACAGTAATAATCAAAAGAAGAACATTTATTAAGCAAGAACACTCATAGAAGAAAATATAAGACAAACTGAATTTGGGTGAATACACTGACGATGCTGACGAATCTGACTGACATCTTGTCCTTGCATGTTGCGTTGTGTAAATAATATAATTTACAGCACAGTAAAAATGTTATAAATGAAATCAAATGTATACAGACCTTTATTTCGCTGAAGAACTGCATCAAATCAGTGGCGCTGAGAGTTGTTGTCTCCTGTAGAAGAAGCAAAAAGCCCGTGCTCTGACTGTAACTTGTTTGTTGGAGGGAGGGGTAGGTGTATATTTTCAGCTGTCAGTAAGATTGACCCAGCCACTAACCCAATGGCTGAGTAACACAAAAACTACCCAGCATATGACCCAGCAGGCTCAACCCAGTGGCTGGGTAGAAAAACTACCCTGCACCTGGGTAAAAAATATCAAAAATAACACAGTGAAATGACCCAACAAGCTAAACCCAGCATTTGAGTTAAAAAAAAATAACCCAGCATTTTTTAGAGTGCAGAAAACTACCCAGCACCTGGGTAAAAATATTAAAAACAACCCAATAACATCACCCAACAGGCTGAACCCAGCATTTGGGTTAAAAAACCACAGCACGGGGTTAAAAAAAAAAAAAATAACCCAGTGAAATGACCTAACAAGCTGAACCCAGCATTTGTGTTAAAAAATAACCCAGCATTTTTAGAGCAGAAAACTACACAGCACCTGGGTAAAAACAAAAAAAATTAAATATAACCCAGTGAAATGACCCAACAAACCCAACATTTGAGTTAAAAAATAACCCAACATTTTTAGAGTGCAGAAAACTACCCAGCACATGGGTAAATTAAAAAAAAATGACCCAGTGAAATGACCCAAAAAGCTGAACCCAGCATTTGAGTAAAAAAAAAATCTAGCATTTTTAGAATGCAGAAAACTACCCAGCACCTGGGTAAAAATATTGAAAAAACAACCCAATAACATTACCCAACAGGCTAAACCCAGCATTTGAGTTAAAAAAATAACCCAGCATTTTTAGAGTGCAGAAAAACTACCCAGCACAAGGGTAAAAAAATAAAAATAAAAAATGACCCAGTGAAATTACCCAAAAAGCCGAACCCAACATTTGATTAAAAAAAATAACCCAGCATTTTGTAGAGTGCATAAAAACACCCAGCAACTGGGTAAAATATTAAAAACAACCCAATAACATTACCCAACAAACTGAACCCAGCATTTGGGTAAAAAACAAAACAAAAAAAAAACAGCATTTTTTAGAGTACAGAAAAACTGCCTATCACGTGGGTAAAAAAAATATTAAAAATAACCCAGTGAAATGACCCAGCAAGCTGAACCCAGCATTTGAGTTTAAAAAAAAATATCCCAGCATTTTTTAGAGTGTACTTATTAAATGAAAAAGTAGGTGAAAATAGAAATGCAGCCTTGGCAACTAACTGTAATAATTATTAAGTGGAAATAAATAAACTGAAATACAAAATAAATCAAATCAAAATAGTAATATTAAAAGAAGAACAAAATCTTATAACATGATAATAACTCATTACAAAATTATGACTAAAAATATATAAATAAAATAAAAAAAAACATTTTTAAAATATCAAAACTATAATTGTACATAAACAATTATAAATTAACAGTTGAATAGTGCAGTTTCGCTTGCTGTGTCTTTATTTCTGCAAGTATTTCTAACATTGCTGAATATTGTTTATACATAAACAATATGAGTTTCAGTTCGTGCCGCTCTACTGCAATCATCACGTATAACTTACACCTTATATGACATATGAGCCTGCATACAGCATAAATATCTGATTTAAAAAAACACACCTGACCATATGACAATATTATACGTAATAGCCAGTCTTAATACAATATACATAATAGAAAAGTTATTTCAAAGACAACACAAGTCCTGCACCAGTAGTTCTGTATCCAGCAGTTTTTCTCTGGCCATTAATGAAACCTTAAATCTTTTACTTTTCTGGACTATCAGATATAAGATTTTTGCCTGGAGGCGATAAATCAGGTGATTACCTCCCATCTTTTCCACATACTGTTTCAT
Organism: Labeo catla; assembly: GCA_012976165.1. Classification (NCBI taxonomy): domain Eukaryota; kingdom Metazoa; phylum Chordata; class Actinopteri; order Cypriniformes; family Cyprinidae; genus Labeo; species Labeo catla. The sequence goes on from VONZ01000307.1 coordinate 329,632, forward strand.
TTTGATCCATAGCTTGCTGAATGCACCTTTAGCTGGTTTCTTTATCATAACTGATGTCCTGGGAAAGGTCATGTCATGTCCTTTCGAAGACTTAACCTGGTGACTCTGGTTGTCAGATTCAGAGATCAGAGATCGGACAAATCTCATGGAATGTGAAACTGCTTATGAGGTAAAACCATGTAGTTTTACCAGTTTCAAGCTGCAATATGCCAAAGAAAGCACTGTGGATGCAGATACCAAGACAGGAGGTAGCTGTCCTCCAAGGACAAACGCCACCATGTAATTTTATTCCATGTTGGCTTGAAACCTCACAACAGTTCAGGAAATCTCTTTCCATAGATCTTTCAACTTCTCTTCCGTTCATCTGTTGTATGAAACTGGCAGGATGAGGCAGGGAACAGTGGTGATGTATGTGGAGATCGGTTGCTTTTTGGTGTGTTTAAGTGGCTGGATTTTGATCTGTTCCACTCTGGTCACTGAGTACTGGACCTTTTCGGAGGTCGGCTCTGCGGTTCTGACCACTGGTAATTATTATTCCAACCTTTGGATGGACTGTGTCTCAGACACTACAGGAGTATCTGACTGCAAATACTACCCCTCCATGATGGACCTGTCTGGTAAGGAATCACTGCTGAAACTAAGACATTGTGTCATGATTTGGTGAAAAAAAAAAAAAATGAATTAAAGGCTCATGGTTCTTAGGGGAAAGAGAATACATTATTCAGCAAAAATGTTTAGCGTGTAAAGCGAAATACATTTTAAGTAAAAATTAACTTTTGTTTCTAAATGTTTGCTTTTGAATATATTATTACCAAATCTAAAATTATGCTTTTATTTGATATGAAAACATCACAACAGATATACACACTACTGTTTAAAGTTTGGGGTCAGTAATTTTTTATTTTATATATATATATATATATACTTTTTTTTGCTCTTTTTTAAATAAATAAATAGTTTTATTCAGCAAATCTGCATTTAGTTAACCAAAAGTGACAGAAAAGACATTCATATTGTTGCAAAAGATTTCTATTTCGTATAAATGCTGTTCTATTGAACTTTCTATTCAAAGAATTCTGAAAAAAGTATCAAGGTGCAAAACTGTTTTAAAATCCAGAAAGTTCATATTTATGAAAAAATTTGAATTGGAATTATTTTTTTAAACAATATTAAAATAGAAACAGTTTTTAAGGTTGTAATAATATTTCACAATATCATGCAGCCTAGGTGATCAATATACTATTTATATTATAACTGATATAAAGTAGTTTCTCAATCAGGAGTTTATGGAAGATTGTTTCCACCACAAAAAAAAAAAAAAAATAAATAAATAAAAAGTGAATTGTGACTTTTTATCTCGCATTCAGACTTTTTTCTTAAAATTCTTCAGAACAGTAAAATTCTTTAGAATTGCAAGATGTAAATTTAGAACTGTGCAATTCTGACTTTATTTCTTCTAAATGAGTTTATATCACGCAATTCTGAGAAAAAAAAGTCAAAATTGAGAAAATTCTGAAATGCGTAATATAAACTCACAATTCTGACTTTTTTCTCAGAATTGTATGATATAAACTCACAATTGAGAGAAATAAAGACAGAGCTAGCTGTGAATTATATCAAAATTCTGTGAAGAAAAGTCATAATTGTAAGATTATGGGGTAAGTCACAATAACCTCGTTTAAAAATTGTTATTCAGTGGCGGAAATGGGCTTTCACAGGAAACAAACTTCCAAAATATCCTGACTGAGAAAAATATATTTTTTTTTATTTCTTTGACTTAAATGGGCTTTCATAGGAGATGCTTTTCATGTTTTTCTCTCTCTCTGGTTTGTTAGTTTTCCTCCATGTATGCAGGGCCCTGGCTGTCATCTCTGTGATCTTTGGCTTCTGGGGTGCTGTTCTTGCCCTCATTGGGATGAAATGTACCAAAATCGGAGGCTCTGAGCTCGTCAACGCCAGAATTACATTCGCAGCAGCGTTGACATACATGGCATCCGGTACAAACCTTTCCTTATGAGCATTTTTGGATAAAGCATAAATTGAGTAACATAGACTGATGTGTTGCTGTCTGTTTTGTAGGCTTCTGTGGTATGATAGTTTACTCCTGGTGGGGAAATAAAGTGCGCTCAGACTATGTGGATCCATATTACTTGGAACAAAAGTATGTAACCATGATGTATTTTAAATTAGTCACACATTTATAATTATTACAGTAATAATAATAAAGTGCTTAATGGTGAGGTATTCCGTTTCTGCGCTACTTGTGTCACCAGAGGAATTACAATATATGTGACCCTGGGCCACAAAACCAGTCTTAAGTCACTGGGATATGTTGTAGCAATAGCCAAAAATACATTGTATGGGTCAAAATTACTGATTTTTCTTTTATGGCAAAAATCATTAAAAAATTAAGTAAAGATCATGTTCCATGAAGATTTTTTGTAAAATGCCTACTCCAAATGTATGAAAACTTAATTTTTGATTAGTAATATACATTGTTAAGAATATTATTTGGACAGCTTTAAAGGCAGTTTTCTCAATATTTAGATTTTTCTGCACCCTCAGATTCCAGATATTTAAGTAGTTGTATCTCAACCAAATATTGTCCATCAATGAAAAGCTTATTTATTCAGCTTTCAGATGATGTATAAATCTCAGTTTTGAAAAATTGACCCCTATGACTGGTTTTGTGATCCAGGGTCACATATATATATCGTCGCTTTAGAATTATAAGGTTCTATCTGCATTCTAAGATTCTATATATATATATATATATATATATATATGGCAGCTGGGTTGCCAGGTCTGTGTAACAAAACTGCCCAAAGGCCAATCAAAAGAGCCCAAAAGAAGCCCAGTGGCCATATCGCAAATATCAAAACTCAAAATATTAAAATTTCATACCTTAAAGTACATACTCATAGTCACTATTATGCAAATCAAAAACCACTAGTGATCATAAACACAGCTCAAAGGCTCCTTCCTTACCAGCGGCCTTCCTGCACATCTCGAACTTAACATCTACCATGGTTTTATCATGGGTAGAATATAAAATATTTAAGTACAAACATTTCAGTCAAATGTAATTATGCAATACATCAACCCATTCACCTGCTGGAAAAGTTTAAAAGTATCCTTTGGACTTGGCAACCCTGTCAGACAGTCGTAGTGGTCACGCCCCAAACTGTCGCTATTGGTTGAGCTGTAAGAGATTGACGTATCACAGCAGACCGACGTTTTAGACGTCAGTGAAGTGGGAGACTTAACTATTTAGCGGAAGATAAAGGACCTTGAATGGCATACCTAAAGTAGTTAAAGAATAATTTATCTCTGAATCTTAAAAACCTCACCTTTAATGTTTTTATTTTTTTTAGGTTTGAGCTCGGTGCAGCGCTCTTCATCGGCTGGGGAGGGTCGTGTCTGCTTATATGTGGAAGTGCAGTCATGTGCTATTTCTCTGTCAGAAAGTCATTCCCACGAAGGTCTGACCCAACCTACTGTATTATTATACTGAACAACCGCTTACTACTTTTGTGGAAACTCGTTTATATTTTCAAGTATTCTTTGATGAATATAAGGTTGAAAAAAGCATTTATTTGAAAAGTTTTAAAGGATTAGTTCACTTCCAGAACAAAAAAATATACAGATAATTTACTTACTCACTTGTCATCCAAGATATTCGTGTCCTTCTTTCTTCAGTCGTAAAGAAATAATGTTTTTTGAGGAAAGCATTTCAGGAATTTTCTCCATATAGTGACTTCGACTTGCCCCCGAGTTTGACCTTCCAAAATGCAGTTTAAATACAGCTTCAAAGGAGTCGATCCCAGCCGAGGTTGAAGGGTTTTATCTAGCGAAATTATCAGTTATAAATAAAAAAAATTACAATTTTTATATTTTTTAACCTCAAATGCTTGTCTTGTCTAGTTCTGCGTTGTACATGCATGCATCTCCGGATCAACAATACAGTTAGGGTATGTGGAAAAACTCGCACCTCATTTTCTTCCTCAACTTCAAAATCGTCCAACACTGCTGTTTTACTTTTACTTATTCATTCTTTTTTTTGTAAAGGGTGTTTGACCTTCTTTGGATGTTCACTTTGTAAACAATGGGTCGGTACTTGTAGAACGATTTTTAAGTTGAGGGAGAAAATGAGATGGGAGTTTTTCGACATACCCTAACTGTCACAAACAGGAATGCACACAGTTTATCAGAGCTAAACTAAGGACGAGCGTTTGCGGTTAAAAAGTATATAAACTCTACATTTTTTCAGAAAGTAATCGATCGTTTTGCTAGATAAGACCCTTCTTCCTCGGCTGGGATAGTTTACAGCCCTTTGGAGCTGTATTTAAACTGCATTTTTGAAATTCAAACTCCGGGGCACCATAGAAGTTCTTTATATGAAGGGAAACTCAAAAAATGTTTTACTCAAAAAATGTCTTTGAGGAAAGAAAGACATGAACTAGGGTAACCACGTTTTCACAACAAAATCCATCCAATTGCTACTCAAAACTAGCCCAGTCATGTTTTGGAGGGGCTCTCCCGGTAAAAATCACGTTTTTGGCAGGGTTTCCCTTGTAAAATTTGCATTCCAGGCGCTAAATATCACGTTATTGCTGTCATGACATGAAAAACAACCCGCAGCAACAGTGTTAAAGTAGCCCAAAGTGGCGGAAAACCGCGGACTTGGCAACACTGACAATGAACATCTTGGATGACAAAGGGGCGAGTAAATTATCTGTAAATTTTTGTTCTGGAAGTGAACTTCTCCTTTAACTATTCTTTATTTGAAATGAAAATGCTTTAAGAAAATTATAAATGTATTTACTGTTACCAATGTAGTGCATCCTTGCTGAATTAAAGTGTGAATTTCTTTAAAACAACAACAAAAAACCTCAGAACAGTAGTATAGCATGTGTTCAGCATGTTTTATATTTTATCAGGTATACCCTGAAATCCAGAAGACCCCCAACCTACTTGACAGCACGTACCAGACAGACGTACATGCTGCCAGGCTCGGCGGGAACCACAACAGTCATCATCCCTCCTTCACACCAATCATACAGAGTGAGCAGAGTAAATATAGCAAGTGGAGGGAGGAGAGGAACACAAGAAAGCAAGTTTTCAAGAACGGTCAGGCCCCTCATTGACTCAGCCGTGTAACCCAACATTTAAAGACATAATTTAGAAAAGTGCTTGTATGACAAAACAAAGAAGAATCTTTGAAGTGCTTAAAAAAGTGAATTTAATAAATCAATATTTTACACATTACAAAAACCGTTTTTTTATTATTGTAGCAAGACACTTAATGCATCAACTATCAAAAAGTTCTGAGGAAATCATTTTAAAGTGCAACATCCCTTGGCTGTTCCCTAGTACTAGGTGTACTTGTACCTTTATATTTCATATAAAGTACCTTTAACACTGTTAATATTATTTTTGCACTGCTGTCCCTGAATGATCACTAAGCCTGAGCTACAACAGATACTAGACATTACAATTATAAGGTATATTAACTTGAGGACATTTTGGTATTGCTCTGCTGCATTTTATTAGATCTCATCTGAATCATCCCAGTCGCTGACGGTCACTAAACTGCTCTTGAGAGTGCTGCCGGTTCCGGCGTCTGTGAGGCCTGACAAACACAAAGAAAGAAATTACTATCACAGGCTGTCTTTATACTAAAATATGACAAGTAATATCTAAATTTATCTAAAAAAAAATCCAAGAAAATCGAAGTTTCTAAGATGTGAATCATATTTGAATTATGATTTCTCATTAATAAAATATTTTGAATTAATAAGGATTTCTTTGTACCTGGCTTCTGTCCTTTGCCTGTCGACGAGCCCCACACACTGGTACTGGTGTCCAGACTTTTGTCCAGGCTCTTCCTGACGGGTACGGGGCATTGGCTGGGTTTGGTTACAGCGGGCACATCCTCCAGAGAGGAGATATCCCAGTCATCATCGTCATCATCTTCATCTGTGTACTGAAAGCAACAGGGCACAACAACAACCCATTACAAATCCAGTATGGAGATAAAACTAATTTCGGTAGTAAGAAATGCTAAATTAAAGTGTGCTCGTCCAGTCTGTTGACGTATTATATGGTTTTTACGTAAAGGATGGTGTACTAGAGGTTTAGTTCCAGCTCAACAATCTGATTAGATGAGCGACGTGATCACAAACAGGTTTAGTTTGGGGTTTTTTGAAATAAGTCTTTTTTGCTCACCAAAATCGCCTATTAAGGAATACTGTGAAATATTACTAAAATGTAAAAATTGTTTTTTATATTTGAATATATTTTAAAATGTCATTTATTCCTGTGATTGAAAAGCTGAATTTTCAGCAACCATTTATCTAGTGTTATTTTAATATCAATGAGATCCTGTTATAGTAATAGTAGTTAATTTGTTTTTATTTTTCTATTTTAATTTTAAATTTAATTAAAGTTTTAGTTATTTTGTCATTTAGTTTTTTCTTTCCAATGTCTATACAGTTTTTTATTAATTTGTATTCCAGCTTTAGTTTTAGTTTGTAAATTAAGTTCAACTAAATAGAAATGTTGCTTTGACATGTAATATTTTTAACAATAATACTGTTTCAGTTAAAGTTTATTTTATTTCAGTAACATTTTCTTTTTTAATGGTTTTTAATAACTATAATAACCCTTATTACTCCAGTCTCTCGTGTCACATGATCCTTCAGAAATCATTCTAATATGCTGATTTACTGCTCAATAATCATTTTTTATTATTATTAAATAACAAATATATATATATTATTGTGGAAATCATGATACACTTTTTCCTGAAAAAAAAAAAAGATTAAAAAAAAATATATATAAATGTTTTTACTGTCATTTTGATAAATTTAATACATCCTTGCTGAAAGAAAATATTAATTTCTTTAAAAAAATCTTTTGAACAGTAGCGTACACTACCAAAACTACCCCTTGTTTTTTTAATGTTTTTTAAAAAATTCTCTTCTGCTCACCAAGTCTGCATTTATTTGATCCAAAATACAGCAAAAGCAGTAATATTGTGAAATATTTTTACTATTTAAAATAACTGCTTTGTCTTGTAATTTATTTTAAAAATGTAATTTATTTCTGTGATCAAAGCTACATTTTCAGAATCTTTACTCCAGTCTTCAATGTCACATGATCCTTCAGAAATCATTCTAATATGCTGATTTACTGTTCAAGAAACATATTTAAACAATATTTAAAACATCTGAGTAACATTTTTTTCTTTTGTAACATTATACAATATCCCATTAAAAAGCCTGGAGTCAGTATAATTTTTTGAGAAAGAAATGATAGAAACAATACTTTTATTTAGCAAGGATGCTTTAAATTGATCAAAAATTATGGTAAAGATATTAATAATGTTACAAAAGATTTCCATTTTAAATAAATGCCGTTCTTCTGAACTTTCTATTCACCAAAGAAACCTGAAAAAAATTCTACTCAGCTGTTTTCAACATAATAATAAAAATTATTAATAAATGTTTTTTTTTTAGCAGCAAATCAGAATATTAGAATGATTTCTGAAGGATCATGTGACTGGAGTAATGATGCTAAAAATTTGATTTAAGAATCACATGAATAAAATTAATTAATCAATATTTTACACATTACAAAAACCTGTATTTTTATTGTAGCAAGACACTTAATGCATCAACTATCAAAAAGTTCTGAGGAAATCATTTTAAAGTGCAACATCCCTTGGCTGTTCCCTAGTACTAGGTGTACTTGTACCTTTATATTTCATATAAAGTACCTTTAACACTGTTAATATTAAAGAGTTTTTGCACTGCTGTCCCTGAATGATCACTAAGCCTGAGCTACAACAGATACTAGACATTACAATTATAAGGTAAATTAACTTGAGGACATTTTGATATTGCTCTGCTGCATTTTATAATCATAATACTAAAGCATAATACTTTTTCATAATACTTTTATTTAGCAAGGATGCTTTAAATTGATCAAAAATGATGGTAAAGACATTTATAATGTTACAAAAGATTTCCATTTCAGATAAATGCTGTTCTTCTGAACTTTCTATTCACCAAAGAAACCTGAAAAAATTATACTCAGCTGTTTTCAACATAATAAAAATAATTAATAAATGTTTTTTTGAGCAGCAAATCAGAATATTAGAATGATTTCTGAAGGATCATGTGACTGAAGTAATGATGCTAAAAATTCTGATTTAAGAATCGCATTAATAAATTACATTTTAAAATATATTAAAATAAAAAGCAGTTATTTTAAATAGTACAAATATTTCAGAATTGTACTGTTTTTGCTGTACTTTTGTACAAATAAATGCAGGCTTGGTGAGCAAAAGAGACCTTTCAAAACATTAAAAATCACTTTTGACTGGTAGCGTATATATATAATATTTACTACAGTTATGCTGATGGGCTGTATTACGTGAGTGTATAATTATTTTTTATACAGTATACAGATACAGATTTAGACAGTATACAGAGTGTATATTAATTTTTATTAATAATAAATCTTTTTATTTAACAGCCCTTAATCAAAAAGGATGTAGTTAAATGCCAGCATACTTCAATAAATGCTAAAATAAAATTATACACAAAATTTCAAAAGCGACAATAATATAATAAAGACATTTATAAAAAAGTCGGAACTGTTTTCTAAATGTTCTCTGTGGTAGATTTCAATGTCAAATTTATTTAACTTTGCATATTGTAAATGTCTGTATCTATTTTAAGAAGCAGGTCTCACCTTTAGCTCTTTCTTTGCATCTTGCCTTATATTTTTGACAGCTGTTGGCTTTTCAAGCAATGTATTAACGCCCCCTACTGGCTTCTTTGGGCCTCGTGATTCCAGCTGTTTTTCAAGGCTTTTGCCAAGAGCTTTGACATTACCTACAGAAAACACACACACACACAATATAAATATACAACAAATGTTGGTTTTCAAATGCAATACAACAACTCCACACCCTCCTAAAATATTAGAAGTGAGTCTTACTGTGAGTAATCTTCTCCACGTTTCCATTCTGGTCAGTGTGTTTGTGCAGCTGTGAGAGGTTGATCTCCTCCATCTCGCTGCCGTCGGTCCACTCGCTGTCGCTCTCGCTCAGAGCCGTCACGTCCGTTCTGTCTGCGCTGATCACAGGAGCAGCCGAGCGCACAGCGGGAGCGTAAGGGGTCGAGCGCTGTTGCGTTTTAGCAGGCTGAGCCTTGACTGTGGTGCTGTTGACCTGGGCAGATTTCTTCTGTGTTTGAGGGGTTTCTTCTTCAGATGATTCCTCTTCCTCAGATGATTCCTCATCAGAGCTGAATGGAGGAGTTCTGCAGGTGTGATGCAATGTAAGTGTTCATACAACAAAAAAAGGCACCAAAACTGATAAAGAGCGATAGCATACTAAAATCAGTGATCATTTAAGCCAAAACTTAAATACACAACACATTATTTCTAGAATGAATGAATGAATGAAAGAATGAATGAATAAAATAAAATAATAAAATAAAATAATAACAAATGCTTTTGATTATTAAAATTTAATAAAACCTTTAAAATGGAATCCAGGAAATTAATGGAAAATACAGAATTTGGTAATTTGAGAATTTGAGAAAAAAAAAAACCTATTTCATAGCGCCTTAAAATGTAGTGTTAAACTTTTAATACACTGTTGTTAAATTGTGTAAGTTTTATGATTTCATTTAATCAGACATTATTTTTGATTAACATTTTTTAATGTAATCATTAAAACAAAAAAATAAATAAATAAATAAACCATAAAAATAAAACTGCAAAACAGAATTTGGAAAAAAAATTAAATGGAATTTGGAAAAAAAAAAAATTAATAGTGCCCTACTTCTGTAATGTGACATATGTTTAATTGAAACTAATCATAAATCATTAAAAAAAAAATGTTACAACTAAAAACAATTAACATTTGTTAACTAAAATAAACATAAATTGAAATAAAATATAAAAAATGTTTTTCTTTCTTATAGTTTCTAACATTAGGCCACATTTTTATTAAGTTTAAGCTGAAGTACTAAAAGTCTTTAAATGATAAAAACTAAAACAGAAACATAAATGAATAAAAGCTAATAACTGACATTTAAAGAACAAAAGCGAATTAAAAGAAAAACTTAAAATGAATTAATATAAATATATATATATATATATATATATATAATTAATATATATATTTATATATTGTGTGTGTGTGTGTGTGTGTGTAATGCGATCTAGGAAAACCCAACACATGGTGAAATTTTACTTTTTTTAGATTTTGATACCATATGAAAGCTGGGTTCAAGCCCTTTCCAAAGCTTATTTTGTCCATAACTTGAACGTAACCAAAGTTATGGCTGCCTTAAGTTGGCTGATAGCGATGATTTTCAGGAATGGAATTTTGAGAAAAACGGATTTAAAGTGAGACGGGTTTCACTTTCCCTTAGCGGGTATAAAGAGAGCTGTCTGTCAAGTCAGGAGCACTATACTGCATCATTACACAAACGAACTAACGCTGTTTATCATGGGCATAGTCTCCGAACTTGTGATCACCCATTTTATGTTTAGATAGCACGAATAATGCAGCCTACCTTGTAGTAAAAGCGAGCGCAGCGCAACTGTTCGCGCACTGTGCATTTAACAGCCTGTCATCGGACTCCTCCTCTAGTAACTTCATCATCCGATCCTTCATCTCTGGATATGAAATAGTCCATAATAACATCGTTTTGGGCACTGACATCACCAAGACAGAGCAGACTGAGACGAGTAAAATCAGTTAAGTGAGCAGCTGCAGTACTTTAGACAGCGTTGTTGCGCTCCGCCATCTCACAATATTAAAAAAATAAATAAATAAAAATCTTTGCGTGCCGTAGTTTACACAGGACTGGTGGAGAATGTGAATTGATACACCTTTACTAAATATGTTATGTGGTTTATTTTGATAGGTTCACTGTTTTTGTGGTGTTCAGGGAAAGCACCTCAGCATCGCATTCTTAACATAAGAGAAAGACACAGTCATTTCTGCTTGCTGCAATAAATCGCTATTTTTCTGCACTAAACAAGTGAATTTCGTTGAGATATTTTCAGAGATGACAGACAAGATGTTATAGAATAATAATTTAATGAAAACCTAATTTTGACCAAAAAAAAAAAATTCGACCTATTTTTCGATTTTCCTGTAAACGTCCCTGCGCAACATCCGACGGGGTTTCCCAGATCGCATCACACACACATATATATATATAAATAACAGTATACAAATAATACTACACTAACACTGTAAATATATATTTATACATAATGTACATAATGAATATACAAATTATAAATAGCGTCTATTTCATTTTTTTGTTATTGTAATTTCATTTAGATTTTTCAATCATCTATCTAAAGATAAAACCCTTATCCTTTCATAAAGACCATAAATGTAAATGTTGCTGTACCTGTGATGCTGCAGCGGTGTGGAGGTCTTGGGCAGAGTGCTGGTTCTGCTGCGTGGAGTTGGTTGTGGGGTGTGCTGCTGTTTGGGAGTAGGGCCTGACATCACACGAGTTACTGTAGATGGAAAACTGCTGGATCTGGGTCTGGATTGAACCACTGCAAGAGAATAAAACAAAAATGAGCTCTACTGTCTACATAAGCCTACCAAAGCAGCATCCTGACTCAAATAAAACTCATGCATGCCACAGAAACATGCGATGCTGCATTTTTAAATAACATAACGTCATGTTAGATATTCATTTTAAGACATTAACCAGTATGCCACTTCAGGTTGGGAATCAGCAGTATTTTAAAATAATTTAAATATTATTATAGTTTTTATTAATATTTTAAATTTGTTTTTTATTTTTCATTTTAAGTTTTCTTATTTTGTCATTTTTATTTTTTTTTTAATATGTCTATATAGTTTTCATTCATTTTTATTTCAATTTTAGTTATTTTAGTACTTTAAGTTAAATGACCATTGGAAGTGATGTCTCGGCAACTAACTATAAAAAATTCAAGTATATCATTTTATTTTAGTAACAAAAAATGTTTTAATGGTTTTAATTTTACAATAAACATGGGAAAAATACATTTAAAGCCTTGAAACTCTGAAGCGTTATCCTGACCTTGTTCATGTTGTTTGGGTTTGGCTGGCTGCTCCGTGTTCCTTTCCTTCACCCTCTGGTCCAGTTTATGGCTGATCTCTTTCAGTGCCCTTCGATACACTGTGTCCTCTTCCTGTCTCTTCCGACGATCAGTGATAATCTGGGTCATGGTGCTCTTATATGCTCCTTTAGAGAGACCACTGACTCCCTGAACAACATGATAGATATTGAGGTTATACAGTGCCAGGGCTTCTCAACTACAATCCAGCTGTATAATCTATATATTTTTTACATCATAAGTTATTTTATAATGCAGGCTGAGACTCACTACCTTGACGCCTAAGCTCTGCAATCGATCTTCAAGGTTCTGCTGAGCTGCCAGACGCATGTCTCTTCTCAAACCCGGGTTCTTCAACAGCTCCTGCACTTCCTGCTGCCACGACCGGTTCTCTGTGTGACCTTCAGAGATGCTAGAGGAATCTGAAAATATAAGATGAATGATCATCGTAACTGGCAATTGGCAAGTTGGACGACACATGCTTTGAAATACATTTTCTGTCATTCTACAATCGCAGTGGAAGATGCTGCCACTCAAAAAAAAAAATATAATAATAAAATAAAATTAAAAAGATTCTAACTAAAGCATAAATGATCTTACAGAAATAAATACATTAATAAATAAATACTTTTTTTAATGAAAAAAGCTTACCAAGGCTGTATTTATGTAATCAAAAATATAATAAAAACTGATATTTAAAATACATTTTAAAATGTAATTCTTGTGGTGCAATACTGAATTTTCAACATCATTACTCCAGGCTTGAGTGTCACATGTACCTTCAGCAATCATTCTAATATGCTGATTTGCTACTCAAGAAACATTTCTTATGCTGCTTAATATGATTGTGGAAACTAAAACATTTTTTCAGGATTTTTTGTTGGTCAGAAACATTAAAAGAACAGCATTTATTTGACAGAAATATTTAGAAATGTTTTTATTTTTACTTTTGATAAATTTAATGTGACCTTGCAGGATAAAAATATTCATTTCTTCATAAAAAATTATAATTAAATGATTTAAATAATAAACAACTGTCACCTGACCACTTTAGATCTTAATATCAGGTGTAAACAAAGGCTTTCAACTTTTTTACTAATATTTTTTACAATTATTTATTCTGACCTTGCAAAAACGGGAAGGAAGAAACTATAAATATAATGAAAAATATAACAGAAAAAAAGGAAGAAATTATCTGGAAATGCCACTGCAATTGTACAATGACATATTTTTCAAACCAATAAACAATGCCAAACACTTGAAATACATACTTAGTTACTTTATCTAGAATTTCCTTTCTCATGTTCTGAGCCGTCCAATGATTACATGCATGCTGTACGTCTGTGTTTACTGAGGAGACAGATCTTCTAGCTCATGCCTTTAGTTTGGCATGCTCAGCACATCACTTTAGCACAGATCCATGCAGACAGGATGCGAGCATGCCACAGACGACTACACTCAATCGCTCTTCTGCTTTACCTTTATCCTCCTCAGACAGCTCCACTATAGGATCCAGTTTATGGACTGAGTTGGACTGCTCTAATAGGACAGTGCAAAGAGGTCAGAAGAGTGCAGGGGTTACGGATGGACATTCAAATCTAACCCTTAGCCTAAACTTCTCAGTTTGCACTGACATTACCCACACTGATCACATGCTGATTAAATACACGTTAAATCATATTTTGTGGATGTTAGTGCATGTACAATTAGATCTGAAGCCATCTATTTGTTAATGTACACCAACAAGACACAGTTAACATACACTGCATTTCAAAAGTTTGGGGTAACAAAGTTAAAAAATAAAAAAGAATGTTACTAGTAAATGCTTTCTGTTCGTCAAAGAATTCTGAAAAGCATCACTATTTCCACAAAACATATTAAGCAGCACAACTGTTTTTAACATTGAAAATCAGCAGGTTAGAATGATTTCTGAAGGATCATGTGAACGAAAACGAACACTGGAGTAATGATTCTGAAAATTCAACTTTGCATCACTGGAATAAATTACATTTTAAAATACACTACCAGTCAAAAGCCCCTGAACAGTAAGATCACCAAGCCTGCATTTATTTGATCCAAAGTACAGCAAAAAACTGTAAAATTTTGAAATATTTTTATTTTTTTGAAATAACTGCTTTCTATTTGAATATATTTTAAAATTTAAATTATTTCTGTGATTTCAAAGCTGAATTTTAGCATCATTACTCCAGTCACATGATCCTTCAGAAATCATTCTAATGTTCTGATTTGCTGCTCAAAAAACCATTTATTATTAGTATTATGTTGAAAACAGCTGAGTAGAATTTTTTCAGGTTTCTTTGATAAATAAAAATTTCAAAAGAACAGCATTTATCTGAAATAGAAATCTTTTGTAACATTATAAATGTTTTTATGATCACTCTTAATCACTTTAAAGCATCCTCGCTAAATAAAAGTATTCATTTCTATAATTTATTTCCCCCCTAAAAAAATTATACTGACTCCAAAGTTTTGAATGGTATAGTGTATAATGTTACAAAAGCTTTTTTATTTCAGATAAATGCAGATCTTTGGATCTTTATAATCATCAAAGAATCCTCAAAAAAATTACTTTAGTTTTAAATATTGATAATAATAATAATAATACATATTAGAACAGCAAATCAGAGACATGAGAGACATCTTCAAAGGGGTCATCGGATGCCCATTTTCCACAAGTTGATATGATTCTTTAGGGTCTTAATGAAAAGTACTTCATGTAATATACTTTGATTAAAAATTCTTAATGGTTTTGTAAAACAACACCCTTTTTACCTTGCCAAAATGAGCTCTGCAAAAATCATCTCATTCTAAGGGGTTGTTCCTTTAAATGCAAATGAGCTCTGCTCACCCCGCCCCTCTCTTCTCTCTGTGAAATGACGAGCTTGTTTACTTTAGCTGCATTTAGCCGCGTTTAGCTGCTAAACTTCCTAACTACCACATTATAAGGAAAGGCGATCGCAAAGATTCATAAATAAAGACTTATACACACTTCTGCTGTAAGTGAAGCTGGATCACGAATGATTTGCGCGAACATAGACGGATATATGTAGATCGGGAGGCGCATTCCCTTCACAAACAAATGTAATCCACTGCATCTTCAGCGGCTCAGATGTCGGGAGTAAATGACGACCACTATGTTCATTATTACATCCAGCAACACAACACCTCCATCGCTCAATCGGAGATATTCTTGTCTAACTTACATCCCTGCTTCAGCATCGAAACAAGGAAAGTTACTGGACTGTTACAGCTGATCTGAGGTAAGACGCTCATGTCAATCAACTATGGTGGGAGCAGCCTCTGTCAGTGTGACGGCACAATGACAGGCATCTGAGAATGGCTCGATTTGAAAAAGGGGATATTATTTTTACAGATTAATTAAAAACCACTGCATGGATTTTTATCATTATAGGGTAGATGTGTACATACACTGCCAACACACATTAATGTTCAAACAACATGAAAAAGTGAAGTTTGCATCCGATGACCCCTTTAAAAAAAAACATTAAAAATCTTCCTGTTCAAAAACTTTTGACTGGTAGTGTATATTCAAATAGAACAGTTATTTTAAATTGTAAAAATATTTCACAATATTACTGTTTTTACTGTCATTTTAATAAATTGAAAATGCAGCCTAGGTGAGGAGACGTCTGTCATAAACATTAAAAACTTTGCAGACCTCAAACTTTTGAACAGTAAAACAGTATTAGGTCTGACACCTCGTCTTAACTAGTTGTTACACATCAAGCTTGTCAAATACTATTTCTGTCCTCATTGATAGTAAATTGCTAAATGAAACAACAAAAATCACAGCAAATCATAAAATATTTGATATAATAAATATAGCATAATTTTGGACCAGTGCAATCCCAGCATGTTTGTTACCTAGCATGACAAAATGAAGGAAAAAAAACCCCCCTCAATTTTCACATTTTGCAATTGTCCTGATCTGCTTTTTGGTAATGATATCAACACGTAGACCCTCCGCTCCACAAGTTTGAGATTACAACATGGAAAACCCTTGATAGTTGCAGCTAGTTTCTTGGAAGAAATTTTATTCATTTCTTGAAGCTTCATCATATTCTGCCCAGTTAGGCCACAGTTTTTAGAGAATAATATTATCTTGACATTATAACATTATATTATGAAGAGACTTACCACTGAGCACCACTTTAGCTTTAGTCTCCTGAGCGGGGGCAGCAACCACTGAAACAAAATATAAAACAAAAATTGAAATTCTGAAGACAGTTCATCTCTCATATATGAAAAAGTTATATTAAGTCCAAGTCTACAAACCTTCACGCTGTACTGTTACTGCTGGCGGCTTTGATGAGATCTGTTTCATCTGTCATATAAACAAAACTGCGTGTTATTTCCTACAACAAACCCCCCCAGTCAGCAACACGTTATCTGAGCCGTCACTTTAAATTTAAAAGTCTCACTGAAAGGACAACCTGCATAATGACGTGCTGACAACATATAATCACAGTGTGATGATAATTACTCAAACGTCCGGATATGTTCCCAACCGTACACTCCATCAGCCTGAACCTAAAGATTATGCTGTGGGCCGCTGCGCTAATACAGGAAATCCTGAACAATCGAGCCTCTTCCTGTGCTGGGATACAGTACTGACCTGCTTGCTTTGGGAGGCAATAATCTGCTGCTGCTCCTCCAGCCTGTGGCTCAGTTCCTGCACCTGTCGTCGTGATTCCTCTCTCCCTTCTGACACGGCAGAGCGCAGTTTGAACAGCTCCTCCTGAAGCTGATGGAACAGATATAATGAATATGTGGATATATGAGCTATTCCCGTATTTAAACAGCTGGCTTTGAGACCTACCAGACTTTTTTCACTGTCATGTTCCTCCTTTATCTTTTGCATTTTCCCTGCCCACTTCACCTCCTGAGGACAGAAAAACAACAGCTTTAAAACTTCCATTCTGAGGTGTGGTGTACCGGACTGGTCCAAATCATCTGAATGTTGCATCTCTTACTTGTTTGTGGAGTTTTTGCTGAAGTTTAACAACTTCCTGCCAGTGTTCACTGCTGGCTGATGTACTGGGCGGTGTCTGTATTTGCTGCACACTTTCCTGCATGTTTTTCTGCTGTAATTTTAGCAGCTCCTAAGAAGAGAAAAGTACCAAATTTAAGCAATTTCTGCATGATCACATAATACATCAATATTTTTATCAGTTTTTGCCTTATTTGATCAATGTATTTTATCCCTGGTAACATATTAACTTAAATCGAGCAATGTTATATTATATAAACGTTTTTATATAATATAATATATTTTATGTAATATAATATTATATAATATTACATTACATTACATTACATTACATTACATTATATCAAAAATGAATCAAGCTGAATAAATAAGCTTTATTTAAAAAAATGTAAAATTTTATTTAAGCTGAATAAATAAGCTTTACGGTAGGAAATGTACAAAATATCTTCATGGAACATGATCTTTACTTAATATCCTAATGATTTTTGGCATAAAAGAAAAATTGATCATTCTGACCCATACAATGTATTATTGCTACAAATATACCTTTGCTACTTAAGACTGGTTTTGTGGTCCAGGGTCACATATTATATATAATATAATATTATATTTTGTTACTAATTTGGAACAACATATGATGACCAATGTGCTTTGTCTGAAATAAAAACGTACATTTTCTAGGTTTCTGTTCTTTTGATGCATTAAGTCCATGTCCCGCTGACAGGCTTGCTTGACTTCATCTATTTTGCTGTTCATCCGCATTTTCTCTTCTTCTTTCCATATTTCCAGCTGTCTTTTAAACTCTTCCTGCCTTTGAATGAGGTCTTTCTCCTGGAAAAAATAGAAAATGTGATGCTTATTTTTAAATACCAAATCATTTTATTAAAAACATGATGCCTCTTTTGTCTTCTTCAACCTGTTTAGCAGTGTAGTCTTTCTGCTGTGTCTCCATCTGGGACGTGACCAGGGTCAGTTGCTCTTGTAGTTTGTTGATCTCCTCTTGTAGCTTCATGGTCTGAATTTTTTTCTGATTATCAGTCATCAGTTCTGGAAAATATGAGATGGTTGAATAACAAAGAAGTGTGGTTAACTGTACTGAATGTGCAGTTTAAGTGTACTTCAAATCTTACAAGTAAATTTTGTCTGTACTTGCAGATAATACAATATGAATTAAATAAAAGGCCACTTAAGTGTACTTAAAGAGAGTACATTTTCATGGCTTTTGTAACACTTAATAAAAGTGCACTTTGTAATGACATAAAAATTAAAAAAAAAAATTGCTTTAAATTACATTTTAAAGAGTGCTGTCAAACAACTGATCGCAATTAATCACATCCAAAATAAACGTTTTTGTTTACATAATATATGTGTGTGTACTATATATATATATATTTATTTAAGCAAAATGTTGTTTATATATTGAATGTATTTATATATAATATTAATTATATGAATAAAAACATACATGTAAATACATGTAAATATTTTCAATATATATATATTGTATGTCTGTGTATCTATATATACATAATATATATATACACAGTACACACACATATTATGTAAATAAAAACATTTATTTTGGAAGCGATTAATTGTGATTAATCGTTTGACAGCAAATAATTTTTATATCATGTAGTAACATTTTTTCATGCTTTATAGAAGTACTTATTTTGACGTGTTGACTGACATACTAAAGCACATATAAAGCAGTAGACTCGAATTTTAACTGTAGTGTGATATTCTATTTTTAACTGAAATTTAAAGTTAATATTTTTTAAATGTACTAAATGACTTTATCCTTACAAGTCGTTAAAAAATATATTCAAATAACAAAAAACTTAAGTCAGTGTCTCAATTAATAAAGACTTGTTTCACTATTGGAATCTCCTGAACGAATAATTCAATGATAAATACTTTTTTAAACATGCTTTTTAAAGTATATATTTTCATAAGTACAATTTAAAAGCATGCTAAAGTGTACACTATCAGTCAAACGTTTTTGATTTTTAATGTTTTTAAAGAAGTCTTTACTGCACACCAAGCCTGCATTTATTTGATCCAAAGTACAGCAAAAACAGTACAATTTTGAAACATTTTTACTATTTAAAATAACTGTATTTTATTAGAATATATTTTAAAACGTAATTTATTCTTGTGATTTCAAAGCTGAATTTTTAGCATCATTACTCCAGTCCAAAAAAAAAAAACATTTATTATTATTATGTTGAAAACAGCTGAGTAGACTTTTTTATTTCAGGTTTCTTTGACAAATAGAAAGTTCAGAAGAACAGCATTTATCTGAAATAAAATTATTTTGTAACGTTATAAATGTCTTCATCATCACTTTTGATCAATTTAAAGCATCCTTGGAAAATAAAATTATTAATTTCTCTAATCCCCCCTAAATAAAAATAAATAAATAAATAATACAGACTTCAGGCTTTTGAGTAGTACAGTGTATAATGTTACAAAAGCTTTTTATTTCAGATAAATGCTGATCTTTGGATCTTTTTATTCATTAAAAAAATCCTTTAAAAAAAGTACTCAACTGTTTTAAATATTGCTAATAATAATAAAAATAATAATAATAATAATAATAGTTTCTTGAGCAGCAAATCAGCATGTTAGAATGATTTCTGAAGGACACTGAAGACTGAAGTGATGATGCTGAAAATTTAGGTTTGATCACAGGAATAAATTACATTTTAAAATATATTCAAATAGAAAACAGTTATTTTAAATAGTAAAAATTATTCAAAATTGTACTGTTTTTGCTGTACTTTAGATCAAATAAATGCAGCTTTGGTGAACAGAAGAGACTTACTGTTCAAAAACTTTTGACTGGTAATGTACTTCTTTTTCAGAAGGGCAAGCAAAATACATCAGACACACATTGTGAAGTGATTGAGCACACAGTTTAAACTCACTGATGTCAAACTCCGTCGGATGTCTGCGCTGCATGTGACTTTGCAGGAAAGAGGCATTCATAAAGGCTTTCTCACAATGTTGGCACTGAAACACACAAATTAGGGGCTTGATTAATTAAATGACAACAAATCTGTGAAGATAAGTACAGATGATTTGTTCTTAAGTGACTTGCTTCTTAAGTATTTCAGTGGTAAAAAGGGTGCTAAGAGTGAGTAAATGATGATAGAATCTTTCTTTTTGGATGATCTAAAAAGCAAATATGCCCGGGAGAATAGTTGCTGAAGGTCAGCGTGAACACAAACCCAGCTCAGGTGACGAGCAGGTGTCGGTGCAGCTCAACGCAGCTGTCACTCAAATTCCACTCACCAATAATACCAAGAGACAATGTGGGCACGTTGCCATGGAAACACCGGGTGGTGCAGGGTTGATGTTACATCTTTTCCCCGCTCTGCCTCTCGCTCCAATTCACGGATATGCGGAGAATCCACAACGCTGCACATCATACACCACATTTAGCAGCCAAAACACCCATCTGGTACTCTCATGCAAATTTAACCACACTGCCACTGATACCCATCACAAACACGCGCTCTGCATTTGCCTTTTTTCTGCAACAAGACAGGGAAGACTGTCTCTGTAAAACTCCCACCGTGTGACCTAATTGCATTGCTGCTCTAACATAACTTCCCAAATCAACTGTGAAATGCAATTATGTGTTTAGGATCCACTGGTGTCAATCTGCAGCCTCAGCAGGTGTTGAACAATGACCAAGACAGTGCATTACAGAACTGGAGAAATCTCTAGAAAAACTCTCGGCCCAATTTAACCTCAAAGTCAAAGGAAAAAATATATTGTTTAAAGATAAAATTAAGGTTATTTTAAGATCAAGATTTTTTATACACATTTAAAACACCTTCCTGCAATCACATACTATTATGTGAAAAAAAAAAATTGTCATAATTGTTTATTTGATGGTACTATTCGTTGTACTGGTTTGTATTTATGCTGATTTTATTTGAATAAAAAATTATTATTATTTTTTTTTCTGAAGAGGATTTTAACCTGCATTACAATAATAATAACTAGTCTTGTTGCAAATTTATTTAAATTTAAATGATAAATTATATATTGAAAAGTTATTCTGCTTAAATAACATTTTTCCAATTTTTACATTATTTTCACAACATTTTCCTACTCAGTTCTCCCAATTCATAATATATATATTTACATACATAATTTATATATTTAAGTTATATTATTTTAAATTATAAATTATATATTGAAATTTTATTTCAATATATATATATATAATCATTAGACTTTATATATATATATTTATACACGTGTGTGTGTGTGTGTGTTTTGCAAATTTATATTATTTTACATGATAAATTATATATTAAAATTTTATTTTGCTTAAATAACATTTTTCAAATTGACATTATTTTCATGAAATTTTTCCACTCAATTCTCCCAATTCATATCCAAAATATCTCACTTTTTTTTACTGTAGTACAAAACAATCATTAGACATTTAATATATATATTCAATTTATCTAATTTTACATGAAAAATTATATATTGAAATTTTATTTTGCTTCAATAAAATTTTTCCAATTTTGACATTTTCATGACATTTTTCCACTCAATTCTCCCAGTTGATATCTAACACATATCTCTCTTTACTGTAATACAAAATAATCATTAGACATTTAATATATATCTATAGTTTTGTTGCAAATTTATATTATTTTAAATAAGAAATTATATACTGAAATATTATTTTGCTTAAGTAACATTTTTTCAATTTTTACATAGTTTTCATGACATTTTCCTCTTCAATTTTCTCAATATCTAACTTTATTGTAATACAAAATAATAATATATGGGTATATATATAATATAGATAGATATACACACATATACATTTAACTTAAAAATTATATATCAGTAAACAAATGTGGAAATGTCACTATAACATCACAATGGAAAACAATGTTATTGTTATGAAAAATAGGCCTCGTTGTTTTTATGGAAAATACAACTTTTTTTTTTCTTCAGATTTTAGGGAGATCCAGATCCAGCTACATTTAAGTGACTACTTCACTGCTCGCAGTTAAAAACACTTGATCCTGAATTAAACAGTAAACCATGAGCAGCACTTTCATTTCGATTCTGCTGTCTGGTGCCTGTGCTTTTCCTAGCAACCACATGAAACACCAGGTGTTGCCTTGGCAACAGCTGGCCGCAATCAGGAGCGTCAGTTCCACGATTGCAAATGAGTAAACAGCAGATATAGCCACGGTGCAAAGACGGAAATGTTTCTAAAAGCAATGCAGTGTGCTGTTTTATTTCATTGATGAGATGAGTGGGAGAGGATGATGGGACATGATGGGGGATGGGCGCTTTGATTTGTTTTCTCCACTTAAGGCTCTTTTATAAGTGGAGTACAAGTCATCGTCACCAGCTGACGCCATCTGCTCTGTTCACCAAATCCTGAATACCGTGTCCAAAAAACACAGCGTCTGGTGATTAGCTAATCCTGTCCGGGCCTGAAGGCCTGATTATGGACTTAAAAGTGTTGACATCACTTTAAATGAATACTAAATCACACACACTTACTAGATAAGAAAAGCGCATACTTTTAAAGACACCATGAAATAAAAATTGC
The DNA here is from genome assembly GCA_012976165.1 of Labeo catla. NCBI lineage: Eukaryota > Metazoa > Chordata > Actinopteri > Cypriniformes > Cyprinidae > Labeo > Labeo catla. The sequence continues at coordinate 352,422 of VONZ01000307.1, forward strand.
TAGGTTTCTTGCCCTTAGTCCATGTCAGTTAGCTTTAATGCCATCTATATGCAAAAATTAATATTTTAACAAATGTACGCATTAAAAATGTATAATATGTTGTGGTGTTTTTGTTTTATTTATATACTATTATTGAATTTATTAATATTTTGAATTAGATTTTTTATTTTTTCCATTTTTATTAAAATTTTAGTTTAATTTTTAGTAATTTTGTTATGTGCTTTTGGAATTTTTATTAGTTTTTTTAAAAATATTTTTTATTTAGATTTCATTAAATCACAAAAATTGACTTAACTTAAAATTATTTTATTTCAGTTAGTTGCCAGGGCATTTCTAATTTTCGTTTCAGTTTTTTAAGTTTTAGTAATTTTGTTATGTGCTTTTATAAATGTTTATTATTTTTTTTATATATATTTTTAGACAAATTTTAATTTTTAGTCATTTTAGTACTGAAAAACAAAATAACTTGTAAATGTTTATTAGTTTATATATATATATATATATATATACACTAATAAACATTGAATTTTTAGTAATTTTAGTACTGAAAAATTAAATAACTTAAAATTATTTTATTTAAATTAGTTGCCAGGCAATTTCTAATTTTCGTTTCAGCTTTTTTAAATGTTAGTAATTTTGTTATTGTTATTGTCATTTTTATTAGTTATTAAAAATATTTTTATTTAGATTTCATTGAATTTTTAGTCATTTTAGTACTTAAAAATGACTTAACTTAAAATGATTGTATTTCAGTTAGTTGCCAGGCTATTTCTAATTTTTGTTTCAGTTTTTTTAGTTTTAATATTCTGTTATGTGCTCTTGTCATCTTTATTAGTTTTTAAAACATATTTTTATTTAGATTTAATTAAATTTTTAGTAATTTAACTTTTTTAAATTATTTTACTTAAGTTAGTTGCCAGGGCATTTCTAATTTTTATTTCAATTTTTTAAGTTCATGTTTCTCATTTAATATTAATATTAATATTTCAATATTTCAATACATTTTTAACAATAACTGACACTGATCAGAGCAGTGTGCGTGCATTGTGATTCAGCCTTAACGTTGCTCCTTCACACCATCAAATGTGAGAAAAGCACATGTTATATTCACCGGGGTCAATGAACTGTGAGACGATGGTGGTATAGAGTCTGGCCTTGAGGGGGGAGGTGGCAGCGACAATGAAAATGCTAATACACACATTCACACTTCACCACGAGGCTGTACAGACCTTATGGTAATTGGCACCGATCCCTGCGTTAAACATGGCTTGCTGAGAGGCTATGATCTTCTTCCTCTGCTTCAGCTCCTCCTTTAACGTCTTGGCATCCTGGCTCTTTTTCTGCAGCTGGACGCAGAGCTGTTCCCTCTCCCTCGCCTCCGCCTGAAGCCTCTCCTCGGCCGCCTGCAGGCTGATGCTGAGGCAGTCCTGGGAGTGCAGCAGGTACTCCACGGTTAGCTGGGCCAGCCGGAAAAGCTTAATCAGGGCCGGGTCCACGGGGCTCTGACAGCGCTGGCAGCGCTCGCCCTCCACGTTGCAAAACGTCACCTCTGTGATATGCTCCTGTAGAGTGTGAAAGTCCATTTCAGATGCCACCCGGTCTACATCGACGGCATTGATCCGACGCCAGTCCACATTCTCACGCCGGGCTCGGAACTTGAAGGGCGGGGGGATGCCGGTGCTGGTGGCGACTCCGGAAGACGTAAGCGGTCCGGACATGGTGGATGCGGCCGGTCTGCTCAGGCTGCCGGATGAGGGCTGACTCTGAGGAGAGCTCAACAGAGACGGGATCCCTGCTGAGGAATGGGTTCCCGGGGGATCTGACGGGTAGGGGTAGTAAACGTTGTCATAAAATGGCTGCAGGGGGAAACAAAGAGCTAGGTGAATTCTTAAAGAAAAAAGAACCATATTACAGCCACAAACCAGCTTATTTCTCAAGGTCACACATCAAAACAATCCTGATTGATTCCACCATCACAAAGCTAATCGTTAACAGCTAACAGCAACAACACAGGTCCACATGACTAGAAGCGTTCAATAAACAGGTTAAATAGGAGAATAAAACGATTAATCGTCGATATATGATAAATTCCACCTTATTTTGTTGATTCGTGGTGTCGCTGGTCTCCTTACCATCTTGCGGTTTTTGTGAAGTCTTGATGAATGATCTGAGCGGTTCGCGGCACAGCAGTATCAACGCGTCCTCTGCGTTTCTATGGAAACAAGAGCGGGCGTCCCAGTTTGCACGAGAACAGAGAGGAAGAAGAGCACGTGCACGTTAAAGGTGCTTTTTAAAATAATGCTTTATTGTAAACAAAAAATGCCTTTTCCGTTTTACCTGTTATATATCAAGACAGATCGTTTTTAACACGTATTATTTTATAAAATGTACTGTTTTTTTTATTTCAACTTGAACAATTTTCTTATTCGAAACGATATATTACTAACTATTACTACTATTACTATTAATCAATAATCAGAATATAGTTTGTTCATTATACCAAAATAATGACGTCACATATAAGGTGCATATTTAAGTGTGACTACGTTTGAATACTGTTTAAAACGTTAATATATTTAGCCTATGTTTGCCTTAATTCGTCATTTTTATTCAAAAACGCATTTCTGCATTTTCAATTTTTATTTACATCATTACATCATCATTTACATAGAAACAAATACCATGAGCCATACACTACCACTTTACTATTTATATAATATATTTTATTTACATCATTACATCATTATTTACATAGAAACAAATACCACGAGCCATACACTACCACTTTTCTATTTATATAATATATTTATCGCATTACAATTTTTTTTCGGGAGGTTTAAATGTGGGTAACTCAATAAAAATAATGCAGCAAATGGCAAAAAAAAGTATTTTAATTATCTTAAATAGGTTTCATTGCCTTTATGCAAAATACAAAATGCATTTCTTTCTTTTTTTCGTTTGATCTTAAAGGTAAATGTGACCTGGATGGTTTGACAGATTAATTTTCATAAGATTTAATCATTTTCTGTTACACAGACTCGAACGTCTTTCTCTAGTCTTGAGCATTTCAACAGTCGTCTTCTCAGATTACTGCCCCTTCAAAACATTTCAAGTTGGGACAAGCTCAGATACGAACAAAAGGGGGACTCGTGTAAGAGAAAGCATAGTTAAACTAGAAGAGAAAAGTCCCAATTTTAGTTAAATACAACGAAATTATGGATAAATGTAACATGAAGTTCATTTTCAGCCATTTTTACAGCAAACCAAAGAGTTTTGGCGACTCACCCATCGGCCGCTGAGTAACGGGAAGGACAGATGCAATGGCTCTTACCTCTCGGCGAAGAAGTTTTTGCAAACAATCCATGCAGAAGTACGTCAAAACCTGGCCATCGGAAAAACCGCTTCACCCCTGCGCCGCGAGTCAAAGAAACGCTACACGGTTGTGGTAAACTTTAACGCAGGCAGAAACAAGCCCGACAAAATGATTCCCCCAAAAGTGTGAGATCCAGAGCGCCGTGACGTCACAGCGCATTCCTGGCGTGAGCCTCGTCTCATCTCTGGGGCTCGAAGAGGGGGGAAGGGCGGGCGAAAATTTGAAGGAGTCCCGCTGGGAACATCCACAGGCCCGGACAGCAGTCCTAAATCTGAACTTTTATTGACAACTGGGCTTTTCTTCTGTGTAAAACCAGATATTTAGAAGTATCCCCAGGCACTTCAGCTTTAGTAATACCTGTTTGTTTACAAAATAATGAGTAAACTAAAATGATGCCTCAAGGAATAGAAATAAAACAGAATTCATGACAGCAATACACTGAGCTGGGTAGATTGCTTTCAAACTGTAGTCTGTTACTGATTCCATAAGAAAAAAAAAGTAGTTAGTAACATAATCCATTACATTACACATAGGTAATCCAAACAGACTTTTTGACCTTGCTCATTTATCACACTGATTAAAATAGGGTGAAGTCAGCTAAAATGGGCCACATTTTGGTAAATGACTTATAATACCATCAAATAAACTATGCATGAGATCTAATGATTTTTTTTATAAATTAGCATGGGTCTCTTAAATATATAGGCCTATATGTTCTTAACTGTGAAAAAGTATAATTGTTTTAAAATCATGAGAGTATCAGCAGGTACCTTCTTGAGACATGGCACAACATTCAGTTAAAATGGGCCAATATTAAAAGAGAACAACACAGGTAATTTCAGCTGATATCATTTTATTTTTAACAATAAATTGACTGTCCTTAGTGTGCCATAGCAACAACACTATAAATGAGAAAGCTGAATGAATATTTCATTAAACAATGCAATTAAAAAAGAACTGATCATGTTGTACAGGTGTGTGTTTCTGTGCATTGGTGTCTTTTGTGTGCATGTATGTGTATATGCTTATATTTTTAAAGACTGTTAAGATTTTGCAGGGATACATATCTAGGCCTATATTTTTACCCTCAATTTGTAAAAGTTTGTGTGTGTATATGCAGCCCATTGTAGCTGAAAATTGTGGCCCATTTTATCTTAACCAGCCATTTCTACCTAAAATGACCTAAAATTTCACACAACAATCAAAGTTTCTTTTTTAAATTAAACTTTTTTATTCAAAAGAACATGTTAAAACATTGTTCATAAACCTTTGCTTTGTTGATACGCTTACTTATAATAGCTTTAGTACCCTTATTAGTGATGAATTACATTTATTATATCAAGCTCATTTACCTTAAAATTTCTCTGACAAGCTTCATGTAACACTCTGTCCTGCCTGCCTTAAAAAAACACTTAGACCAAAGTTTCTGTAAAAATGTAAAGAGATATGACACTACAACCTTATTTGGCCCATTTTACCTGAGCTGACTTCACCCTATAATCCTGTATCATATTGATATAAAAATACAGAGTAAGAAAATATACTGTATTTTTTGACAATAACAATAATATGTAATCATGTTATCAATTAAAAAGTAACTGTAGTCTCATTACTCATTACTTCAAAATGTATCTAGTTACAAGTTTTAATTCCAAAAATGTAATTTTTGGAATCTGATTACGCAATCCAAATGACATGAAATCAGCTACTACCCAACTCTGGCAATAAAGAAATAAAAAGCTAAACATCTGCAGTGAGTTAGCTTACACAGAAGAGTGCCTACAATTCTTATGACATATGTGATATGTGCATGTGCTGTATATATATATATATATATATATATATATATACACACACACACACACACACACACACACATGAATATGTATATATGTGTATGTACACATATGTATATAATTCAGAAATGAATGTAGGTAATTATATTGATATAAATAATATAAATCGAATATAAATATTAATACACATACATGTAAATATTTCTTAAATATATACATGTATTAATATATACATGTACATATACACAGCACACACACACATTTTTGTAAACACGAACTTTTATTTTGGATGCGATTAATCACAATTAATCGCTTTGACAGCGCTAAATCATTTTAAACTTTAATATTATGCTTTATCACTCGTTTGATACTGTTTTATCAAACAGAATAGAACGTTTAAAGTGAAAAAGAGCAACTAATACTTCAATACCAAATCATAGAATATAAAATGTGAGTTTTATTTAATATTTCATTTAATATAATGTGAAATATGAAAGCATAGATAAATATCCTTCATGCTACCTATTCAAAATCTGTGTTCACATTGTCAGAAGATCATATCTTAAAACGTTACTAATTCCACCAACGTCATCATTATGAAGTGAGTGTTTCTTAGCGAATGACGCCATCCAGTGGTATTTATTAGACGGTGGTTTTCGCTTATGTTTGAAGAACATTTCCCCAGCACTCAAATATTCTGTTTTGTTATTTGTCATTTCATTGAGCTTCCTTTGACGTTTAATGTCCTGGTGCTCCCTATATCAGCCTGATGGAGGCTGTTATATAAAATTGTAGTATTGACAGTGGAATGCAGAGATACCGCGATTTACGCCAGAGTGCAATTAGAATAGAATAGTGAATAGCCTAATGCAAAGTGCCTGTTGCTATTTTCAGCGGGGTGCAAATAGCATCTACATTTTATAGCACCAAAAGCTTTTAGTCTTAATAGACCTGAATCATGAAATAATGAGAGTATTACTTGATACTGTGCATGGAAGTATAATGCATTTTCAAATAGGTTATTTTTTGATGGCATCATTTTTTTTAAAACTGAGATTTAGGATAGGACAATATTTGGCTGAGATACATCTATTTGAAAATCTGGAATCTGAGGCTGCAAAAGAATCAAAATATTGAGAAAATCGCCTTTAAAGTTGTCCAAATTAAGTTCTTAGCAATGCATATTACTACCAATCAAAAATTAAGTTTAATGTATTTACAGTAGAAAAACTTCAATATCTTCATGGAACATGATCTTTACTTTATATCCTCATGATTTTTGGCATAAAAGAAAAAACGATAAGTTTAACACATACAATGTATTGTTGGCTACTTATGACTGGTTTTGTGGTTCAGGGTCACATGTAACAATGAATAATACCTTTACATAATACCTGCATTTATTAATCTAGGTAATGTTAATTTTTACATATCATATTACATTTTAACATGCAAGATAGACAGCATTTAAGATATATAAATTAACATCAGTGAATGTATTAGGAAAGAACATGATTTAACAATGAAAAGTATATTTTAAAAATTCACCTGGATTAATACATGCTGTAAAATAAAAATCTACCAGGGCTACTGTGTTGTGATACCGTTTCTTTAAAAGTTGGGTTACACAGCTGAGTCAATAGGGGGCAGGATGGGTCTGACAGACCTTGAAGACTGGCTTTCTTGTGTTCCTCTCCTCACTCCAGTTACTCTGCTTGCTCTGCTCTCAATGTATGATTGGTGTGAAGCAGGAATAATGACTGTTGTGTGTCTAGATGAGCCTGGCAACATGTATGTCCGTCTGGTACGAGCTGTCATGTAGGTTGGGGGTCTTCTGGGTTGCTTATTAAACCTAAGTGGAGGACAAATGAGTTATCAATAAAACTACATATTCATTACATTTTAAATCTTTTTTTACTATTATAGTTTTTGCAGTGCAATGGACCAGACCTTTTGGGGAATGACTCTCTCCCAGAGAAATAGCCCAAGACAGCACTCCCACATATAAGCAGACACGAACCTCCCCAACCGACGAAAAGAGCTGCGCCGAGCTCAAACCTGAGAAACAAAAGTTGTTAATTTTAAAGCAACTTCATGTTTTTATTTTTTGGTCTATAAAGGTATGCAGATTTATGTGTTTGTTTGTTGCTTAATATCTTACTGTCTTTCTGCATCTCATAATTTCACAAAGCTAAAGTCTGTCAGACCATTCTGTTTTTGCTTCAGATATTGAAATTATAATCTAATTTAAATCAGAAACGGCTCATGCTTGCAGCATCTTTGTGTGGATTAAGTTTAGTGGTTGCCTCTAATTTAAATGGCTACAGAGAGTTTGACCTGTAATAGAGAAAATAAACACCTTATTCTTGTACTCATATTTTCATTCTTTCTTTCCCTTTCTTAAGGCAATAAATAATTATTAAAATAGCCCATTTGTTTGTAAAGCATCAGCAATCAGAATCGGCCATGAAGAATCAAGATCAGTGCATTGCTGAAAAAAAGTGTGTGGTAAAGAATTCAGGATCAGGTTCGACTGGTAAAGCTATTAATCATCTGGATGTTGCTGGCCGTTCCTCTCAATTGGCAGTTGTGGTGCTCCTTAATATTCTTTGGGTGCTCCTAACTTCTTGAATTTGGAAGCACTGGTGCTACCAAGTAAAAAAGTTAATTTCGAGCCCTGCTTTACAGCTGGCCAAATCAGTTTAAACCTTTGATATAGGTGAGCATGGATCACAAAACCAGTCGTAAGGGTCATTTTTTCAAAATTGAGATTTATACATCATATGAAAGCTGAATAAATAAGCTTTTTATTGATATATAGTTTGTTAGAATATTTGGTCGAGATACAACTATTTAAAAATCAAGAATCTGAGGGTGCAAAAAAATCAAAATATTGAGAAAATCACCTTTAAAGTTCTTCAAATAATGTTCTTAACAATGAATATTACTAATCAAAAATTAAGTTTTCATACTTTACAGTAGGAATTTTACAAAATATCTTAATGGAACATGATCTTTACTTAATTTCCTAACGATTTTTGCCATAAAAGAAAAATCAGTAATTTTGACCCACACAATGTATTTTTTGGCTATTGCTACAAATAAACCCCAGTGACTTAAGACTGGTTTTGTGGTCCAGGGTCACATATGGTTTTCATCCGAAGCATGCTCACAGAAAACGGCATGTATTATACTAAGTTCTCTTTCATGTCTTATTGCGCTTAAATTGTCAAATACATGCAAGTTTATGTTAAAAACACACGAGTTACAAAAACACAGTTGGTTATGTCTGTGAAGGTGAACAGCTGGGAATGAAATCGCATGTTTATATTAGATCTGTGTATTAAGTAACATCAGCATACCTATACTGTCTACTGCTGTCAAAAAATATAAAATCACTCACTGCTCTGGACTGAATAATGTCATTTAAAGACATTTTGAACTTGAACGCTGCTTTTAAATGCTGAAAGAGAAAGCCTTATAAGCATTTTGGTATATCATGAGGTTATTACACATCAAAAATGATTACGTACTTTAATTCCAAGAAATATGGATCCACAAATTCTGAGCGTGTTTTATCTCCCCACCAGGAGTACACTATCATACCGCTGAACCCTGCAAAACAGACAGGAACACATTAGTTTGTTATTCAGTTGATGCTTTATGCAAAAATACTCATGAAGAAAGGTTTGTACCGGATGCCATGTATGTCAACGCTGCTGCGAATGTAATTCTGGCGTTGACGAGCTCAGAGCCTCCGATTTTGGTACATTTCATCCCGATGAGGGCAAGAACAGCACCCCAGAAGCCAAAGATCACAGAGACGACAGCCAGGGCCCTGCATACATGGAGGAAAACTAACAAACCAGAGAAAGTGATACATTAATGATCCTACAATAACATCAAATCATGAAATAATGCCAGATTTTGTCCTCACCAGGCAGGTCCAGCATGGAGGGATAATATTTACAGTCAGATACTCCTGCGGTGTCTGCGACACAGTCCATCCAGAGGTTGGAATAGTAATCACCGGCAGCGAGAACCACAGACGCACTTTCTGAGATGATCCAGTACTCAGTGGCCAGAGTGGAACAATTCAAAACCCAGCCGCACAGACAGGACACAAAGCAACCGATCTCCACGTACATCACCACTGTTCGCTGCCTCATACTGTCAGCTTGTTGAGCAGAGAAAGTGTGTGTGTGTCCAAAAAAAAACTGCGGTGAGAGCTGGGCATGTACTGTTGAGAGGCTTCACGTCAATAATGAAATGAAATTTAACTGTGATGTTTGTCTCCTCCTGTTTTGGGAAGCTTCCTTCTGCAGTTTACAGCTTGAAACTGGTAAAACGACATGGCTTTACCTCATCAGCAGTTTTTCATTCCCAGAGGGTTTTCATTCCCATGCTTTACCAGATTCTAAGTGTTTCTAGGAAAATGGTTATGGAAAACTTCCAGTTCACTATAACATCATGTCTAATGATCTTGAACGAATTAAAGCGAAATGAAGGAACAAATTTAAGCCAATATAAAATAAAAACGCAGCTTGTTTCTCAGTCAAAATGAATGATAATTTGAAATTAAAAACAGATGAAAATGAAATGGAAAACAGTGTGAATTCATTTTATATTTCAGATGCATATGTCTTTATTTGTTTAAATTGACCAAAAGTAGGTATGTAGAATGGATGTTATATAAACACTCAAATGCAATGCAAGTGTTATTTTAGTATTATTTGTAATACATTATTCATTAATATTTTAGATTTGATTATATATTACAATAATATATTATAAAGATATATTTTCAGTTTTCATTTTAAATTTATTTTTGTTTAATCATTTTATTCAGTCAATTTTTCCATTTTTAATTTTTATATTTATGTTACATACATGGACCACAAATCCATTGATGTATGGTTTGTTAGGATAGGCCAATATTTGGCTGAGATACAACTAATTGAATAAATGGAATCTGAGGGTGCAAAAAAATCAAAATAATATTGAGAAAATAACCTTTAAAGTTGTCCAAATGAAGCTCTAATGCATATTACTAATCAAAAAATAAGTTTTGATATATTTACAGTATGAATTTTACTAAATATCTTCATGAAACATGATCTTTACTTAATTTCCTAATGATTTTTGGCATTAAATAAAAATCAATAATTTTGACCCATGCAATGTATTTTTGGCTATTGCTACAAATATACCCCAGCGACTTAAGACTGGTTTTGTGGTCCAGGGTCACATATTTATAACTTTATTTTCAGGTATTTTTGTTTAAAATGTTAAAATTGACACTATATTTTATTTCAGCTTTATTTCAAACAACGAAAACTATTTTAATATTTGAACAATAAGAACACTGATTGATGCCTTTTTTACCTGTTAAATAACGACCTCTTGACCCAGTTTCTGTTAAAGCATATACTACTTTTTGTACTTGTGTGTGCTGTCATTATCTTGTTTGTACAGGTTGTCTTGTTTTTGAAATATAATCTCTGACAGAACATCAGCTGGCTATTGGGTATGAGGTGTCCTGGGAATACTGGGAGTCCATAGTAATTAAGATAGTGATCTAAAATACAAAGGTTCATGTGACATGAAATGTGTGGACTGTTTATGTCTAAACAGCGTTTGGCTATTTCAGTTCTACCAGCATAAAATGTGAAAAAAAAAATCAAGATAAATAAAGAGTCAAATAAACAACAAAAGATGAGTCAACTTAACACTGGTCTAGATCTTGTTCAGATAAGCAACACCTGTGGAGTGTAAACACTTCAAGTCTGCAGCAACTTCTTGGAATCAAAGGGTCGAGGTTTGGCTGTTTAGCATGGCCTAGTTAGTTAGCTATATGGCAAATGATGTAACTACAGCATCTGAAAAAAGCATATTCTGATCCACTGTTTTTATATAATCTGCAGTACAGTTGAAAATACAGTGCAGCAATGAGTGTTCAGGTTGAATACATCATGATCATCAGTGTGAGTGTGACATCTTCCTTAAGTTCTTTTTCTCTTAATCTGTTTAAGGGATACATTTATTTTTAATTGCTCTTTGAGTAGCCTTTTAAGTGGTCTTATGGCTGACGTTCCCCACGCAAAATGTATGCAGTTTTTGATGTGTGTCACACATCATTTTGTTGGTTTTTCCCTCCTGTGTCCTTTTTTGGGCTTTCCTGTTCTGTTTCTTGTTAATGTCGTCATTGGTTAATCACTTACACCTGTCCTTGTCGCATTAGCCGTCGTATATAAGTTTGATTCAGTTCCTTGTTCAGTGTCTGTTCTTATATTGTCGCTAATGTATTCTGAATGTTAGTTTACGTCGTGTTTGCGTGTGGTTTCCCTGCTGTTCCTGTTCCCTTGTTTGGATTATTATATTAAAGTACGTGTTCATGATTTCCTCGTCCCTGCTCCTCCTCCTCGCGACGCCTGACAATGTGAGGTCAGTGTGAGGTCAGCTGCAGGGTTGGCAGGTTTTGAAACAAAACCTGCCCAGTTGGGTGGGGGAGGGCCAGATAATTTTTTTTTTTTTTTTGCCAGGATTCCACTGGTAAAATTCGCATTCCAGGGGTTAAATATCATTTTATTGGGGTCGCTTCTACCTGCGGACATGGAAAACAACCTGCAGCAACAATGTTAAATAGCCCAATTCCATGGTAAAACTGGTCAGGCAGGGCAAACATATTTTGTGTGCATTATGTTTTCCTCTGCTTCCCATCCTTGGAAAGTTGAAAATATTACACATTCATTCTCCACGCAAAATGTACGCAGTTTTTGATGTGAGGTCAGGTGCAGCTTTGCCACATTTTCACAACAAAACCTGCCCAATTGCGGGAGGTTGTAAAAAGTTTTTTGGCGGGATTCCCCTGATAAAATTTGCATCACAGGGGCGAAATTTCATCTTTTGGAGTCGCATCAACCCGCAGACATTAAAAACATCCTGTGGCAACAGTGTTAAAGTCAACACGTTCTCACTCCTAACTCGTCACATATTGACGATTGGGCAGGGCCCCTTTGGCGTCACTTATGGACGCTCAGGGTACCCCTTTAGCGTCATCTTTCAACGTGCAGGGCCCTCCAGTACTTAACATAAGAAACCCTTGGCGTCAATGTGCTGACGCAAAAGGCACGGGGAATTTTATCGTCGTGATTAAATTATATATTGGGTAATAATATTGCTATTATTGCATATATGTTGGGGTGTAATTATTATTATTTTTTCAGTGCGAACTGTCAAAACAGTTTAATTTTATATTACACTATTTACAAACTGATCCCAACCTCTGCCCCTAAACCTAACCATTTGTCAACAAAACACAAGATATAACAGGCAGATACAACTATATTCATAATTTATTCAAAAAGTATTAATATTCCAAGGGTTCCGAAGCAAAACGATTAATTTGTGATAAGAATAGACGCGATCATCGTCTCCGTCGTTCTGTGTGCTGCATTGCCGTCTGTCTGTGCGCGAATTCAAAAAATGCCGCCAGAAGAAGCGAGCCTTGGTTGTGAAATGCTATTGGCTCTTGGCTGTCTCGTGACCGATTGTGTCATGCTGTTGTGAAATGCCATTGGCTCGTATGTGTCTCGTGACCGATTGCTTCATGCTAATACTCAGGTGTATTTTCTTGAATGAGATGTGAGCGCCTTAACGGAGCGGGATCATTTTCAGCGATCAAAACATTCTGTTATTCGCATAAGGATATCGTAAGACTTCAGAAGACTCGGAATGCAACAGGACTTGTTTGTAATGCTTTTATACTGCTTGTTTATGGTCAGTTTTTGCAATAAATACCTGTGACTGTACTTATATTTGCCTGTTGCGTGTTTCATATTGTTCAGAAGTGGGTAGGTTTAGGGCAGGGGTGGGGTTAGGTGTTCCAATGAACGTATATATTTATATAAAATAATTTCTATTTTTACAAATGCATGCAAACCATTAAATTAAGACAAACAACTGAAAACAATGGAGGACCCTGCGCGTCGAAAACTGACGCTGAAGGGGTACCCTGGGCGTCAAAAAGCGACGCCAAGGAGTCCTGCCCAATCGTCAATATGTGACGACTAAAGTAGCCCAGTTCCGCGAGAAAACCGCAGATTTGGCAACACTGGTCAGGTGGTAAAAAACATATTTCGTGCACATTACAAATTTTGTAACCCTACGGTAGCACATTTCTAACACGTGAGGGAAAAAATCATGTTTTGGTAAATTAAAAATATGACGCATTTAGTCATAATTATGAGGTAAAAAGTGAAATAAATATGAAATAGATAAAAAGTCATGACAGATGTCAAAATTATGACACAAAAAGTTAAAATTATGAAACACTAAGTCATAATTGTAAGATGAAAATTAAAAATGATATTGGAAGCACTTAATGCACATTAAAAAAATCATGCTTTGATAAACCATAATTATGCCATAAAAAGTCACAATTGTGAGACATTAAGTCATAATTATGAGATAAAAAGTCAAAATTATAAATTTGGTTGATTTATCAAAATTTGGTAAACAGACGAAATTATGTCATACTACGTCATAATCATGAGATAAAAACGCGAAATTATGGCATAAACATGGCATAGAAATACAAGATAAAAGTCATAATTTTGATTTTTTTAAAAAATTAACAACAAAAAAAATTATATTTTAGGTAATAATTTTGCGTCATATTGTTTATGTTGGAAATGACAATTCAAGACACAAAAGACACTGAACACAGACCAGACAAGTTTTTCATGCACAAACAAATGACATTTATTTGAACTGTAAATACGCGATTATGCATTTTCGTAAAGTTGAAAATAAACCGATTATCTGACAGAGCGCATGCGTATATATTCCGCCAGGTGGCGCTTTTTTGCTTCTGATAATACAAGTGATTCTCACCAGGCAAATGTCTGTGTTAGTGTTGCTAATATCATTGCTCATTCTTGTGGTGTATGAGTACGTTGTTTCGCACTTGTGTGCACACCTGTATTATTTAAATCGTTTATAATTGTTAAAAATTATAATGTAGTCTAATTTACACAGTGAAATTGAGTCAATGTGTGTCCTGAGATGTGACTTATGTGATTTATCTAACAAATAATTTTGTTTTTAATCACCAATATAAAAAGTATACTTTAATCTACTTTTGTAGCAGTTCCTCATTCATTTCTTTGTAACTATAGATATGACTAAGGAGAGAAGCTTCTCCTCACAGGAATGTTTCAGTGTCTCTGTTTATACCAGCATTCATTTTAATAGAGAAAACATTACTGCATGTTATAAAAAAACACACACATCAGAGGAGGTCAAACTAAAAGCAGTCATGTATCAGTCCAGCCTTTGCTACTACCCTGTCAAGTAAGTAATGACGATTAAGATACTGGCAGAATTTTAAATGGCTCACATATCAATCCTGACAGGAATCTCTGGTCATAAGTTACACAAGAAAGCTTACTGGACTGCTTCTAAACTACATCAGCTTTTGCTGTGGGATGCCTGGATATCACATTAAACACTGGCCAAAACATGAGGTGAGTGCTGTGACAGTTAATGTGAGTTAATAATCAGTTCATTAAACAGGAAACAAAACCACATTAAAGCATCCAAGGACCTCTAGATCTGTTGACCTCCTCTCACAGATCCAGGTGAGGTCCTAAAGTCAGCGCATGAGGTATGAGGAGGAGGTTTGCTCTCAATCTCCTATTGTGGAAGCCCTGCATTTTACATTTCACCCTGGCAGAATTTCAGGAGCACTGCTGTTGGACCTGCTCCAGCCAGCTAAAGTGTTCCCATTAAAACCAAACAGACATCAGTGCCAACCATCATTTCTCAAACGGCTCTTCCCGTTTTCCCTTCCTGGAATACTCAATTATCTGGCCCTTATTTAATAAAATACAGCTTTAAAATGATCAATCTCAATGTGAAGCTGCCCATATTCCTCCCCAGCACTCCAACCCCCGTTACACTGACATTTACGCACCATTTACTCACAGCACATGCTGCTCCTCGGCCACATTTAAAGCCATTTCCTCTTTAAAGGCTCGGAAAACCTTCTTTCTAAAGCAAATTTTGTAGAAAAGAAGCATTGTCTATTATGTTCATTGTCATGGCAGGATGAAACAAACTCAATGAGGGAATCAGGACGGTGGAGTCAGTGAAGAAACCATAATTAGCCACAGATAAAGTCTGATCTGTGTTCATTCTTTCATGGGTCATCTCAGGGATAAAGGCAAACTTCATTCTCATACCATTATGAGGCTTCTGAGACCCTTAAACACACAGTTGCACACATATATATCAAACTGTTTCTTTGCAAAAAAGCAGTACAGTGAAGAAGCTTCATTTGGAGGAAAGAAATGCTTCAGTAACCACATCGCAGTTCACCTGTGTGCTCTGACAGCTACACACACACACAACATGTGTCTTATTAAGGGTCTCGTCAAGCAAGAAAAGAAGAAATACAGTCTAGTCGTTAGTTTAACAGAAACCTTTTTATTTTCCTCAGCACCTAAAGGGGTCATCGGATGCCCATTTTCCACAAGTTGATATGATTCTTTAGGGGCTTAATTAAAAGTCTATAACATGCTTTGCTTAAAAATTCTCAATGGTAGTGTAAAAAACACCTTTTTACCTTGCCAAAATCAGCTCTGCAAAAATCATCCTGTTCTGATGGATTGTTCCTTTAAATGTTAATGAGCTCTGCTCGCCCCGCCCCTCTCTTCTCTCTGTGGAGTGACGAGCCAGTTTACTTTAGCCACATTTAGCTGTGTTTAGCCACGAAAATTGCTAACTAGCAGGTTTTTAAGAAAGTTGATTGCAAAGATTCATAAAAAAACCCTTATACTTACTTCTGCTGTAAGTGAAGCTGGATCATGAATGATTGCGCAAACATAGAAGCATTTGTTTAGACCGGGAGGCGCATTCCCTTCACAAACAAATGTAATCTGCCATATTCAGTGGCTCAGATGTCGGGAGTAAATGATGACTACTGTGTTCATTATAACATCCAACAACACCTCAAACGCTTAGGAGCCATTCTTGTCTAAGTCCCTGTTCCTGCATCGAAATGATGATTGGACTGTTCAGCTCATTCAAGGCGGGTCTAAGGTAAGACGGCCGTGTCAATCAACTATCGTGGGAGCGGCCTCTGTCGGTGTGTTGTCACACAGACAAGATGCTGAGAATGGCTTGATTTTAAAAAGGGAAAATTATTTTTACAAATTAAATGAAAAGCACTGGGTGAATTTTATCATTATAGGGTGTTTGTGTACACACACTGGCAACACACATTTATGCTCAAACAATATGTAAAAGTGAACTTTGCATCCGATGACCCCTTTAAACTGTTCTCAAACGTGTCACTGTACAACTTTCATCCTTCTCAGAGTGAGTCATGATGCGGATGGAGTTTTTAATATCCATGTGACAACAGCAGTCGATATTTCATTAAGATGAACGTAAGCAACGGTCCAGAAATGTCCCATGACGCATGGGCGTATATGAAATAAAACAAGATGTGCAGACGGACACTGAATGACCTGCTCTGCCTCGCAGCACTGAGGAGAGAAATATTATCCAGATCAGTCAAGATCATATCGTTGCTGCTGACACTCACTTACACGTCCTCACACACAGGACACAAATGATGACTTTGAGATTTCTGTGACTTTGAGAAAGGCTTTTCTCTGTATGTGTGTGGCAAGTGACCTGAACTCACAGAGAAGTGTGCTTCTACTGCTGTCAGAAATGAGAAATGGTCTGTCTGTCCTTCTCAATCCATGTCCATTCTTCATATGAGTCTTACCTTCAAGTAGAGACACGGCACAATAACATTTAATAAGACATCAGTCTTGCCAGTGCAAACTGAGGGGATATGAACAGTTTTATTGCACTGATGTACACTTAAGAGAGAAACAATGTTTTGACTTGTGTTTTCAAAATCTCTAAAGAATTAGTCTTATTTTTGTCTTTTTCTGCTGGAGGCATCATGACGCATCAGTTTGATATGAAGAGCAAAAAATGAAATATAAATAAAGAGAATTGCATTTGACTCTAAATCCATCAACATGATGTCTGAAATGGGTAATTAATACCACAACCAACATAATAAGTGCATTAGTGGTCCTGAGTGGTGTCTTTAGATGGAGTTTGATTTGCATAATAAATGAAGTCTGTTATTCCCTCGTTTCGCCAAGTCAACTATCTGTTCATTTGCCTTATCTGTTCAGTAGGATTTTCCTCATGTGAATCAAGATAAGAGCAATTCTGGTACCTACTTGAGTAAGAGCCATGATCTCTGGCTGCTCTGAGATGATGGGCAGTATCAGCTCATTAAACAAGAAGTTACTATGAAACAACTCACATTTTAGACATAGTATTGCAAGATACTTTGTCTGGTTTTGTTCAACCAATGAAAATAGCTCCAGACGAAGACACAACAGAACTAAGCATGCATATTTCTGAGAAACACTGTAGCTGTGCTTCGTTTTTTTTTAACAAATCAGTGTTTTTGTGCCAATCGGTTGGTCGAATTATTCAACTACTTACTCATGTGCACTTGCAGTCTTGGCCACTTCAGAGCATGTGCATGTGACAGATAAGGAAGTAAGTGCACAAGATTATACCAAATCTGAAACAAAAAAACAAAGCTCAGTGCCCTTAATACTAAATAAAGTAGTAGTGGTCAAGTGCAAAATTCACACCGCAGTCAAATGTGAACAGTAGAAATCGCATTGAATCTAATCTTTTCAATTACGATTTGTGCCACTTCCATATGTGGTACTAAATCCGACGCACACTGTAAAAAAACAATTTGTTGAGTCAACTTAAAACAATTTGTTACCTGGCCGCCTTTAAAATGTTAAATTCAGTAAACTCAAAAAAGTTTAGTGAACTTGAAATGTTGAGTTGTACTAAGTGACAACTTATATATTTGAGTTGATTCAACTTAAAATTTTAAGGCTGCTGGATAACAAGCCCAGCTTTTAAGTTTAACAAACCAAATTTTTAGTTTAGTCAACTCAAATATCTAAGTTGTGACTCTGTACAACTTAGCATTTCAAGTCGACTAAACTTATTTGAGTTGACTGAACTTAAAATTTTAAGGTAGCAGGATAGCACATTATTTTAAGTTGACTCAACAAATTGTGTTTTTTACAGTGCAGATGTTTTGTAATGCGACTGCAGTGTGAACAATCATATTGAAATTTATGTGAATTTAAATCACTCTAGATTATCATTCGTCATGATTCTGTGCTCATGGGAGTCACTTCAAAGATTTTCCATACCCAGAGTTATCAAGACAGTTGTGAATGTTAGTCAGTGGAAGTACAGTGATGTATCAAAACTCTTAAGTATTACAGTGACAACTATATATACAAGCAAAATGAGGGCTTGTATCATAAAAGTTTCAAAACTTATGACTCTTTTGTCATATTCCTGTCTTTTTCATATTGCCTGTGCATAATTTTACTGGCTTCTGCAGCAGATCTTGTGATAAATACACATATAATTGCTTGATAATTGCTTGTTTTTCATATAAAAGTTGTTTTTCAACTCTATGGGTTGAAGAGACCGCACTAATGCAATATTCACCCACCAGAACATGACTGGGCTAATTTTGGACTAATTTTGAGAAGCAATTGGGCAGATTCTGTTGTCAAAACCTGGCAACCCTGTTCGTATTGTGGCCACATTTAAAACAAAAATGTGAAGAGCTATACAAAAAAAATATTGAGCAGGAATTGAGCACTAAGGCTTGCATTGTGAAGGTAGCCTTATAGTCAGTGTTTTGACTGAATCTGTTGAGTAAATGATTCAAATGACTCGCTTATAAAGATGGTCACTTCTTCTGTTCTTGAATTTGTCACTAACCCTAATTCATTATCCCCTACATTAGTCCACTAATATAGCCCAGTTAAAGAGAGAATGAAAACAAGAGAGCAAATTCAGAAACTGAGCTTGCCAGAAGGATTGCCGCTTTAGTGCTTGCTGTTTAATAACCATTAGAAAACAGCTCCAGTAGTGAAAAGATTTATCTGTCATGAAAACTAGCATGTATATAAATTAAACTACATGATACAGTGCCTTGCGAAAGTATTCATACCCCTTATGCTTTAAACTACTTTTTATCCATTTACATAAGTCTACACTCCATCTACACTCCATGCACCATAATGACAAAGCAAAAAACAACTATGCCAATTAAAAAAAAACAAAAAACAACAACAACAGTGAAATAAGTACATTGCATAAGTATTCATACCCTTAACTCAGTACTTAGTTAAAGCACATCTACAGCCTCAGGTCTTTTTGGGTATGATGCAAAAAGTTTTGCACATCTGCATTTGGCAGTTATCTGCCATTCTTCTCCTCACCTCTTCATCTCTCAGGCACTGTCAGCTTGGATGGGGGCAGATGCACATTTTCAGGTTTCTCCAAAAACATTTGATCGGGTTCAAGCCCAGGCTCTGGCTGGAGCACTCAACTACATTCACAGGGTCTATAAGGCACTTTTGCTGTGTGCTTAGGGTCATAGTCCTGTTGGAAGGTGAACCTACTGCCCAGTTTGTGGTTCTGAATGCTCTGGACCAGGTTTTCATTAAGGCTATCTCTATATTTAACTGTTTTGAGCTTTCCTTCTACTCTGACGAGTCCCTCAGTCTACCAGCTACCAGCATACTTTTACTTTTGGGATGCTATTCTGCAGGAGATGAGCAGTGCCTGGTTTCCTCTATACATGATGCTTGGAATTGAGACCGGAGAATCTTGTTTCTCACAAACTGGGAGTTCTTTAGATGCTTTGTTGTAAATTCAAAGTGGATTTTTATGTGTCTTCACTGAGGAGAGGATTGAGTTCGGCCACACTGCCATAAAGCCCAGATTGGTGGAGTGTTGAAATGATGTTTGTCCTTCTGTAACTTCATCAAATCTGCATATATGATCATGGAGCTCAACTAGAGTGACCATCTGCTTTTGTTGTCACCAGTATTAACAAGCCCCTTCTCCATCAATTGCTCAGTTTGGCCAGGAGGCCAGCGGACGAGTCCTAGTTGTTCAAAACATCTTCCATTATGGATAATGGAGGCTACATGCTTCTGTGCACCTTCATTGCAGCATAATTTTTTCTGAACTCTTCCCCATATTTGTGCTTTGACATAATCCTGTCTACAGGCAATTCTTTTGACCTTGCTTGGTTTTTGCTCTCATATGCATTTTCAGCTGTTAGACCGTTTATTTAGAGGTTCCCAATCTTACTCATTCAAATGAATTTACTACATTTTAACTCCACTCGAGGTGTAGTAACATCTACAAACAATATGAATGCTTCTGAGCTACATTTCAGTGACCCAGAAAAGGGCAATGGGATCTTTTAAGTTACTAATTTAAGTTTTTAAACAGAGTTGTTACAAACCTGTTTTGTGCTTTATTATTATGGTGTATGGAGTGTAGATTGATGTGGGGGAAAAAATCATTTAACGCAGTTTAACATAAGGCCGCAACAACAAAATATGAAAAAATGAAGGGGTGTGATTACTTTCGCAAGGCAATATATTATGCTATACCCACATTGGACAAGTGGATTGGAAAATGGATGGATGATTGGGGGATTAAATGAATGCACTTGATAATGTCCCAATATTGTTTTAGGCACCACTAAAAATGGCTGTCCTTTTAAATAGTGCCCTATTTAAGAGAAAAAAAAGGGTGATTTCGGTCACTCAAAAAGACAATTTGTGGCCATCTATTGGTGTACTGAACCTACAGAACAAGTAAACCACCATTTACAGACTGTTTGCAAGTTTCAGTGCAGCTGGACTGTCTATCAGCACTCTGGAGACAACAGTCGAGTCAAATTCAATGACCAGAAGTAACTTTTGCCTTTTCCATGTCAGCGATCCAGAACTGGTTCACAGCAGAACTGAGTTGACAAAAGTATAGTGGTTTGCCCTGAAGGTGGAATGTGGTTTAAAACCAATGAAAAGTGATGCATTGACATCTTTGAGCAGTAATTTTTAATATTTGTGTTAGATTCTGGAAGAAACCACTGGCATGTAGTACCTCTGTAATGCTAGTGCTAGGTTTGATTTGAGCGAAAGCAAACAACTGTTTCTGTCTCAGACTTGAAACACACAAGAACGTGGGCACTCTGAAGTATGTGCAAAGGGAATATTTTATTGACAGAGCAGTTTCCAGAGCAAAGAAACTGTCACACAGTAGGATATAATAAATATTTCACTTCCACTTGGAATGAAGAGTAAAGATTCACTGCTAGAGATCAGACTGTGCTAATCAATCTTGAATCAATCTCATCCCACAAACTCAAATGGAGCATTACACAATACTACCCTCTGGTTGCATATTATTTTATACCTACACACCTACGTGCTGTGGAGATATTTATGGTTCACATAAAGAACCTTCTGGGAAATTTAAGCATTTAGTGCTTGTAAGTTGTAACTCTCAGTGTTTCCGCAGTAATTGAGCATTTGCAGTCTTTGATGTACGGTTGTCTGCTGAAGTTAGCGAGGCGAGGCTGACATAACAAGCTTTTTCATTCTCAAAGATACACTCCAGCACGCTGTGCCTCATGAATGTGTGCCTGTGCTCAGTGAAAAGGTTTCCCTTTGAAGAACTCCCTCAGGAAAGGAAACCCCAATGTGTTTCTCACTGATAATGATTTATAGGGATTCATCCTCAACCTCCTGGCAGCTCACCTTGTCTGCTGTGGCCTTTGTAATCTCCTAAAACTCCTGTAAACTCAAAAGTCCCTGTATAAACATTCATGAGACAAAATAATGACTCATAGCAGAGTTTTGACGGTCTACTTTTATTCAGCGGTGCACAAATTTAGGCGTGATGATACAGCCTTGACATGCTGTTAGACTGAGGTTTTTTTAATGATACTTTAGCGGTGATGCAAGCCGCAAAGGACTTTCTGTGACATAAATGGGCTGACGGAATTTTTTTATACGTAACAGATACTTACTGGAGGACAGGATTATTCAGATGGTGCAAATTTGCTCTGAAAGGCATCAAATATATTTAGGAGAGATAATATTTGCATTTGTGGACCTAAAGTGAATTTCTGAAGGAATTTGTAGCGATTCTCTGAGGAAATATGACAGTAGACAGAAATATATATTTCATGTGACAAGGAAATTAATTCCAAAGCTCCTTCTGAACACAGCTCACAGAGTATACACTACAAATCAAAAATTTTTGAACAGTGAGTTTTTAAATTTTTTATTTTTTTTAAAGAAGTCTCTTCTGCTTGCCAAGCCTGCATTTATTTGATTCAAAGTACAACAAAAACAGTAAAATTTTGAATTATTTTTACTATTTAAAATAACTGTTTTCTGTTTGAATATATTTTAAAATGTAATTTATTCCTGTGATCAAAGCTACATTTTCATCATCATTACTCCAGTCTTCAGTGTCACAGGATTCTTGAGAAATCATTCTAATTTGCTGATTTGCTGCTCAAGAAACATGTTTCATTATTATTATTATTAGAAATATTTAAAACTGTTGAGTACTTTTTTTAGGATTCTTTGATGAATAGAAAGATTCAAAAAATCAGATACAAAAAAGCTTTTGTAACATTATACAGTATACCATTCAAAAGCTAGCAAATGTTAATGCAGGTAATTGCTTTTTTGACTTTATTTAATTTTCGTAATTATTCTTTTTTCTTTAATTATTAATTAAATTATTTTCATAATTATGTGAAAAAAGTTTGAATTGTAAGATATAAATTTGAAACTGTGAGGACAGAAGTCGCAATTACCTTTTTTATTTTTCTTTACTTTTTCCCCCAATTTTTTTATTTTGTAAACTCACTTTTTTTAAAGGCAGAATTTCAAGATATTAGGTTGTAACTATGTGAAAAAATGTCTGAACTGTAAAATAGAAACTCAAAAGTGTCCAAATTGTGAAATAAAAAGGTCACAATTACTTTTTATTCTTTACCTTTATTTTTTTTATTTTTTTAACTTACAACATTATACACTATACCATTTAAAAGCCGAGAGTCAGTAAAATTTTAATAGTCAATGTAATTTTTTTTAATATATAAATTATAAAATTAATACTTTTATTTAGCAAGGATGCTTTAAATAAAAAACACATTTATAATGTTACAAAAGATTTGTATTTCAGATAAATGCTGTTCTTCTGAACTTTCTATTCATCAAAAAAAACTGAAAAATTAAACTTTTTTTTTTTTTTTTAGCAAATCAAAATATTAGAATGATTTCTGAAGGATCATGTGACTGGAGTAATGATGCTACAAATTCAGCTTTGAAATCACAAAAATAAATTACATTTTAAAATATATTCAAACAGACAACAGTTAATTTAAATAGTAAAACTATTTCAAAATTGTATGTTTTTCCTGTACTTTGGATCAAATAAATGCAGGCTTGGAGAGCAGAAGAGATGTCTTTAAAAAACATTAAAAATCTTCCTGTTCAGAAACTTTTGACTGGTAACAAATGTAATAACCTGGATGAATCACAGTATATTATTATGACTACAACTATAAATTACACAATATTCCTAATTTTTCACAAACTTTTTTGTACATTTGGCACGCATAATCTCTCAAGCACTATGAGATTCTTATGATGTTGTGTGATAATTTCTTGTTTTTTCAGAAACTCCTCATGCTAATAAGCTTCCCACAAGCATAAAAATCTTTCGCAGGCAATCCCATAACAACCCGTCTGCCTTATATCCAAAGGGGAGGGCAGAAATGCCATCAGTGTTATTAAGATAGACTCAAGAGGATAGAGAGTGCACTTACGACACTTATGCTCTGCACTCCAGCAATCTTACTGCATCAGATACAGCGCAAGCATGTGTAAGGCATGTCATTTGTTAAAGACTTGATCCTCTCTGGCTTGGCGCTCATGGTGTGTGGCTTCCTGTTCAGTCCAAAGCCATGATAATGATGCAGCGTGCAGCCGAGCTTAAAGCAAGATGTGGTTGCAAAACTGCAGATGCCTTACAAACATATATGTCATGCTGAAGACCATAATGATGATGGATAGACTAGCTGGATTGGTGACATTCAGTAGAACTGAAGTTTGGGATGAGTAAGCTTTTAAATGTTTCTTAAAGAAGTCTCTTTTGCTCATCAAGGCTGCGGTTCTTTGATCAAAAATATAGAAAAAATTGTGAATTTGTGAAATATTATTACAATTTAAAATAACAGTCTTCTATTTTAATATACTTTAAAATAGAATTTATTTTTGTGATCAAAGCTGAATTTTCAGCATCATCGCACCAGTATTCAGTGTCAAATGATCCTTAAGAAATCATTCTAATATGCAGATTTTTCGGAACTTAATATTTTTTGGAACCTGTGATACTTTTTCAGGTTTCTTTAATGTGTTTCATACATTAAAAAAAGAAAACTTAGACAAAATGTAGTTGAAATGCATTTGTTGTCATGTTGTTTTATCCAAATGCCCACTGTAGGATTGCATCCTAGTAACGCAACTGTTGATTATGTTCAGGCCAGGCCGTTCAGTAGGGCGGACACAGAACTCTTGCCCGACGGAGATCCGGCTCGGTGCCACCACAGTTCTGCATGCTGGGCGAGGGAGCTTTAATGCCATGCCAAGCCCTCTAGAGGGGATGGAGCTGGCACGCAACCAGGCCAGCGGTGGCGGAAAGCTAAGTTCTACGAGACTGGAGGGTGGCACAGAAGGTTGAGAGAGAACAGAGCAAAGCCAGGGACAAACCCATGCGACAGGGGCCTCATGCCAAGATCCTACTCAGAATTAGCCTGTAGTGCTTAGGATTTAATTCAGCCAAATGTTCAGATGTATATATATATCTAGAATGTGAGCTCTGTTTTTATGGAAGCCTGTTTGCACCATGGAATATAAAAATAAAAAAGGCAACTGCTTTCTTGACGTTTTGTTTCACAATTTGAATATTTTTTTCTTATTTTATAAAATAAAAAAAAGAAAGAAAATATATATTTTTTTATTAACTCACAATTCTGAGAAGAAACGTCTGAATTGTAAGATACAACACTTGATACACAGAAAGAAGTCCAAACTGTGAAATAAAAAGTCACAATTACCTGTTTATTTTAAACCTTTTTTAAAACAATTTTTAGAAAAAAGTCAGACTTTCAAGATGTTAAGTCATAATTATGTGAAAAAAGTCTAAAATGTAAGATACAAACTCCAACATTTGAGGACAGAAGTCCAAATTGTGAAATAAAAAAAAAAAATCACAATTACCTTTTTATTTTTCTTTACCTTTTTTTCACTTTTGTATTGTGGAAACTCAAAATTTAAAAAAATCAGTCGTAATTAGGTGGGAAAAAGTCTGAACTGTAAAATAAAAAGTCACAATTACCTTTTTTATTTTTCTTTACCTTTTTTTTAACACTTTTATTTTTTATAAACTCACATTTTTTAGAAAAAAGTCAGATTTTCAAGATGTTAAGTCATAATTATGTATCTAACAAGTATATCTAACAAGTCTAAATTGTTAGATGTAAATTTGAAACTGAGGGTAGAAGTCCAAATTATGAAATAAAAAGTCACAATTACCTTTTTAGATTTTTTCTTTATCTTTTTTTTAACTTTATTTTTTAAACTCACAATTTTTAGAAAAAACTCAGAATTTGTCAAGATGTTAAGTCATAATTATGTGAAAAAGTTCGGAATTGTAAGATATAAATGTGATAGAAGTCCAAACTGTGAAATAAAAAGTTGCAAGTACCTTTTTTATTTTTCTTTATCTTTTTTTTTTTTTTTTTTGATTTTTTAAACTCAATTTATTTTTTAAAAAGTCGGAATTTCAAGCCTTTAAGTCATAATTATATGAAAAAGGATTTTTTTTGTTTTGTAATTTAAAAAAAAAACTTTACCTTTTTAAGACATTTTTAAGTTTTAAACTCACAATTTTTAGAAAAAAGTCATAATTTCAGGATTACACATAATTATGTGAAAAAGATCTGAATTGTAAGTAATTTCTTTTTGTTTTGTAATTTTTTTTTCATTTCATTACCTTTTTAAAAACCTTTTTTGTTTTTTAAACTCACAATTTTTAGAAAAAAAGTCAGAATTTTTAAGATGTTAGTCATAATTATATGAAAAAGGTCTGAATTGTAAGATATAAATATGAAAACATAAGTACAAATTGTGAAATAAACGTTGCAGTTACCTTTTTAATTTTTCTTTACTTTTTCAAGACATTTTTTTTTTTTAAATCACAATTTATAGAGAAGAAATTTCAAGATGTTAAGTCATAATTATGTGAAAAAAGGTCTGAATTGTAAGATATTAATACAAAACTGTGGGGACAGAAGTCCAAATTGCGAAATAAAAAGTCACAGTTACAATTTTTACTTTTCTTTATATTTTTAAAGAGTTTTTTTTGTTTTTTAAACTCACAATTTTTAGAAAAAAAGTCAGAATTTCAAGATGTAAAGTCATAATTATGTGAATAAAAGTCTAAATTGCAAGATATAAACTCGACTGTTATTAATTTGTTAAGTTGTTGTTATGTTGTTACTATGATGTTAAGTTATACTGATGTGAAAAAAAAGTCCGAAATTTTACCTGCATTTATATTTTTATAATATTTTTAAATCAAAATATTTAGGAAAAAAGAAGTCATAATTTCAAGATGTTAAGTCATAATTATGTAAAAAAAAAAATCTAAATTGTAAGATACTAACTCTAGACTGTGAGAAACGAGTTAAAATTTTAAGATAAAATGTCACATTTTTTTATTCTGTAGCAGAAAAAAAAAGTTGCAAAATGTAAACTTGGAATTCTGAGGAAAAAGTAGGAATTGTGAGATACAAAATCTGATGTAAACTGAACTGTGAGAAAAAAAAGTCTTTTTTTCTCAGAATTTCAATTTTAAATCTCATAATTCTGTTTATATTTTGCAATTCTGACTTTTTTCTCAGAATTGTGAGAAATACAGTCAGAATTGTGTGATAAAAAGTCACAGTTATGGACATTTTTGGACACATTTTTGGATCTGTGGTTATTTTCTTAAAATGTTTTCACTGAAAACCATTTTAAAAGTCTAGCCCTAAAGGTCTAGTCAACACAAGTTAGGTTATTGGCTGTGCAGCACAAACCTGAAGTCAGCAGAGCTCTTTGTCAAGCTCACACACAGCTATCAGTCATCATATTAGAGCTGTCTCTGTCACAGCAAAACGCTTCTGCAGGAGACCTTGGTCCAGTTTCAATCAACCATGTTCAGTGTGTATTCATTGTATTTCTGATCTTTTTTCCCCACTTCAGGATGACCTAAAATGCACCATTGTCCATTGAAGCATACGAATAAAGTAAAAACAATAAAGAAATTGTATTTCAACAAAACAACATAGTTCCAATGCCAAGGATTTTAATAACATGGTAAGTTTTCTATAGACGTCTTGTGAGACGGTTTTTACTTTTCTATAGAAATCTTGGTGCAGAAGGTTAATACAGCTATTTGTTCACTGAAACAACTATATATTTGTAAGTATATTTGAAGTGTTTTTAAAAAGTCGAGACATTGAGTGAGACATTCTAAGATGATGTAGACATTAAATATTGATTGGAGTTTTATTATCTGCCTGTATATTATTTTAAAGGGACAGTTCACCCAAAAATAAAAAATAAATGATGTTTATCTGCTTACCCCCA
Source organism: Labeo catla (assembly GCA_012976165.1). Taxonomy (NCBI): domain Eukaryota; kingdom Metazoa; phylum Chordata; class Actinopteri; order Cypriniformes; family Cyprinidae; genus Labeo; species Labeo catla. The sequence goes on from VONZ01000307.1 coordinate 380,261, forward strand.
GGACATCCAAGATGTAGGTGACTTTGTTTCTTCAGTAGAGCACAAACGAAGATTTTTAACTCAAACTGTTGCAGTCTGTCAGTCTTATAATGGCAGTCAATGGCTACCAAATCTTTGAGAGTAAAAAAAACATACATAAACAAAACCAAATTAAACCCTGCGACTCGTGACGATACACTGATGTCCTAAGACACGAAACGATCGCTTTGTGCGAGAAACGGAACAGTATTTATATCATTTTTTTAACTTCTGTTTGACCGCTATGTCCTACTGTCCTGAGCGCATGCACAGCATCTGGCGCGTGACATGTGTACGCGCTCTGGCGTAGTATACGCAAGCGCCGGACGCGATCTCCGTGTAACGTGTAAACAATGAGTGACGTATGAGCGCAGATCGCTTCCGGCGCTTGCGTATACTACGCCAACATGTCACGCTCCAGATGCTGTGCATGCGCTCAGGACAGTAGGACAGAGGTAAAAAATGATGTAAACACTGTTCAGTTTCTCGCACAAACCGACTGTTTGGTGTCTTAGGACATCAGTGTATCGTCACGAGTCGCAGGGTTAAATTTGGTTTTGTTTGTGTATGTTTTTTTTTTACTCTCAAAGATTTGGTAGCCATTGACTGTCATTAAATGACTGACAGACTGCAACAGTTTGAGGTAAAAATCTTTGTTCGTGTTCTACTTAAGAAACAAAGTCACCTACATCTTGGATGCCCTGGTGGTAAGCAGATAAACATCAAATTTTCATTTTTGGGTGAACTATCCTTTTTAAGCTTACAAGAAGAAGAATATAATCAGCAGGGAAATACAATAACCTTAAAAAGTTTGTAGTCACATTAATGATGCATTAAATTGATCAAAAGTGATTGTACGTTGGTATAGAAAGTTTTTATTTCAAATAAATATTAAGCGGCGCAAATATTTTCAACACTGATAATAATAAGAAAGGTTTATCAAGCAGCTAATCAACATATATGATTTCTGAAGAATCATATGGCACTGAAGACTGGAGTAATGGTGCTGAAAATTCAGCTTTGCATCATGGAAATAAATGACATTTTCAAATAGAAAATACTTTGAATTATAATGATTGTGGAGGATTGTTTTCAGAAGCAAGTAGCAGATATTCATGCAGTCCACCTCCAAGCCCTGGAAGACAGCGCTTTAGATCCATTGAATTTTTTTGCAGAATCTCAATCCCGCCCTCTCAGTGCTGTATATCTGCAATGGCGAGAGACGCTGACTCAGTGATCTTTGGTGAACCATTCCTCATTGCACTTGGCTGACAGCACCATAAAAATCACAGCAGAGCGGAGAGCATCATGGCGCATTACCAGAACGGGCAAACAGCCTGTGATGAGACGCACAGACAGTAGAACCGGCGGCAGTGCTCCATCACTCCTCCTCAGCAACCGTGTATGATCCTTCTCAAGCTGTCAAAGAATGGGAGAGAAGCCCAGAGTTTCAAAAAATGACCCACATACAGTGGAATATCTGTTGCGTTTTTGGATTCTCTAAAATCTCTAGTACCTCTTAAAGGAACAGCTCACTCAACAATGAAAGGCGTGTCGTTTATTTACGCACCATCATCCCAGCTGTCAGGGAACGTTCGCATAATGTTTTTTTTTAAAGGTTATGTAAATGTCAGAACAAAACATTTCTAAAATAATGTTAAGGAATGTTCTTATAACATTAAAGGGATAGTTCACCCCAAAATAAAAATTCTGTCATTAATTACTCACCATCATGTCGTTCCAAACCCGTAAGTCCTTTGTTCATCTTTAGAACACAAATTAAGATATTTTTGATGAAATCCAAGAGCTTTCTGACCCTGCATAGACAACACCTGATGCGTTCAAGGCCTAGAAAGGTAGGAAGAACATCGATAAAAAAGTTAACGTAACATCAGTGGTTAAACCATGTTATGAAGCAACGAGAATACTTTATTCAACCATTTCTTCTCTTCTGTGTCAGCTTTTGACGCACTTTCACCAGAATACCTCTACGCACGCATGTGGTACATTTTTGTAGTGTTGAGAGCAGAGGTCACGTTAGCCAAAAATTCTCCATCACTGAAGGAATTTTGTATCAGTAAATTTTGACGGATTACACTGAGGGTGATCTGTTGTAAAACTGCAGCTGTAATTCCCACCCCTGTCCAATTGGTGGCGAATGCGCTCCAGTCTGGCAGCAGAGCACGGGATTCAGAACAAAAACGAAACTGTTACGAATTTTCATATGTGTTTGATTACGCACAGGCGAGTACACAGAAGCTACAACGATCTATCACGCCACATTAAAGAGCGCCAAAATGGTATTTATTGCTTGAATTTCCTAATGAAATGGACAGAATTAGAAATCTGAGACTTTGTTTTATATGAAAAGTAACACAAAGCCTAGCCTATTGCTATTTTTTGGATTCGAGAAATCTTTTTTTTTTTTTTTTGTTTACCCAGCCCTAGCGTATTTTGTTGTTTTTTAAACACTGTGCTGTCGTCCTGTAGGTTCATGATTAAAAATGAAAATGTGAACAAAAATAAAAGTAATTAAATGTTTTCTTCTAATTAAATTACAACCCTGTCAGTCAAAACGACGGACAATGTTAAAGTCTAGCTCAACCTCTGGTTGAGAGGAAACATTTTTACAACAATGTTCTTGGAATGTCCTTATGATATTATATTATTTGTTATTTTCTCAGAACTTGTTCAGAACTATGTTGAATAACATTCTTCAGTAATAACAACAGAACGTTTTTATAGTGCTTTCAAAATTAGAATGAAATGTTCCTCTAATATTTACATAACCATGAAAAAGCATTCTTTAAATATAAAAAAAAGTGTGTTTTTAATGTTGAGAGAGCATTCAAATGTAACATTGTTTTAACATTTTCAAAATGATAGAATGGAATGTTTCTTTAATGTTTACATGACAAAAAAGGACATTTTGAATGTTTAAAAACATTCTAAAAATTTTACTAAACAGTTAAACATTTTTATTACATTTAGAAGATGTGAAAAATGTGAGTCATGTACTTTTTTGGTGTTTTTTTGTCCTTTTGAAGTTTGACAGCAGTGTTATTTTAGTATAATTTATAAAATGTAATAATTTTAGTATCATTTACACAATATATATAATGTTATAGTGCTTATTAATATTTTAAAATCATTTAAAAAAAATGTTTTACTTTAATATTTTAATTCTTTTTTAAGTAGTTCTCTAATCGTTTAATAAAATTATATTTTATAAAATTAAATTATATTATTATTTCAGTATGACACAAAAATTAAATCTGGTTTCATTGGCAACTGAAAATCTGAATAAAAAGTTTTTCATTTTTTATATTTTTTTTAATTTCATATAACATTTATTTTAATCAACATAAATATTTTTAATAGCTTTCATTTTAGTTTTAGTTAATTACTGGTTCTCATAGTCAGTATAAACAGTCAATTAAAAAAACCTAGTTGACTAACTTTCCACAAACTGACTTATTAATGTACATGTTTATATTGCCTTTTTCGGAGTGTCTATTTACACTAAGTGCAAACAGCCCGCCTTGTTGGCAGAGGCTATTTACACAAACTCCGCCCACCAACATGTGATTGGGCTAGTCAACACTACACAAGACGATTGTCTAATAACAGCTCCAGTGGCGTAAATAGTAAAGGGTGTGCTTTGGTCTTTTGTGATGTAAACGACCTGAGTTCAAATCCACCTTTTGTCAAACTTTTTTTTCTCCCTTTTCAAATCTCATATCACATTGAAAAGGCATTTATTTTTAATAAAAATAAAGGAAATAATCAAAAAGTTGAAAAATAAAGCATTGGTTAGTGTTAGGATAGGTGTCGAAAGGGCTTATATTGTCCCGATAAGGTGGCATCCATTTAATAATTTGAATTAAAATTCTAATTTACATTCAATACAGTATTATTGCATACTGTTTAATAATGTACTACAATACTGAGGTGCATATAATTCCCATTATTTGCAATAAGTAGTATAAATTGCAGAAAATCCTGCTATGTTAACATAGTGTAAATAGAATCTACACTACTAGAGTAGACTGAACTTGTTTTAAATGTTTTAAACCATAAAAAGGTCTGACTAAACCATAAAACCAAAAAAAAAGTCTGACTAAACCCATGACGAATGATTTAATTTGAACTTCCTGAGCATCCACAAATCCCTCTTGACTATTGTAACGTCAGACAAGTAATCTAGAGGAGTGCTCTCCAAAAAGCAGCAAGGTTATGAACCTCAGAAGCAGCAGAGGCAGTGAAGTGTTAAGTGCTCTGCTGTTGCAGTAAGTCAGTAAACCCCCCTCTGAGCAACCTCCCATTTTCAATCACTTTCTCTGAGCCCCCCTGGGAAGCCTAATAGTCGGCATTATCAAACCACATAATCAAACAAACAAGGGAAACATCACGATTATGTATACTGGGCCTCTGCTAACGCCCCCTTCCCTCTGTATTCTCTCTTTCTTTGTGTCTCTGTGCAAGCAGAACAAGAACACTGATTACTTCTCTCAGCTGGGGGAATGCAGGACTAAAGCTCATAGCTGCTGCATTAATCAAAGTCTTGTATGGATTTCTCTCAAAACCGCAGGCCTACACATTTGCAGGGTGCTGCTTCGCCGGAGAGCGTACTGTGAGCACAGGAGCTTTTATGTTGTCAGTGTTGATGCTTCTTGCTTTATTATGATATCAAATCTTACTGTGAGTCACGCATATCCATTCTCACAGCTACTGTGTATTATTCGCCAGCAACATACTGTATGCAAATGTGTAATTTCCACCAATTTCCAAGGAAAATCATCTATTCTTGTCTCACAAATGTATTCAGTTAGTTTTGCTTGTAGTAATGATCATTTTCATTCGTCATGCTTTTCTAATAAGTTCATTTGGTTCATTTTTACCTGGGTTTCTGCAGATCTTATAAAGTCTTAATTCACTCTTCCACAAATTAAGGCCTTAAAATGTCTTAAATTGGAGCAGAAAGTCTTACATTCAAAAATCATGGCATAAAATGTTGCATACAATTTCTTAGTATTTTTGTCTCATTGTCCAGATATCAAAAACATTAAGTCTTGTTTTCTGAGAAATGTAATAAAATTAAATGAGTTCATGCTTAAAACATTAACAAATATCTGTCAATGGATTATGAAAACTTGTTTGTCCTTTGAATAAAGTTGATTTTTTTTTTTGGGCCCATTGGTGCATATTTGTTTTTGTTTTAACAATAAACTCACTTACTCAATTTTTATACATTTTTCTGAAAACACAACTTTATATATGTGACCCTGGACCACAAAACCAGTTGTAAAAAGCACGGGTATATTTGTAGCAATAGCCAACAATACATTGTATGAGTCAAAATTATCGTTTTTACTTTTATGCCAAAAATCATTAGGATATTAAGTAAAGATTAATAAGATTAATAATATGCATTGCTAAGAACTTCATTTGGACAACTTTAAAGGTGATTTTCTCAATATTTTGATTTTTTTTGCACCCTCAGATTCCTGATTTTCAAATAGTTCTATCTCTGCCAAATATTGTCCTGTCCTAACAAACCATACAACAATGGAAAGCTTTCTTCAGCTTTCATATGATGTATAATTTTTTATTAAAGTAATTTTAAAAAACTGACCCTTATGGCTGGTTTTGTGGTCCAGGGTTACATATATAATTTTGATTTACGTAAATGTATCATGATGTAAGAATATTTGCACTGCGAAACATTACAAAAATAGAGGAACAACAGAAGGTACAGTATAAGTTATTGCCATAATTTAGTGGAAGGGTTAACAAAAAAACGAAAACTATAAAAACAATTGTTACTTGAAATAAAATTAACGTTGACTGCTATAAAAAAAAAATAAATAAATAAATAAATCAATAATTATGCCATGGCATCATTTCTCATTTTTTAATTTAATTTAACTTGAAGTACTAAAATAACAAACTAAATAAACTAATACATAAAAATTAATAAAAACTATACAGGAATTAAAAAAAAAACTCTAATAGTAAAAATTATATGAAAATTACACTTCTATGGTTGGGAGCAGAGGTATTTAAGCCTGAAGCTTTTTTTCTATTTTATTTATTCATTTATTTATTTAGAAAATAAATGCAAAAGTTACGGAAATCTGCTATAAGTTGTACTTTCAAATGCTTAAGTGTTGCTGATACAATTCATTGTGTGCTCCCATTTACATTTAGAAAACATATGGACATCTTGTGCTCCCGTTAAATTATGTCTTGAATTTCTTTACTTGGTTTAAGAAACAACTTTTAAAAAGACTTTAATAAACCTTCATAAAGCATCCAAACTGAATCAGATCTGTGTTTTCCGTTTGAAAATGTATTTTGCAGCATAAGAAGACAACAGTGACACTTAAGGCAGCTAAACATTAATAGCCACCAGCGTCGTGTCTTTAAAAAAAAGAAAAAGAAAAAAGAATAATTGTCCCCATCTTGTTGTCAAGGCTCCTGTGGCGCTTGATGACTAATGTATGTAAATGCACTCAACAGAAAGATAAATTACCAGCTCTGTGTTCATGAGATGTTTACTGTTCCAAAGATAGCCGCTTCCTTGAATCTACACTGTCATAGCTATGCACTCTCTAATAATCTTAAACTTGTCAAAGCGGGATGTGTCTCTAATTATCATGGGAGAAATTATCTGCACTTGTCTTTTACACAAGATGAATAAAAGTGTAGTGGAATATAACTATTTGCATACTGATTGTATTTTATCTCAGGACTGGTCAGTTTGAAAAGGAGTGGGGAAGATTTTGAGGTGTTGTTTTTATGAGGTTATAGGTTATTAGTGATTGTTGTGGGAAAAATCTTATATAGCTCCATTTAAATTGTTTGAGGAACAAGATGTTTTTCCGCCCCCACAGACTCTAAACACCAAGTGCCTTGAAGATAAATACAGACAGTCAATTACAGCAAGTTCAACAAAAGCCAAATGGTTGAATTATTGTTTTGTTGTCTTATCTCTGACAAGTGAAACTTTCAAATGATTATCTAATACTTGATTCAATTATAGATTGTCTTGAAAAGCACAATATACTGATGCAGATTTGATGGCATGGGGAAGCATCTATATAGGTCTATTATTCAGAGCTGTCCATGGTGCTGAAATACTGCCAGGTTGAGGCTAGAAACAAAGTCTAAATTTTATACAGATCTTTTCACTGTTAATAATTTTCAAAATATATAAGTTGTGGATGAATGAATGATTGCATCATTAAGTAAATCAAGGCCAAAGTGTGACATTTGCTTAAATGCTATGTCATAAAATGACCAAAAAATGCATGTGGCCTATTTAACGTTAAGTAGTGTAAAAACAATTTTCACTCAAAAACTGCTAGTAAATTTCACATACAATTACACAGAAACAGCAAGTAACACATTTAATTAAACATTAAATTCTGATGCAGAACAACCATTATTCTCTCCACATAAAGATGTATTGTATTTAAAATACAGTCATTATTATGCAAACAGTGGACTTACATTATTAATATAATATAGGATCTTACATTATTAATATCAAGCACTATGAGTCTCTAATTTGTTATTTGCACATATTTTGGTCTCTTCACTTATAGATCTCCAACTTTTATTAACTGGTCACTATTATTCCAGTGTTGTTTCCAATACTGATTTGAGTGAATATTTTTACTTTGTTTATTAGCCTTTTGTCTTTATTTAGTAGGTCAGTGGAGAAGTGACAGAAGAGTACAAGAAGAGGGTGAACAGAAATGGGACGTGACCCCTGCCGGCTCCACAACACATTCCCACAAGCCTCAACAATGCTTCCTATGTCAGGAGCAATGCACTAGCCTCTGAACCACAGCTCTGACTGAGAGGTTATTTGTGGGTAAGAGAGACCAGGGAGTATTGTAATGGGTTTACTAGAACCAATTAGAAAAGAAATGAAAGTTTTACATTTCCTTGCACTTTCAGTTAAAAACCAAATGCCATATAACCTGACATTATTATGGAAAGCAAAATGTAAGAACTTCCAAATACTGGAAAGAAGAACATTAAAAAACCCTTCTGCCCAAACCCCAGATTTTTGTCAGGCAATACTGTTAAAGTAGGACACAAAGTAGAAAACTTTTTTGTCTCCTTAGCAAGCAAGAAAGGGGGGCTAGTACTTGCCATTTTTGGCTTACATAAAGGCTAAAATATACACTTAGTAAGTCAACTTAAGGGGTCGTGTGACATGAGAAACCAAATTTCCCTTGATCTTTTGACATAGAAGAGGACTTTGTATGCTGAATACATCCTGTGAGTGTCATAGCTTAAAATGTCCTCATCATCAATAAAAAAGCATTTATGTAATAACCCTCAGAAAACGGCTCGTTTGGATCCGAGGTGTGAGGTGAGGTCACCCCCTGGCACAGTCGTTTGCATAAGCACCGCCTCCAATGCAAGACATTGAAGAATAGTCTTCTTCTCACCATAGGCCCCGCCCACTGCCATTCAGTTGCTTAATGGCTGACACTTGATCACGCTGAATTTGAGTGTCGTGTTGCGTCAAAAGCAAATTGAAATTACAATCATTGCAGCGTTCTTGTCTACACTTGATGCAGTATACAGATGTGCATTCACTTTCTGAGACAGTCCATGCAATTGAATCTGTCTTGACGTTTAAACAGCTCGTTCTCGTCTTGGTACAGATATCAGAAGGATCCCAGCCTAAGAAACAAGTGGATGGTTTATTTTTAATGGCATCCTGGATTGTGTCAGAGGATTGTTCATACTTCAGAGCATGTTGTTTTGTAAATGAGGCACAGTGTCATGGAGAGTTCACAAAGAAACTTTGTTGAAAGTTGAAGCGCTACTAGATTTTACTGCAGCTGCATCACAAACTGTAAGTAAATGGTTTCATAATGCTTTGTTTGGAAATTACAGTTTTATTTTGATTCTGCTGTCAAAACACTCACATGCAATAGTGAGGAGGTGGGGCATTAATACTGTTTCTTATGCAATGATGTTAGCCAATCAAAACAGTGGCAAGTCTTAAAGGACCTGCCCCTTTAAACAGATCGTTTTAGACAGAGGGTCAGAATGAGGGTTGAAAATAGTTTTTCCACATATTTATTTGTTTATTTTTTGCGCAAAAAACGTTAACATTATAAGTAAAACTCAAGGAACATCTTAAAATAATAATAAAAAAATCCATGTCATGACTCGACCTAAAATACTCTTAAAATTAAACCTCCCGATATATTCTATTATAACTTCCCACTTACCTGATTTAAAATATCTTACTCATCTTACTCAAGTCATCTTTCCTTGTTCTTTAACATTAAATGACCTTTTACTTTATAAACTAAAATTAACAGGTTTTACCTCAGATTTTTGTCATTTTTCTCAGCGTTTTCCCGCAGGTTGTTAAATGAGCTCTGCCACGCCCCTCGACATGACGTCATCGATTTAGGATCCTAAAAGTGATTGTTGCTTCCAAAGGGTACATTTAGTAATGGTTTCGATATTATATGGATATAATGGGGATTTTGTGTCAGTGTTGAAGACTTCCGGTTTGCAGCTGATAGCCTAGCAGCCAGAAGAATAACAAAGCGCGGCAAACAGCAAAACTGTTTGCAGTACTTGTTCATAATTAAGAAAATACATTAAAATAATATAATAAGACACGCAAGTTTGCAATATCAAGCATCTAAACCAGCTAAAAATAGCTGAAAACGGAGGAGACCTAAAGCTTCACACATTAAATTTACAAATGACCGCACCCGCTCGTACGGGAAAAATAAGGTGGATAACTATGTTTGCCATTTTTAAACTTGTGTACCATTTTTAAAAGTAAAAAGGGTTTGCAAATGTTCTGCACAGGCCAATTTAAGAATAAATTAATGCACACATTTTACTGTCCATCTTTTCCACTCTGTGTTGGATATCTGTACGCTACTGAACAACTACTTTAATCTGTAGCAAACAAGTATGTGAACATTATGTCAAAGTTTCTTTGATAGTTCTGAGGGTCACCCTTCTACAAGCAAGACTGACCCAACATAATAACAAGCTTTTGCATATCAATGATTTCTAAAGGCATCTCTCTCTCTTTCTCTCTCTCCTCACACGACGAGCAAGTTGCAACAGGAACTCAACTTCTTAAAGCTCATCTCAGAAAGCTGCATTACAAAGCAGTGCAATCAGCGCTGAAGCTCGGCGCGACGGAGCGGATCTTTGGATGTGTTTTACAATGGGTCCGGATCTCATCTCCACAGCCAAAATACGGCTAAGATCTACGTTAAACATTGAGACGATCTCCACGGCTAATGGGTGTTCAAAAACGTGCGCCGTTTTATCTGGTAGTTTATGAAGCTGCTTGTAAAAGCGTCATTTCCAAGTTTAGTAGGCTACAATGAGGAAACGCAAGGCTTGCTTTACCTTTCTGTATACGATTTGACGGTCTGTCTGTCCTTTATATAACTATGATCTAACTGAAGGCGCTTCGCTGTGTTCGTCTGCGTTGAGACGCTCTTCGGTGCCGGATCAGACTTTGTCTGTGACTGTGAGCATCATCTTGAAAGCACCTGGACGACTCATTCAGCAGCTACAGCATCACCAATGGCGTGATCACGGATCGTTGTCTTTGCAATGGATGATAAATCCAACAAACTCCTTTTAGTTCCTGTTTTGACCGTTTTGTTTGTCATGATCGGCTATCAATACATCTGTCCTGCGGGCAGCACGTCCTGTCGGTTCGGTAATGGAGAGAGTTTTCCGTTCTCCAAATATCCAGCAGACGTCAAGAGAGAGTCTCCGGATCCGGATGAGGACGCTCCGTTTAGATTCCAGTCTAAATTCAACTTCACACGCGAGGACCTCGAACGCCACGTGGATTTCGACATGAAGGGGAACGACGTGATCGTGTTCCTGCACATCCAGAAGACCGGAGGAACGACGTTCGGAAGACACCTGGTGCGGAACATCCACCTGGAACGCCCGTGTGACTGCCGCTCCGGTCAGAAGAAGTGCACGTGTCACCGACCCGGTAAAGCGGAATCGTGGCTCTTCTCCCGCTTCTCCACGGGCTGGAGTTGCGGTTTGCACGCAGACTGGACCGAGCTGACGAACTGTGTCCCTGCTGTGATGAATAAAAAGCAAAAGAAAGACGCGCCATTGAACAGGCGGTAAGTGTGTGTGGCTTCTAATAAAAGTGATCAAAAGTTCAGTTGGTGAGACTTTAAAATAACTTTCAATAGTTAATTGCACGTTTAGTACTATTATAGCTATAATATAAAATATTATAATTTCATGTATGGGAAGTAACCCTTGTTTCAACATCTGTAACGCCAATGTTTTTGCGTTTTAAACTTAAAACATTCACGTTTGTCTGCTACAAATGTGACCCTGGACCACAAAACCAGTCATAAGGGTCAATTTTTTTGAAACTGAGATTTATACATCATCTGAAAGCTGAATAAATAGGTTTTTCTATTGATGTATGGTTTGTTAGGATAGTACATTATTTGGTCAAGATACAACTATTTGAAAATCTGGAATCTGAGGGTGTAAGAAATCAAAATATTGAGAAAATGGCCTTTAAAGTTGTCCAAATGAAGTTCTTAGCAATGCATATTGTTAATAAAAAATTAAGTTTTGATATATTTATGGTAGGAAATTTACAAAATATCTTCATGGAACTTGATCTTTACTTAATATCCTAATGGTTTTTGGCATAAAAGAAAAATCATTTTTGACCCATACAATGTATTTTTGGGTATTTCTACAAACATACCCATGCTACTTAAGATTGGTTCTGTGGTCCAGGGTCACATATTAGTTTCAAAACCGTATTACGGAATGGTATAAAGTAACTGAAGCACAAAAAATTGCTGTTGAGTTGTAACACCAATAGAAAAACATATGTTTTAAATTTTGTAAATGAATTTACTGCATTGGGGTGATGAAATTTACTTTAAGGAATCATTATACAGCTCTACCATTACAGATGTACCAGAGATATTTTTCTACAGTCACTTCAGAAGGGAGGTGGTCAAATGTGATGGTGATTTCACCCCATACACTCTTAAAAAGGTTGAAGAACCTTTAATGGAATCTTTCCATTGCACAAAAGGTTCTTTATAATGGAAAAGATTATTGAAATGTTCTTCACAATAAGAAAATGGATCTTTAAAAAAAGGTGCCATGGGGAATTTATTGTTTTTCTGTGGCATCACTGCAAAAAAATCCACTTTTGGAACCTTTATTTTTAAGTGTAGCTCAGTTTTACCTTGTTAAACTGCTGTTACAACTCTTCCTGTTAAAACACTTTAATATGCATACAGGCCTATATGAAAGCTGCTCTTATACATATGTAAAAATGTAACTTGCTACCCTTTGTTATATAAGCATCAGCATAGCATGGAAGCTATATCTGTTGACGAGAAATGATATATCTTTATTCTTTTGTCAGTGCTTTGCAATATTTTTGCTAGTGTCATGAGTTTGAATATTTCACTGTCTGTGTCTAAAAATGATCCACATCTGTGAATATCAGCTCCCTGCTGAGGGCCATTCTGAGTCATGCAGTTTTGAATATGTGTGTGACTGAGTGTGAGACAGCTTTAGACAGCTGTAAATATGTTGCACAACTGCTTATGTCAAACTAAGCTAAAAAAGAATGGAATGTCTACTGTTCGATTTTACTCCAATAAGACTTAATGGGACGTTCCACCCCGAAAATGAAAAATCTGTTGCCATTTACTTAAAGGAGACCTATTATGACTCTTTTTATAATATATGTGATGTAAGTCTGTAAAATTTCAGCTCAAAACACCTCACAGATCAATTATTATATCATTTTGAAAATGCCAATTTTGAGTGGAAGCAGGAACATGCTGTTTTCATGCATGTCTCTTTAAATGCAAAAGAGCTCCCCGTCCCCCTTTTCAGAATAGAGCTGCACCTTTACAGTAGTGATTGGAAGTTCGGGTCATTTTACTGACTCAGACCTTTGAGTCTCGTTCAGCAAAATGAACGAATCTTTTTTCGAGTCATTTCGTTAATTTTAGCAAAATATAATACAAATGTTACGTGTTACTGCCCTAACACATCTACTGCTTACACAAACGTTGATCACACTACAAACAAGACAAAACTATAATGCTATAAGAAACAGAAAAGATTAATTCATTATTTACAGGGGTCTTTAGTCTATGATTAGCTCACCTCACCTCTGATCTGACAAGTTTTTGGGTTTTGAGTAGTTCGTTCATCATGTGACAGCCCTATAAGCTTAACCAATCCAGTGTGAGCCAAAAAAATAATTGATTAGTTCATCCTTTGAGTCTTCGGGTTCGAGTCGTTCATTCATCACTTGACAGCCCCATAAGATGAACGAACGACTCCAAAAACCTGAAGACTTGAAACAGGTGAAATAATTCCGGCACAGAACCTAAGAGGATGTTGCGCATGCGCAACTGAGTGAATCACTCCCAGAGACGACTCGTTATTCCTGAGTCAAATTAAAGATTCGTTCAAAATGAACGAATCGTTCAAGAACGACCCATCACTACTTTACAGCTCTTTCCTCAGATACTCTGCTAAAATTAATTATAATGTCTAGTGCTTGAATCATGCGTTTTAAAGCCATGTTAGTTTAAATTTCTGATTTAAAGGGGTCATCGGATGCGAAGTTCACTTTTACATGTTGTTTGAACATTAATGTGTGTTGGCAGTGTATGTACAAATCTACCCTATAATAATAAAAATCCATGCAGTGGTTTTTAATTAATCTGTAAAAATAATATCCCCTTTTTCAAATCGAGCCATTCTCAGATGCATGTCAGATGCCGACAGAGGCCGCTCCCACGATAGTTGATTGACATGAGCGTCTTACCTCAGACCTGTCAGCTGTAACAGTCTGACCTCCACTGTTTTGATGCCGTAGCAGGGATGTAAGTTAGACAAGAATATCTCCAACTGAGCAATTGAGGTGTTGTTTTTCTGGATGTAATAATGAACGCAGTGGTCGTCATTTACTCCCGACATCTGAGCCGCTGAAGATGCAGTGGATTACGTTTGTGAATGCAATGTGTCTCCCGATCTACATATATGTTTCTATGTCCAGCTTCACTTACAGCAGAAGTGAGTATAAGGGTTTTTTTATGAATCTTTGCGGTTGCCTTTTTTTAATAACGTGCTAGTTATCAAGTTTAGTGGCTAAATGCAGCAAAAGTAAACAGGCTTGTCACTCCACAGAGAGAACAGAGGGGCGGGGCAAGCAGAGCTCATTAACATTTAAAGCAACCTTGACGAGAACAGGATGATTTTTGCAGAGCTGATTTTGGCAAGGTAAAAAGGGTGTTGTTTTATACTACCCTTGAGAATTTTTAACCAAAGTATATTATATCTTGATATGGCACCTTTAATTAAAGAAATATTTTGAGACACAATACAAGTCAGTGGAGTCCAATGTTGTTTAAACTCTCAACATTCTTTAAAATATCTTATTTTTTGTTCTGAAGAAGAACAAGAAAGTCATAATGGTTTGATGAATTTGGGTGAACTGTCTGTTTGAGACTTGTTCATTGTTTACAGTGAGACAGATTCATCTTGATGGGTAGGTTACTAGGCCTGTTCGTGCAATAAAACGCACACCTCTTGTAACATGTGTTTGCAACCACATGAATATTCCCTCTCATTACCCTCCTCGTCTCAGTTGGCCTTGCAGAGCTTCTTCAAGCATGTTTATGATCCTCCTCTAAAGGGTCTCTTTACCACAGAACATAAATCGATACTCTCAGCTGACTGAGTCAGAGGTGTTGATCCACTGCACAGGGCTTGTACACTCTATCATTATAATGTTATTATGGGCAAGAATAGCTGAAGTACTGCATTATCAACTGTATGCACCCGGTTAAGATGCGTTAAAATTGCTGAGACAGCAAAAAAGCAGCTTTTTTGTCTGTTTTGAGTTGATTTAATGTCTTTTTGTTCATTAGTTTGACAAAGCAGTCAGCGTGTAATGCATAAGCTGCTGCTACACTCTTAATAAATAAGGTTGACATCTGCATCTGAAGTTCAGTGAAGAACTTTTAACACCGATGGAAACTTTGCATTGCACAAAAGGTTCTTTATATTAAAAAAAGATTGTTTAGATTTTCAAAACCCCCTTTTGAAAGCTTTATTTTAAGAGTGTGAAGAAATGTGCATGCAGAAATGTTGCAGCGCACAGTGCGGAACGCAGTGGAACACTGTATGTATTGCACCGCAGCTTCTCGCTTTCCCGCATGCAACAATGGATGTGGTTTCATTTACACGATCGTGTTACGTTGAGAGGTCCACGGCAGACAATAGTGAAAAAAATCCCATCTGCTGCCACGATTCAGGATATTAATCCCCTCCCCACATACACACACGCCGAATCTCTCATCTTCTAAATCCTTCGTTCGTTCGTGATGCCTCGTCAAGCAGGCACTCCAGCATTCAAGCGGATAAAGGCAAAACGAGATGTGATATAGCAAAAGAGATAGCTCTAAGATCCAACTTCAGACACATTAATAGCTTTTATTGGGTACTTTTCAAGACAAGTGCTTCTGCAGTGCTCGTCCCCTATAATCATGTATTATTGCATTGGCATTTGAGATACTGTGTTGTAAGTAAAGACTGTGGAAAGTGTGTGCATTGGAGAAGAGATGACCTGTGATGAGTGTGTGTGTGTGTGTGTGTGTGTGTGTGTATGCATAAGGCAGCATAAGGCATCAGGCATGTTTGGAAATGGAGCACTACAGGCATTACATTAGCAATGCATGAAGGAGTGCAGCATGTCCTATGTGCAGCGATAGAATAACAATCCTTTATATAGACTGTTTGGCATTCTCACAATAGAAGCATGTTTTGTTGGTGTCTCTCCTTAATCTAGCTGCTTCTGGGATATTTATTGCTGCATTGTCAGTTTTATTTATTTATTATTTATTTATTACTCCCTGAATATCCATAAGAAAGCAGTGGGAAAAACCACAATGAGAGCTTTGACCAGAATGCAACAAAGAAAGGGAATTTAAAGGAGTGGTTCACGTCCAGAGCAAAAATTTACAGATAATGTACTCACCCCATTTCAGGAATGATCTCCATGTAGTGCACTTCAATGGTGCCTGCGAGTTTGAACTTCCAAAATGCAGTTTCAGTGCAGCTTCAAAGGGCTCTACATGTTCCCAACCGAGGAATAAGGGTCTTATCTAGCAAAACGATCAGCATTTGAGGTTAAAAAGTATATAATTTTATTTTTTTTTAGAAAATGACTGATCATTTCGATAGATAAGACCCTTAATTCTTGGCTGGGATCGTGTAGAGACTTTTGAAGCTGCATTGAAACTGCTATTTTGGACCTTCATCCTGTTGGCCACCACTGAAGTCCAGTATATGGAGAAAAATCCTGGAATGTTTTCCTCAAAAACCTTAATTAAACCTTAAAGAAAGAAAGACATGAACATTTTGGATGACATGGGGATGAGTAAATTAAGAAGTAAACTCCTTTTTATTTTTGGGTAAAATATCCCTTTAAATTATATCAAGCACAAATACAGGTTTAGCCTGTTTATTTTAACCAAATGTATGCCACTATCACTGTCTCTCCACCCCTTTCCCCCCATTTGTGTAGATAAATCCAATTCTACATATCAAACTTGTGTCTAAGCCCCTGTTGTCGTCAGACATTAATCAGTAAGACATCAGCCGCTTCCTGCAAGGTATTCTTGAGATGCTTGTAATCTTCGGATTCCTTCAGGAAGATTAGTGCAAGCGAGAGCGGCAATCTCGTCATCTGAGTGAGAGATTACCATCCAGATTTATGCAAAAGTCTGTGTCTTAATACCAGTTGTGTGTCCTCCCGCTGCTCTAGGGATCTCTGCCATCAGCTCCCGTGGGTTTATTCTTAATGTGTTTTTTATGTCGTGCCCTTTCGCTCCTTGAAAATTCAGAGCATGGAGTGTTTTTTAATGAAAATCAGGCTGATGATACCCATCACTGGCACCAGCACTCAAGAATGGTTTTCCTTTTCAATATGCAAACACATCAGCTTTATCCAGCAGGAAGTGTTTTTGTGCAAATGTGATAAGCACATTTATTTCAATCAGTTCTCACCTGTGTTTCCTTTAGGTATCAAACTTGGTCTCAGATGTTTCTCTCAGTATTCCTTATAAAATATACAGGTGCATCTCAATAAATTTGAATGTCTTGGAAAAGTTCACTTATTTCAGTAATCCAACTCAAATTGTGAAACTTGTGTATTAAATAAATTCAGTGCACACAGACTGAAGTGATGATTTTGGCTCACATTTAACAAAAACCCACCAATTCAATCTCAACAAATTAGAATACTTCATAAGACCAATAAAAAAAGCATTTTTAATGAATTGTTGGCCTTCTGGAAAGTATGTTCATTTACTGTATATGTACTCAATAATTGGTAGGGGCTCCTTTTGCTTTAATTACTGCCTCAATTCGAGTGGCATGGAGGTGATCAGTCTGTGGCACTGCTGAGGTGGTATGGAAGCCCAGGTTTCTTTGACAGTGGCCTTCAGCTCATTTGCAATTTTTGGTCTCTTGTTTCTCATTTTCCTCCTGACAATACCCCATAGATTCTCTATGGGGTTCAGGTCTGGTGAGTTTGCTGGCCAGTCAAGCACACCGACACCATGGTCATTTAACCAACTTTTGGTGCTTTTGGCAGTGTGGGCAGGTGCCAAATCCTGCTGGAAAATGAAATCAGCATCTTTAAAAAGCTGGTCAGCAGAAGGAAGCATGCAGTGCTCTAAAATTTCTTGGTAAACGGGTGTAGTGACTTTGGTTTTCAAAAAACACAGTGGACCAACACCAGCAGATAACATTGCACCCCAAATGCAACAGTCCGTTTCTTCTTCTCCTTAGCCCAGGTAAGACGCCTCTGACGTTGTCTGTGGCTCAGGAGTGGCTTAACAAGAGGAATACGACAGCTGTAGCCAAATTCCTTGACACGTCTGTGTGTGGTGGCTCCTTGATGCCTTGACTCCAGCCTCAGTCTATTCCCTGTGAAGTTCACCCAAATTCTTGAATTGATTTTGCTTGACAAGCCTCTCAAGGCTGCGGTTCTCTCGGTTGGTTGTGCATCTTTTTCTTCCACACTTTTTCCTTCCACTCAGCTTTCTGTTAACATGCTTGGATACAGCACTCTGTGAACAGCCAGCTTCGTTGGCAATGAATGTTTATGGCTTATCCTCCTTGTGAAGGGTGTCAATGATTGTCTTCTGGACAATGGTCAGATCAGCAGTCTTCCCCATGATTGTGTAGCCTAGTGAACCAAACTGAGAGACCATTTTGAAGGCTCAGGAAACCTTTGCAGGTGTTTGTTGAGAACTTCCAGTTTACTGAGTTTGTGAATTGGTGGGTTTTTGTTAAATGTGAGCCAAAATCATCTCAATGAAGCAAAAGAAGCAAAGACCTAAACTACTTCAGTCTGTGTGCATTGCATTTATTTAATACACAAGTTTCACAATTTGAGTTAAATTACTGAAATAAAGGAAATTTTCCGTGACACTGTAATTTATTGAGATGCACCTGTATATGAAAACTTGTTTCCGCTATGAGATGAAAAAAAGCTATATAAATAAAAAAGGTTATTGCGACTTTTTAGGTTACAATTCAGACTTTTCCACACAATTCTGAGAAAAGGTCAGATTTGTGATATATATTTACTAGGGCTGTCAGTGTATTGTGTTAACTTAATCAGTTATGAAAAAAATAGTGCAATTAAAATATTTTAAGGCGGTTAACGCGCTGGCCACACCCCCCAGACATGTACGTCGTCTTATATTTCATACAGTTGACTGTTGACAAATATGATGCAGGGCAACAACTCCATAAATTAAGTTATACCCTAAAATTCAAGATATTGATGCAAAAAATGCTCCTATATGTGTTTTGCCTCGTATTTATATATATCACATATCACACAATATCACACAGGCAGCAAGAGAAATATCACACAAGTGCTGATTTTGTCCCGATCAATCACAAGCTTAAATGTGATTTTATGCAACAGTTCGGTAAATAAAAAGTTGATATTTTGTTATATTTTAAACACAATGTTATGTGTTTTTGCTCAATTTTGCAGAGAACTTATTACCTTTGAAGCCAAGGCAGAATTGTTGCAAACAATCTCATTCAAAAAGATACTCCCGAACATTAGCATGACGCTTTTGGTCACGAGAAACACAAGAGCCAATGGCATTTCACAACCAAGGCTGATCTAACTTGGTTAGATCTGATCTGGCGGGCGTCATTTTTTAAATTTATTTACGCACAAACAAACTGATCTTTACGGTGGACGAAGATGTATTGTGTCTATTCCTCTCACAAATCAATAATTTTGCCTCGGATGACTTGGAATATTAATACTGTTTGAATAAATTATGACTGTAGCTGTATCTGCCAGTTATATCTTGTGTTTTATTGACAATAGGTTTAAGGGCAGGAGTAGGGTTGTGTTCGTAAATGTAAATGTAAATTTAATCATGATGATAAGATTTCCAGTGCCGTTTGCGTCAGCATTATGACGCCAAGGGTTTCTTGTTTCGACCCTACGCGTCAAAAAATGACACTAAAATGGTACCTTGTGCATCAGAAAGTGACGCCAAAGGGTCAATATGCGACAAGTTGGAAGTGAGAACGTGTTGCATAATCCATCAGAAAATGTCTAGGGAAAAAGAGCCTTTTCATTATGTGAAAACAGAACGGAGAATTTATGATCTATTTTATTTCAATGGCCGGACACAAATATCATCAGACCAGTCTGAATGATTGTGCCTCTATCACATGTGGCAATAAAATAACGTTGGCCTGGTGACACAGCGTACCTTTAAACACTTCAGGACGGGTCATATATTATAAACTTTGAGACACAGTGTGATGTGGCCACCAATCAACTTAAGAGCCGATGCAGAGAGATATGCAGAGAGTGCAGCACAGAGCGTTTGATGCCAGAGGTGTGTTGAATCTGGTCCAAGAGCCTTTGGGGTTCAGTGCTGGAGCTCTTAAATGCTATCTGGTTTCAGAGTCCTTGGGTATGCAAAGTCAGGAGCAGATTTATGCATGAACACACTGCGCACATTTGCTCACACACACACACTCTTGCTGCCTTTGTTAAATTCTCCTTTTACGCCATTTCCAGTCTTGCATCCCCTGGGGTTTCCAGCGTCTTCCAAGAATAGACTGCACTCTGCTCTGGGATCAGCAGTGAGGCACACTGTACAGGCTGCAGTGAAACTGATATGTGTGTACTAGCTCTCTGAGCCTATAGGTCTTTTACACACACAGCTGGCTAGTTTTGCTTAATGTACTGGCCTCTTTTCAACCCCCCCCCCCAAAAAAAGCTTTTTCCACACTAAAAAACCCCACTTTATTAAACAATATTTGTCTCATTTTGCAGTAAAAATATTCAGATGTCATCAAAACAACATAAATTCCTGAGAAGCAAAGTTATGTTGGTTTTCACAAAAAATTATATTAAATTCAGTTTATGTATCCTCCCATCAACAGGTAGTGTTTTTTAGTTTTTAATATTTAAATTACAACAATGTTTACGCTTAAAACAAGAAACAGCTATTTGTAGATAAGGTAAGTAAAATATTATACGTTTAATTCATTAAATATGCATTTAAAATAAATTGTAATATAAAGTTGCTCCATGAATAATTTGACAAATAGTGTTTCGGTAACACTCTGCAATAAGGTGTCATTTGTTAACATTAGTTTATGTATTAACTAATATGAAAGAACAATGAACAATTACACTGTTAATCTTTGTTAATGCTAGTTAATAAAAATGCAGTTGCTCATTGTTTATGTTAGTTCACAGTGCATTAACTAATGCTAACAAACACAACTTCTGAGTTTAATAATGCATTAGTAAATGCTGAAATTAAAATTTAAACAAATGCTGTAGAAGTATTCATTTTTAGTTCATGTTAACTAAAGTAGTTAACTAATGTTAAAGGAGTCCACTTCCAAAACAAAGATTCACATATAATGTACTCACCTTCTTGTCATCCAAGATGTTCGTCTTTCTTTCTTCAGTCATAAAAAAAGCAAAAAAAAATTAAACGTGTTTCTAAAAATCTTAATATTATGCCGTTTTGTCCACAAGTAAATTAACAAAGTGTTTTCTAGTTTTTAATATTAAAATAAGAGCAAATTCAGATTTATGCTTTAAAAAATTGTGAAAGTGGTAAAAAAAAAAAAATTATTAAATATGTATTAAAAATCGTAATATTATACAGTTTTGCTCTACAAGTAAGTTGATAAATTGTGGTTTCTAGTTTTTAATATTAAAAGCAAATTCAGATTTATGCTTAAAACAAGAAAAAAAATTGTGAATGTGGTAAAAAAAAAAAAATTATTAAAAATCTTACTATTATGCAGTTTTGCTCCACGAATAAATTGACAAATAGTGTTTTCTAGTTTTTAATATTAAAATGACAGCATATTCTGATTTATGCTTAAAACAAGAAAAAAAAAGCAAAAACTTTATATAAAATTAATATAATGTAATATTGCCATCACTAATCATAATATTATGCAATTTTTCTCCACAAGTTAATTTATATTTTTCACACCAAAAGTACTAATTAAGAAATGATGTTTTTGCTCTAAACTTGTTTGCATCTATTTCAGATATTTTTCCTACTAATTGCTAATAAATGCCAATAATTTAATAACACTGTTAAATATAATCTTTAACAAATTTCAAAATGAATGCTACTACTTGTAGCATTTAAAACAGTTGACCTTAGTGAAAAAATAAATACATTTATTTCATACTAAGTATATGAAAAATACATATTACTTAATAAAAAATACAGTGCAATTAAATTTAAACTTTTAGTATACTAAACTGGTATATTTAAAGTCTGCTAAATTGCAACAACTAATTTTGTACTTAATGCACTTTAATTGTGTGGATGTAGTGTTGAAGTCAAAAGATATACTTAGTGGAAAAAGTGGAAATATTTAATACATATTTTGCATATAAAGATATTATTTAAAGATCATACAATCCATCAGTAGTGACATTAAAACATATTTTAGGCTTAATATTATGAAATGTGCATTGTGCACAAGTGGTACTCCAAATAAAGTTTAATTAAAACTTTCTTATATTTTTATATTAGTCTCAAGCAATATGTCAGCAAATATATTAATAGACTTGAACTTTAGTATAAAGTAAATGCATTTACTTTTTTTACTAGGGGATTTTAGTGTTGTTGTTTGTTTGTTTGTTTTTACATTTTATATCAAATTTTAATATCAGCTATTTATTGGTTATTGGCCTTCAGATAAAAATTATTACTGACTCATGGTTTAGGCCAAAAGTATTTTAATATCAGTGAATCTTTATATAATTTATATGATCAATAATATATACGTAGATAATTAAACACACACACACACATATATATATATATATATATATATAATCAAATAAAGCACACAATACACAGGTACTGCTCATTGTGTGCATGTGAACGCTATGATTTGTCGCATCAGAGCCAGATGGAGCAGGAATCTCTGAGTGAGGCTTTGGCTCAGGCTTGTTTTTCTAATAGTATCACAGATCAAATTGGGCAGCAGTGAGAGTGTCAGCATCTTTGTGCAGCTTTTATATTTGAGTGTCAGTCGGGAATCCAGTGCCAACCAGTTGGCATCAGCCATGAGAAATCACTTCCTTTGCAGACCTCTTTATCAAAGACACAGAAAGACATGGGTTTCTATGCGTGTAGGTGGACAGGAGACAGACGGAGAGAGTGAAGGAGGCAGACAAAGAGAACATGATTGTGCGAGAATACGTTTTGTAGTGTGCCGCAGTTGTATGTTACATTTTCATTTTTGGGTGAACTATCCCTTTAACGTATTTTTGTTGTCCAAGCTAACCAGACAGTTGAATGATTGATGCTTTTAATCGCTGTCCCTTCCTTTCATATGTTTGTACCTGAATAATTTCACATTTGAGCGCTCTTGTGTGGGCACTTGTGTTTTGATTGTGACAGCTCCCTTGTGAGCGAAAGCCGAAGTCCTGCAGTGATAACCGTTTCAAAACACAAGTAAATAAATAAGCAAGACATTATTAAACCAAACAAGGTCATGAAAGCGTGAAGTGTCAAACGTCTGAGTGGAAATTTAAATTCGAGCACAGACTGTTTACTTTGGGGCCCTGGTGGCACAGAGCATGAGCATTTCATCTGTCACAGCGTGACAAGCGCTTCAGTACAGATCAGAGTCTCACGACAATACCTGAGCCAGAATAATTCATCCAGACAGTTATTTACTTCACTAAAGACAAGTGTAAACTTCAGCAGTGATTTGCACCGTGTGTAGGACTGATCTAACGCTAACATTGAAGGGATGAATAAGACTTTTATTGCTTTTTTACTCATTTTGTTTGGGCTTTGCACTATAGTAGCTTGTTTCTGCCAGTGAATAAAAATAAGGTAATTACGACTTTTGTCTCACAGTTCTGACTTTTTTCTTGCAATTGCAAGTTTACATCTTGCAATTCTGACTTTTTTTATTGTGAAATATAAGCTCATAGGATAGGAGATAAAAAATCAGAATTGTGAGATATAAATTCACAGTTCTTACAAATATAGTCAGAATTGTGAGATAAAACTTGCAACTGTATGAAAATTGTTGTAAGAATTAAACTAGCAAGTATGAGAACAAATTGCAAGTTTATATACCACAATTCTGACATTTATTGCTTTTTATTTTATTATTTTTTATACGTTTTTTTCCCGCTCAAACCTGACTTTTTTCCTTGTTATTTCAAGTTTACATCTTGCATTTCTTTTTCTCAGAATTGTGACATATAAACTTGTAACTGCACAATTCTCACAATTCTGAGAAAAAAAGGCAGAATTCTGAATTTATATCACACAATTGTGAGAAAAAATGTCAGAATTGGAAGTTAATATGCAACAATTCTGATATTTATTGCTTTTGTATTTTACTCATTTTGCATGATCTTTGCACTATGAAAGCTTGTTTCTGCTACTGAATAAAAATAAAAAAGTAATTGTGATTTTTTTTTTTTTATCTCATAATTCTGACTTTTTTCTTAGAATTGTGAGATATAAACTTGTAATTGGGAGTTATAAAGTCAAAATTGTGAGATTTAAGAAAATACTAAGTCTTTTTTTCCTCAAAACTGGACTTTATAACTCGCAAAAAGTTAATATCTCAAAATTCTGAGAAAAAAAGTCAAAATTGTGAATTTATATTTAGAATTTAGAATTTTGACTTTTTTTCTCACAGTTGTGAGTTTACATTTTGCAATTCTGACTTTTTTCTCAGATTTTTGAGATATAAAATTGTAATTGCGAGTTATAATGTCAGAATTGCAAGATGTAAACTCACAATTCATAAAAGTCAAAATTGTGAGATATAAACTTGCAACTGTGAGAAAAAAGGCAGAATTGCGAGTTGCAATTCTGACATGTGTTGCTTTTTTCTCAGAATTGTGAGATATAAACTTGTAATCAGGAGTTATGAAGTCAAGATTGTGAGATTAAAAACTCACAACTGTAAGAAAATAATCTTTTTTTTTACTCAGAAATGAACTTTATAACTTGCAATTGCAAGTCAATTCTGAGAAAAAAGTCAGAATTGTGAGTTTATATCCCGCAATTCTGACATTTATTGCTTTTTACTAATTTTACTTTGGTCTTTGCACTATGGAAGCTTGTTTCCACCACTGAATTAAAAAAGGTAATTGCAACTTTTTATCTCTCAATTTTGACTTTTTTCTCACAGTTGCGAGTTTGCACAGTTACATCTTGCATTTCTGACTTTTTCTCAGAAATCTGAGATATAAACTTGTAATTGCAAGTTATAAAGTCAGAAACATATAAGCTTGCAGTTCTGAGAAATAAAGTCAGAACTGTGAGATAAAAACTTAAGAATATGGGCTTTTTTCCTCAGAATTGGTCTTTATAACAATTGATAAAGGTCAGAAATAATAGAAAAAAAAGTCAAAATTGCAAGCTTGTATCACATAATTTTAGGAGAAAAAGTCAGAATTGTAAGTTTATTTCACACAAGTGTGAGAAAAAAGTTAAAATTGTGAGTTTATATCCTGCAATTCTGACATTTATTGCCTTTTTATTCATTTTGCTTAGGCTTTGCACTATGAAAAGCTTTTTTCCACCACTGAATAAAAAAAAAGCTCATTGCAACTTTTTAACTCACAGTTTTGACTTTTTTTCCTCACAGCTGTGAGTTTACATTTTGCATTTCTGACATTTTTTTTTGTCAGAATTGTGAGATATAAACTTGTAATTGTGAGTTATAAAGTCTGAATAGCGGAGATATAAAATAGCAATTCTAAGAAATAAAGTCATAATTGTAAATAACTCATCTAACAAGAAAAAAGTCAGAATTTTTAAGAAAAAAATCAGAATTGTGAGATATAAATTTGCAATTGAAAAAGGTCAGAGTTAGGAGAAAAAGTCAAAATTGCGAGCTTATATCACATAATTGTAAGAGAAAAAGTCAGAATTGTAAGTTTATTTCACGCAATTGTGAGAAAAAAAGTCAGAATTGTGAAATATAAACTCACAACTGTGAGACAAAATCAAGAATTGAGTTTATATTGTGCAATTCTGACATTTATTGCATTTTTATTCATTTTTCTTAGGCTTTGCACTATGGAAGCTTGTTTTCACCACTGAATAAAAAATAGCTCATTGTGACATTTTTAGTCAGAATTGTAAGATATAAACATGTAATTGTGAGTTATAAAGTCTGAATTGCAGATATAAACTTGCAGTTCTGAGAAATAACGTCAGAATTGAGATGAAAACTTAAAAGTATTGTCTTTTTTCCCACAGAAATGGTCTTCATAACTCACGGTTGTGAGAAAAAAGGTCAGAATTTGCAGAAAAAAGTCAGAATTGCGATTTCACATCATGCAGTTGTGAGAAGAAAAGTCAGATTTGCGAGTTTATATCACATAATTCTGAAAAAAAAATTTCTTAAGTGGCAGAAACAGGCTTCCATATTACACAATTTCTTTTAAAAAACAGTTTTTATTTGCTACTTACTCTCTTGTAGGAAACCTGTTAGTCGTTAAGGACCCATGAGACTAAAATAAGAAATACCTCTGTGGTTAAAATGCTGACACATGCAGATATTTTCCAAACACTGAGAGACATGCATTAGCAATGAATATGCTTTTTCTCCCAAGCGCACGGGGCACAGCGGTACGTCTTGTCTTCAGCTCACATGTAATGATAACAGATCAAAGCAAACCTTCTTCCATCAAAGCCTTTTGTTGCACAAATGAGCTAAATGAGTGAACGAGCGCTACCCTTATCTTCCCTTTGTCCTCTTATTTTAGTATGTGTGTAGGCACATTTTTATTCTGCAGTTTCTTGTACCCTGATCTGCTGCTCATTATCAAAGAGTGTTTGACACATATAGTGGGAGGAATAGCAGCAGTTTTCCCTGCTTTAACCTGCTTCTGTAGCGAACACAATTGCACCATTAACTCAAAGGCCACTTTATGAGACATAGCTGCTTGTTAAAGGAACAGTTCACCGAAAAGTCATATGTGGATGACAGTGTTAAGTGTTAAGACGATGATGAAAAATATTCGTTAAGGACATTTTTTCTGTGACAAAGACGAGACGTTGACGAGCTAATAACATCTGATGAAAAAAGTATGCCGCCTCTTTGTTAACAAGACGAGACGGGACGAGAATGTTATTTGAGGACTACCGGACATTGAAAATACATCCTATAGGCTTACTGTCCTCTTTCAAAATGTGCGTCTCTGTTATTAGGTTGCAATTGGATAAGGGGCGTTTGCATGTCTAGTCTCAGTATGGCAGCCAAGGCTACCAAAACGCGAACTTGCGATCTGAAACAATGGCCTCAGCACCTGAAGGGCTAAGGATAGAGTCACCAGATGTCCTGTTTTCCCCGGTAGTCACAATTCATTGTCAATTAACTTAAAGTTAACTTAAAGGAATCGTGCTGATAGACACACCAGAATTGCGCTCTCTCGCGCAGGCTCCACTTCTTCTGTTTTCAGACAGCGTGCGATCAATTCTCAGTGTTCAGATGCACACACAGCAGTCCAAATGTCTATTATGTTGAGCATCTCACGTAAATTATGTAAGTTGGCTTAAGCGAACGTAAACAGGTGGGTAAAAACTGAATGTGTCAGTATTACATGCATGTCTTCCGTCTTAAAGGGACAGTGTTCCTAATTTAATACCTATCTGTTATTAATGTTAACCCTCAAAGACCGAGACAGCCGCCCGCGGCTAAAAATAACTATTGTTATTAAATGTCTAATAACTTTTTTTTTTGATTTAAAAAGTACCGCAAAGTTGAGATCCTCCACTTTTTTCCTGTATCATGTTTGTCTCCTTTGGATATTCAGAGGCTGCGTAGTGAACGTGATTACGTCATCACTTTTTGATTGCATTGATTTGCCAGAGAAACCAATGCATTTCGTTCCTCTCAGCCAAGCAGGAACGATTGTTGATGCTCAGTCCCACCCCCGTGTCCAGATTGGTTCAAACTGTCATCTATTCAACCAATAAACATAGTTTTTGGACTTTTGAACCACAAATTAGCATGTTTCTTTGGAAATTTGAACAAACTCAAAGTGAAAGTAAAGTACGTCGTGCGTGCATGAAAACAAACACAAAATAGCACATTTGCATGACAGCACTCTCTAAAAAAGCATAGAAAAACACACACAGAGCACTTTGACACAAAACAAAACAAAAGCAAGGATGAAACAGCAGTACATGTCCGATAATGCGCTGGAATTTGTTTTCACGTCGCTATGCGCTGTCCCGGTAAAACGCGAATACTGCCAGTGGATCGATCCATTTGACTGTTATATTATGGCAATTCTTCTCATATAGTTTATAAAGAACATTTGCACTATTTTTTTTTCTGTTGCACTCTGTATATTTTCTCTCATTTTGTGTGTAGTTTGTGAATCATTTGCATTGTTTGTATATTTGTTGCACAAGACCATTTGTGCAGTTGTTTTCACTACTTGCTGCACTGTTTGCATTTGTTGTTCATACTCTGAAAATATATTTCTCTGAAAAACAAAAACTCACCTTTTATTTTTTTTTTTTACTTGTGTTTTCTTATTACATAATACTGTTTCCATTTACTTTACTTCCTAAACATTTTTGAACACATCTATATTACAATAAACTAAATAGACTTTTTTACTGAAAAGCGCCTATACCAACATTGTAATAAATGGCTATAACTTGCTTGGGGAATGTTATATGTAGATTAAATTTTATTTTGAAGTGTAAAACACCCAAATACAACTTTCTAAAGAAAAAAATCTAAACTTCATGAGTTTCTGTTTGAGTACACAGTAAAAAACCTCCAACTGTTGCTTGCGATTTTCTTAAAAATTTGGAAATTCATTCATTCTTACAGAAGACAAAAGGAAAATTGTGCCTTTAAATTAGCTAGGCTGAAACTTCACATTCTCCTGTTTACAATGATATATAGCACTTGATGCTGACTGCTAGAATAGGTCTGAAAAAACAAAGAAAAGTGCAGGCGTGTCAGGTGCCCCGAAAATGTCCTAGGTCTTTAAGGGTTAAAGGAGAAGTCCACGTCCAGAACAACAATTTTCAAATAATTTACTCACTGCCCCCTTGACATCCACGATGTTCATGTCTTCTTTCTTAAGTCGTAAAGAAATTGTTTTTTGAGGAAAACATTTCAGCATTTTTCTCCATATAAATAAGATAAGAGATAAGATAAGATCCTTTGTCTTTGGCTGGGATCGTTTACAATCGCATTTGGGATCATTTGTAGCCGCATTTAAACTGCATTTTGGAAGTTCAAAATCTGGGCACCATATCAGTCCATTATATGTGGAAAAATGCTGAAATGTTTTCCTCAAAAAACATAATTTCTTTACGACTGAAGAAAGAAAGACATGAACATTGTGGATGACAAGTGGGTGAGTAAATTATTTGTAAATTGTTGTTCTGGAAGTGGACTTCTACTTTAACCAACAAAAGATGTAAAATAAATGTATAGCTTATATGTTAATTAAACTGTATCTGAAAAATGAGTTTACTTTGTGTCTCTAGCATATTTGTCTTGTTGTGCCTCTTTTTCAAAAATGATAAATTATATATATATATATAAATTAACAACTAAAAATTATATAATAGTAAGTAAAAGTACAAGTATAATAATAAGTACTACTTTTTCCATACTGTTAAAGGGATAGTTCACCCAAAAATGAAAATTGTAGTCATTTATTTAAGTTTTCCCAAATTCAATCCTTGATTCAAAATTATCATAAGCTTTGATTTTTGTCTAAAGAATTAATGATTATTTTTGTTTAAAGACTAAAATAGCTACCAAAATAAATGCTGGTAATTTCAGTTTGACTAAAAGTTGACAAAAATGTAATGACTTTTCGTCGACTAAAACTATGAAAGACTCAAATGACTAAAATGTGACTAAGACTATTAAGCATTTTCGTCTCAAGATAAAGACTAAGACTAAATCAAAAATGCCTGTCAAAATTAAGACTGGTGGATGAGTTTCCCTCAAGCAATCAAAGATGCAGATGAGTTTGTTTCTTTATTGGAACAGATTTGTAGAAATTGAGCATTTCAGGACTGTCAGAGCAGTGCGAAAATGAAATATTCAGTTTTCAGGAGCAGTTCATGTCAGTGAACTCATGGCAAATTACAAATCTGTTGTTGTTGCTTTGGCGGTACAACATTTCTCCATCTCTGCCTTCCTACATTGTGTTGTTGAGGCTACAGATTCAATTTTGTTTAGCCCTGATCCCTGGCAGTTTTATTGACTTTTGGTCTGTTTCAGATTAGTTTTAAACTGCTTCTGAAGAAGCAACTAGTAAGAAAATCAGAAAAAGCTGCAGAGCCATGATAGTCTGTTTAGTGTCTGCCTGTGTCACTTCTATTTGCAGGCTTTTTGTACTCTGAAAAAATGTACTCTCAAATTTAAACAAAACAATAATTGGATGAGACTGCAGTTAATTATTTATTAGAAATTAACAAATAATGTTTGGAATGTTTTTGTGGCTTGTTAAGAACATTCCAGTCAGTAAGTTGCTTGGATACTTTGAGATTTCTGGCAAATATGAAAATTCTGTTATGATTCGTTCATGTAGTTCTGAACCCATATGCTGTTGTATTTCTTAAAAACACAACAAAAGAGAAGTATGTCTGTCCAACTCTTTTTGCTAAAATAGCAGTTAATAGTGATGTCTGTCAGTAAATGACAACATTTTTATATAGAAATTTAAAAACTGGTATCAGATGATGTAAACTGATATGCTAAAATGTAATGTTCACAATGTGCCCGTAAAGTATATATTGCTGTCTGCTATCAAGCCAGCATGGCTTTAATTGGCTGCTTAGCAACTCCTGTAGGTGAACAGACGAGAGGCTGGCATCAAGTTTGATTTACAATACTGCAATTAACAATCACTATCTTGTCCTCTATGCAGTTTTGTGGAAAATGAAAATGATTAGCTGCTTAGTGGAAACTGATCTTGGGTTTTCAGAATGGAAATGCATTTGATATACGATGGCTTTGTCAAAGGATGCAGCAGACAGCTGTAATTAGATGAGAACCAATTATTAACAAGATGATGACACGGAGAATGAACACCAGTTGTGACATGATGAATACACATTGATTCACATTTATATTAATTGGCAAAATTCTTAGATTTGTTATTGAATGGCAAAAAACAACAACAACAAAAAAACATACAATCTCATACTTTGGAAAGATAACTTATTATGAAAAGGTTGTGCATTATTCTGAACAGAGAATGGCTTTGGAATTTATGAATCTGAATTGAGGATGCAGAATTTTATTAATTCTATTAATTCTAATTATTTTATAAAATTCAACAAAAAGTAGAATGTAAAATGTAATGCCATTTACATTGCTGATTGCTGTAAATGTAGTTGCATTTTATTTTTAATTGTTCATTTTAAGCATGCTATCATACATACACACGCATACAAGTGTATATATACATACAGGTCAAAAGTTTACATACGCCTTGCAGAATCTGCAAAATGTTCATTATTTTACCAAAATAAGAGGGATCATACAAAATGCATGTTATTTTTTATGTAGTTCTGGCCTGAATAATATATTTCACATAAAAGATGTTTACGTAGTGCACAAGAGAAAATAATAGTTGAATTTATAAAAATGACCCCGTTCAAAAGTTTACATACACTTGATTCTTAATACTGTGTTGTAACCTGAATTACCCACAGCTGTGTTTTTTGTTTAGTGATTGTTGTTCTGAACAGTTAAACTGCCTGCTGTTCTTCAGAAAAATCCTTCAGGTTCCACAAATTTCTTAGGTTTTTCAGCATTTTTGTGTATTTGAACCCTTTCCAACAATGACTGTATGATTTTGAGATCCATCTTTTCACACTGAGGACAACTGAGGGACTCATATGCAACTATTACAGAAGGTTCAAACGTATTACAGAAACGTATTATCATATTACAGAAACATATTATTATATTACAGAAAAACGTGCACATCTTCTGTTCAAAAGTTTTCACCCTCCGTCTCTTAATGCATTGTGTTTCCTTCTGAAGCATGAGTGAGCATTTGAACCTTCTTCCATGTCTTTCTTTCTTAAGTCAAAAATTAAGAAGGTTTTTGAGGAAAACATTCCAGGATTTTTCTCCATATAGTGCATTTCAGTAGGTGCCAATGGGTTGAAGGTTCAAATTGCAGTTTCAATGCAGCTTAAAGGGTTCTACACAATCCCAAGGAATCCCAAGGCCAAGGAATAAGGGTCTTATCTAGCAAAACGATCTGTCATTTTAAAAAAAAGGAGACAATTTATATACTTTTTAACCACAAGTGCTCATCTTGCAATAGCTCTGTGACTTCCTGCATTACAAAATCACGTTGGAAAGGTCATGTGCGGTTTGTTTTTCGTCTGTGTTCTCCGGTTCAAAAAGGTAGGGCAAAAGACTCCATCTCATTTTCTCCTCCAACTTCAAAATCGTCCGACATAGTTATTTTATGACGTCTCTAAAGGGTGTTTGACATTCTTTGCACGTTCACTTTGTAAACACTGGGTCGGTACTTACGCCTACGTCTTTCCAACATGACTACAATGCATGAAGTTGAATTAGTGCAAGACGGGCATTTGTGGTTATATATATATATATATATATATATATATATATATATATATATATATATATATATATTTTTTTTTATTATTTATTTTTTTGAAAATGGCCAATCATTTCACTAGATAAGACCGTTATCCCTCGGCTGGGATCGTTTAGAGCCCTTTGAAGCTGCATTGATACCACTGAAGTCCACTATATGGAGCAAAATCATGGAATGCTTTCCTCAAAAACATTCATTTATTTTCGACTGAAGTAGTGTTGCTTTCGTCAATGAAAAATAACTAAATATCATCGTCAACGAACCTTTATCACATGACAAAAACGAGATGAGACGCTTCCGTGTCTGGAATGGATGTATTCTTGAGTCTATAAGGTAACAATAATATAATAAGATAGCCTTGTTTGAAATGGGTTTGGCTAAAAGAAAGTTTTGGTTTCGTCAATACTACTAGGTACTTATACTATATTCTGACTGGGTTAAATAGAATTGCATTGCTAAAAAGAGACTAAAATACAATTTTCATTGACTAAAACTAGACTAAATGTCATCAGTTTTTGTTGACTAAAACTAGACGAAAACAATTATGACTAAAATAAGACTAAAATGCTCAGACTTTTAGTTGACTGAAACTTGACTAGACTAAAAAGAGTATGAACATGACTAAAACGAATAAAAACTAAAATTACAGCTTCATACAAAGACTAGACTAAAACTAAAATTAAAACAGGCCGCCAAAAACAACACTAGATTGAAGAAAGAAAGATATGAACATCTTGGATGATATGGGGGTGAGTAAATTATCTGGAATTTTTTTTTCTGGAAGTGACCTAATCCTTTAAAGGCACAATATGTACGTTTTCGCAGCTAGAGGGTGCATATTCAAAAGAAACAAAGGCGTAGTGTGATGACCCAGTGATTGAGTGTGGAATCATGGTAGTTGTTGTCTTGCATCCTGTTGCAATCTGGGCCGCTGGAGCGAAACGAGGCCGCTGGAGCGCGATACACGGCTCGAAAGCATGCCACAGTCGACCACTTCTGCTTCTTCTGGTCATTCGTATGTAGGAAAAAGCATTGCTGTTTTATCATACTATATACATGTGAGTGTGTTAAAAGTTCTGTTATAATGCCTCTCTGTGCGTTCGCCACCTGTCTAATAAAATGCATAACATATAAAGTGTCTTTGGGGTTTCCATGTTCAAAACATTTGGGATAATGTAAGTACACAAGTCAGCAAAATATTTAACACTGTTCTAGTGGTTTTTGGATATTTTTGTAAATTTAGTAAATCCTTCCTGTCATTCTAATTGAAATTCAGCATCCTGTGGGATTTGGCCAATTCCATTTCCAGCTCCTAAATTAAAAAGCGAGCAAACTTGCTCAATCCTGTTGCCGTCTTTGTGAGTTTTAGTAAGGACGTGCTCTCTATTTGCAGACCAATTTAATAGTCTTTCTGTTTTGCATACTCAAATAATACTAACAAAATGTAGTTCTGACATATGGTGGTCATGTGGTAAATATAATCATGAAGTAAAAAATGTTGTAATGCATAATCACCACTAGAGGTCATTAAACTTTCTTCACTGATTACACGGCGCATTAAGTGAATCCAGGATGACAGAGTTCTCTATAGCTTTGATTTTTATCCTTTTATATTTTTTCTCCATCTATACCCAATCTCATTTGTGTAAGAGCCTGGAGCAGTGGCGATAACTGCGACGAGCGGCCGATGACTCAGCACATCCAGACAGAATCGGCCTATGGGGCGTTCATGCTTTGCTGTCTGTATGGAAATGGCAAGCTGTTCCTGCCACAGCCCTCTGCAATTGATGATATGACTAGAGCCGCCGCATGCCTGATGACTGCAAAATCTGCCATCTGCTTTTCTTAAGTGAAAATGCTATTGAAAGGAATGTGCACTTTCCGAATATGCTGCGGTAGAGGAAATTCAGAAAACGGCACAGTAAGAAGTATTCCTGAGCCAACCAGTGGTTAATCTTAAAAGAATAATTTTCTCAAAGATTACTCACCGCCATGTTGGTCCAAACATGTAGGAGTTTCTTTGCGATTCATTAATCCTGTGAGAGAATCATTCAGATTCAGCCAATTCAATGAAAAAAATCTTAACATTTTTTGCTCATGATTCAGGCTTTACTGAATGTAGATGTCAAGATTTTTGGCAAAAAAAACGAAATTAAATTAGTCTGCTCTGCTCCCAAAAGCTCATCCATCCATCCATCCATCTTTCAATCCATCTGTCCATCCATTCATCCATCTGTCCGTGTATCCATCCATTCGTCTATCTGTCCAGGTATCCGTCCGTCCATCCATTCATCCAGTCGTCCATCCTCTTTCTGTCTATCTGTTCATCCATTCATCTGTCTATCCGTCTATCCATCCACCCACCTGGCCGTCCATTATCCATCCATCGATCCATCCATCCGTCCACTCATCCATCCTCTGTCTGTTCATCCATTCATCTGTCTATCCGTCCATACGTTCATCCATCTGTCTGTCCATCCAACTATCCATCCATCCATCCATCCATCCATCCATCTACCCACCTGGCCATCCATTATTCATTCATCAGTCTGTTTGTGTATCCATCTGTCCATTCATCCATCCGTCTATCTTTCCATCCATCTGTCTATCTGTCTGTGTCTGTCCATAAATCCTGATGAATTTTGCCTTTGTAACTAAACTGAGTGACAAATATCTTTGAATTTCCTTACATGGAAAACTGAATCACACAAGTCACTCTCAATTCACAGTGGTGAACACAAAATCAAAATGCATTAATATTTAATTACTGATGTCTATTGTATGACTTCAGAAACGAACTTGTCGTGTTTTCAGCGTCTGCGTCTACACTTTACGTAAACTTTATCTCCAGAGCTGCTCTGAGAATTCACCTGAGTATTTCACTTTCTCATTTCATAAAACTGTCATTAGATAACATACAGAAGCTGAAAGGTCTTCAAAAGTGTTTTCCACTCAAAAAAGGTAGTAGAAACAAATTTTCACTCAGAAATTGCTAGTAAATTTCACAAATAATCAGTAATCTGAATCTCCCGTTTTGTTACGAATCATTGCCATAGTGCATCTTTTTTCCTGCTTATTGTAATTGCATTGAAAAAATGACCAGTTCCGTGAAGTAAAGAAAGTCATGGTTTTGGATCAACTTGAATACATAATGACAGACTTTGTTTTTTGGGGGTCAACTATCCCTTTAAGGTCTTTCTTTGAAATCAAGCAGACCCCTCAGCTTTGCTGTCCTTTATCAGGGCAGTTTAAATGTGCTGTGAAACTGCTTTCCATTCAAGCAAACACCCTGCTTAGTGAAACAGAAGATTTTAAAATCATCAGTTAATGTTAACCCAGTAGAGCATGAAGCATCAGAGCAGATGTTGCTTCTGAAAGCTATCCTCAAATGAACCGCGATCGCAGTCTTAAATGTGGCTTCTTTTTGCAGTGATACTCGTTGTTTTAGAAGGTGATGTTGAAAGCATGCTAACGTAAGCAAATGGAAGCTGCTTTTTAATTACACCGTGGCCTTAATGTTAATGAAATAAAATTGTTTTGGCTCATATTGATTTTCTGCGGAGCTCCCCTCCTGATGCAAGGAGACAAAGCATCGAGTTTAGTCGACACTCGCCCTGATCGATGAAGCCAGAGTGTGCGTCTGACTTAGGTGAAAAGCTGATTGGGTCAACCGACTTTTTATAATAAATCGTTCCTCAAAAGGAAATGGCTTTACATGACTTAGAGTTTGTTTGTGATGTTCTTGGACTAGCCTTACATGATCCTGCTGTATTGTCATCTCTATCTATCTGTCTGTCTATCTATCTATCTATGTAACTATCTATCTATCCATATGTCTGTCTAACCCTCTATCTGACTTTTCTGTCTATCCATATCTATATGTTCATCCATCCATCCATCCATCCATCCATTTCTCCATGTATCCATCAGTCTAACAATCCATCCATCTGTCTATCTGTGTATCCATTCATCCATTCATCTGTCCATCTATCCATCCATCCATCCATCATATCATTAATCCATCCATCCATTCATCTGTCAATCCATCTGTCTGTCCATCCATCCATCTGTCCATCGATTCATAGTTCTATCCATCCATCCATTCTGTCCATTGATCCATCCATCCATCTGTCCGTCTATTATCCATCCATCTATCCATCTGTCAATCCATCTATCTGTCAATCCTTCCATTGATTCATCTGTCTATCCGTCCGTCCGTCTATCCATCCGTCCATTTGTGTATCCATCCATCCAGCCTGTCTGTGTATCCATCTATCTATCCATCCATCCTCGTGTCTATTTGTTCATCCATCCGTAGATATTCATTCTATATCCATCCATCTGTTCGCCCATCCTTCCATCCAGCCGCCCATCCGCTCTATCTGTCCAACTATCTCATCCATCCAACCATCTGTCTGCCCATTATCCATCCACCCGTCTGGTCTATTATTCATCCATCCACCCATTTGTCTATCCATCTGTCCGTCGGGTCTATTTGTCCATCCATCCATCCATCCATGTATCTGTCCTGTATCCGTGTGTCTTTGTTCATCCATCTTGTTTGTCCATCCATCCATCCATCCATCCGTCCATTATTCATCCATCCGTGTCTATTTGTCCATTTATCCATCCATCCATCCATCCATCCATCTGTGTTTTTGTCCTCATTCATCCATCTATCTGTCTGTCTGTCCATGTATCCGGCCCATCTATCCATACATCCTATCCTTCCACCTCATCCATCCGTCTGTCTATCCATTCATCCATCCATCTGTCTCCCATCCACCCACCTGTCCGTTTATTCATTCATCCATCCTCATTCATTCCATTCATCTGTCTGTCCATCTATCCATCCATCCATCTGTCCATCCATCCATCCATCCATCCGCCATCTCTGTCCATCAATCCATCCATCCATCCATCTATTCATTCATCCATTCATCCATCCATCCATCTATCTGTCCATGTATCAGTCCATTTCTTATCCATACATCCATTCATCTTTCTCAATCCGTCCCATTCATCCATCCATCCATCCATCTCTGTCCATCTATCCATCCATCCATCCATCTGTTCATTCATCCATTCATCCATTCGTCTATCTGTCCATCCATCCATCCATCTATCTGTCCATGTATCAGTCCATCTATCCATCCATCCATCATCCATCCATCCGTCCGTCTATGCATGTATCTATCCATAAATCCATCTATGTCCTGACGAATTTTACCTTTGTAACTAAACTGAGTAACAAATATCTTTGAATTTATCAATTCTATGATAAATAGAATAGATATTCAATTCTGAATATCTTAAATTCGATGTACTTGCATGGAAATTTTAATTGCATACGTCACTCTTAGTTCGCAATGGTGCACAACCCTGATTTTATGTCAACACGAAATCTAAATGTATTATTTAAAGTGTAATATTTAACTATTGATGTCTTCATCTTATCAAGCATGATATATATCAGGGGTGCCCAAACTCTGTCCTGGAGGGCTGGTGTCCTGCAGAGTTTAGCTCCAACTTGCCTCAACACACCTCCTGGGAAGTTTCAAGTGTGCCTAGGTAGAGCTTGATTAGCTGGTTCAGTTGTGTTTAACTGGGGTTGAAGCTAAGCTCTGCAAGACAGCAGCCCTTCAGGACTGAGTTTGGGCATCCCTGATATATAACTTAAAATATTATGTAAAAAAAATCTCATCTCTTTACATGTAGTGCTCAGTACGGGTTCATCTTACTGGGGTTCAAGCAGAACACTTATGAAATACGACTGACTGATCAATAAACCACACAGAGGAACTGTAAATGGCATTTTGTGACCTGTATCATATCCCCTCAGAAATATTCATATGGCCTGTGGTTCTTCTGATATAATATCTGTCTTATGAATCATTCTGACACACTGATATCACATATTTTAAAATGCCAGAGATAGCAGGGACGTCTTGTGTTCTGCGTTAGGTAACTGTGTTCTCAAGATAAATTTATCTACAGAATGACAGCTGTCCCTGTGCAATGACATCAGCAGGGGACAGTGAAGATTAGAACCGAATGAAATATTTATTAAAGGTTTCAGTTTACATATCTGTAGCCTATCTGGACCCGAGAACCAGTCCGTATTCAGAACAATTCCATTTTCTAAAAAAATGCCACCTGTTTTTTCAGTCTCTTCATTTCCATTAACAGTTCTTTGATGCTGCATATGGAAAACACTAAACTAAAATATTCTGACAGTGTTTCTTGCAGGTTTTCAGAACTGATTATTCTACAACACCATTGCAAAAGAAATGCTGTTTTAGCTTTTTTTTTGCAGTCTGAACTGAATGTGATAAGATCCAAAGTCACTGCAGATGACACATCTTTCTGCTGTGATATTCTTTTAACCCAGTTCTTTTATATGAATTGTTTAAAATTAGTTATCGGTTTGAATCAGTGTTCACTGCTACATGCATCCACCTCCGAAAGCAATTTATTATATATGGAAATTATTATATTCAGTGACTTTTCCTACATTTCTTAGTGATATTTAGTGCCAGTTTATCAGAAAGTGTCGTTTTTGTTCTCTTTGACTCATTGGGTGAAAACGGTGCTTTATTCGCAAATGTTTTATGCAACATTCCAATTTTTTTGCATAAGTTAAAGGAGAAGTCCACTTCCAGAACAACAATTCACAAGTAATTTACTCACCCCCTTGTCATCCAAGATGTTCATGTCTTTCTGTCTTCAGTCGTGAAGAAATTATGGTTTTTGAGGAAAACATTTCAGGATTTTTCTCCATACAATGGACTTCATTGGTGCCCCGATTTTGAACTTCCAAAATGTAGTTTAAATGCAGCTTCAAAGGGCTCTAAACGATCCCAACCAAGGAAGAAGGGCCTTATCTAGTGAAACAATCAGTCATTTTTTTCAGAAAAAAAAAATTTGTATACTTTTTAAGCACAAAAGCTTGTGTAGCACAGGCTCTGGGATGCCTGTCCACAACACTACGTACTATTGAATCATGTCAAAAGGTCACGCCGAACATAGGCGGAACTGCAGACCCAGTGTTTACAAAGCAAATGCACAAAGACTAAGAAAGTGCAAGTAAGTCAAATGCTGTTTACAAACAAAAAGGTACAACGATGTCAGGCGATTCTGAAGTTGTAGGAGAAAATAAGATGGAGTTTTTCGTCATACTCTACCTTTTTGAGCTGGAGTACACAGACGTGATTCGTAGTAGTGATGGGAAGTTCAGATCATTTTACTGACTCGGACATTCAGCAAAATGAACAAATCTTTTTTCGAGTCAAATATATAATTGAGCAAAATATAATTAAAATGTTACGTGTTACTTCCCTAACACATCTCCTGCTTACACAAACGTTGATCAAACTACAAACAAGACAAAACTATAATGCTATAAGAAACAGAAAAGATTAATTCATTGTTTACGTGGGTCTTTAGTCTATGATTAGCTCACCTCACCTCTTATCTGACAAGTTTTTGGGTTTGAGTCGTTCGTTCATCACATGACAGCCCCATAAGATGAACGAACACCTCGAAAAACCCGAAGACTCGAAACAGGTGAACTAATTCCAGTACAGAACCTAATAGGATGTTGCGCATGCGCGACTGAACGAATCACTCCCCGAGACGACTCGTTTTTTCTGAGTCACATTAAAGATTTGTTCAAAATGAACGAATCATTCAAGAAAGACCCATCACTAATTCGTAGCATTGTGCATCCCAGAGCCTGTGCTACACGAGCTTTTGTGCTTAAGTGTACACATTTTTATTTTTCGAAAAAAATGACAGATCGTTTCGCTAGGTAAGACCCTTCTTCCTCGGCTGGGATTGTTTAGAGCCCTTAAAAGCTGCATTTCAACTACATTTTGGAAGTTCAAATTCGGGGCACCAGTCAAGTCTGTGGAGAAAAATCCTGAAATGTTTTCCTCAAAAACCATAATTTCTTTACGGCTGAAGACAGAAAGACATGAAGATCTTGGATGACAAAGGGGTGAGTAAATTATTTGTAAAATGTTGTTTTGAAAGTGGAGTTCTCTTTTAAATTCGCAACTTTGGATGGAAATATAGCTATTGATAGTTGGGACTATTCCTTGCACTTACCATGCCTACATGTCTTGCAATAATTTATCCAGTGGGTTATTTGCTATTAGATGTCAGAAAAGCCTGTGTTTAGTGATTTGGGGCCAGATTTACTACAGCTTGTGTCAGCATTAAAAAACTACTGTCACAGTGAAGAATTAGCACTGAAAAGGCATGGACAGTTATTTTTGCACCTCGCCTTATTGCATATGCATTTGCAGGAGTTTCCCCTTCAGACACAAAATTTATGGGAGGAGAGTATTTAAATGAATCACACAAGGTGATTTACTAAGCTTTTCAGTAGTAAATTTATTTACATTTAAATTTATTTAATGCCATTATTTAATGTCTACCAAAAAGCATGCCTTAACCTATTTTGCACCTGTGTTGTAGAGTACACCTGATTATCATCAGCTCCTACACTCATTTGCACTGCTTTTGGTAGATTGCATTGATCGTAATGGAAATGCGCTAGCTGCGTTTGTGTTCCTTAATATGCACATTGTCAGTAGAAAAGCCACGGGTGCTTTTTTGTGAAATTGCGCTCTCATGCTAATTTGCCATTTAGTACATCTAGAAGGAATTTCAGCTAGCATTATCAGTTAGCATTAGCATGAGCTGGCACACACTGCCCCCTCGGTAATTCAATTCGGTTGATGTTAGTAGGTATTTCAGCTGTCCAGGAGGCAGAGAACGCATTATCCCTCACTCCTCTGGTCATTTAAGTAAGTGGTCTAATGTGCTAGTTGCTCTGTCAGCCACCACATACAGACCTTTATTCTCGGTAACTAAATTAGTTTCTGCACTAGACCACTCACTTAGGCCCACAGAAACTAATGGACTTCTGAAATTTTCTCTGCCTGTCAGTATGCAATCACTCTGAATTATGCAGCGTCAATCAGTGGCTCCATCTTGAATACAAGCATTCATTTCTGAGCAGTATTGTAATTTCGGAGAATTTTGGCCTCCATACTAAACTGTTTGATGTTTTTCTACCTTTTACATTATTTTTGCATGAATTGTTTTGTTTCATAATAATTTTACTAATTAAACGTCCTATAAAAGGCAGTTTCATGGACATTGTGGCAAACCGTCCCATAGTGTGACAACATGCCCCGGTGTGTTCAGTGAACTGTATATACATAAACTGACTTTCAAAAATAAAGCTACCCTGAGAAATATTCACAGCTAAATGTGTGGCAACTAGCATCGCTCTCCTAAATGTGTGTTTACTTTAAAAAAGTGTAAGTTTATCAGTGGATGCTCAATAAATTGATGAAGTTCATTATAGTGATTCATTCCTGTAATCTGCTGGACTGCCAGCCGGATAGAAAGTATTACTGTCATTGATTGTATATCAGTAATGAGAAGAGACTGGCTTCCTCTGAGCAACACTAATAGACTTTGAGCTGACTAATTAAATGGTGTGCTTAAAAAACAATTTCATGAGATTAATTAGCACACCTCCGTGGAGTCAGGGAGCAAGCTTCTGCTCTGTCGTAAAAGATTGGAAATCTGTCTTTCTCGCTCCGTCATGCTCATACAGAGTTGGAAGACTTCAGGGCCTGGAAAATAAATGGAAATTACAGTTAAAAGTCATGCATGGAAATTTCAGTTTTAAATATATACACTTTTCTAGATGTAATCTGCTTTAAACTCTTTCAGGGTTTATGCTGTGGTACAGATAATTTTATTATGCTCTTGACATATTAAGAGCTGTTCTGTTCATGATTCGTGTCCTTCAGCTCTCTCCGCTATCTGATCTTAAAGTGAAAAAAAAACAAAAAAATTCAACAGCTAGATATTGCTCTTTGTAAGTGCTTGTGTAGAGTATAACATGCTCATATACCAGTGAGTGTGATTGTATTAGTGAATGGGTGCCGTCAGAATGAGAGTCCAAATAGCTGATAAAAACATCACAATAATTAACAAGTAATCCACACAGCTCAATTAATATCTTGTAAAAAGCTGCATGTTTGTAATAAACAAATGCATCATAAGACATTTTAACTTTAAACTGTTGATTCTGACCAGTTCATAGGACCAGAGTCCATAATCCATAATAATGGTTTTAAAAAGAACCATTTTGGACTGTGTTCGCTCTGAATGGTGCTTGATATAGTTTACATACACCTTGGAGAATCTGCAAAATGTGAATTATTTGACCAAAATAAGAGGGATCATACAAAATGCATGTTAATTTTATTTAGTACTGGCCTGAATAAGATATTTCATATAAAAGATGTTTACATATAGACCACAAGAGAAAATAATAGAGGAATTTACTTTTCAAAAGGTTACATACGCTTATTTCTTAATACTGTGTTGTTACCTGAATGATCCACAGCTGTGTTTTTTTGTTCAATGATAGTTGTTCTTGAGTCCCTTGATTGTCCTGAACAGTTAAACTGCCCGCTGTTCTTCAGAAAAATCCGTCAGGTCCCACAGATTCTTTGGTTTTTCAGCATTTTTGTGTGTTTGAACCCTTTCCAACAATGACTGTATGATTTTGAGATCCATCTTTTAACATTGAGGACAACTGAGGGACTCATATGCAACTATTACAGAAGGTTCAAATGCTCACTGATGCTCCAGAAGGAAAAACAATGCATTAAGGGCCGGGGGGTGAAAACTTTTTGAATTTGAAGATCCTTGAAAATGTAACTTATTTTGTCTTATGGGCAACATATAGGTATCTTCTGTAGCTTCTGAAGGGTATACTAAATGAAAAAATATGATATTTAGGCGAACTAAGAAAAATGTACACATCTTC
This sequence comes from Labeo catla, assembly GCA_012976165.1. NCBI lineage: Eukaryota > Metazoa > Chordata > Actinopteri > Cypriniformes > Cyprinidae > Labeo > Labeo catla. The sequence goes on from VONZ01000307.1 coordinate 423,412, forward strand.
ATTCTGTTCAAATGTTTTCACTCCCTGGCTCTTAATGCATCGTTTTTCCTTCTGAAGCGTCAGTGAGTGTTTGAACCTTCTGTAATAGTTGCATATGAGTCCCTCAGTTATCCTCAGTGTGAAAAGATGGATCTCATATCATACAGTCATTGTTGGAAAGGGTTCAAATACACAAAAATGCTAAAAAAACCACCACAGAATTTGTGGGACCTGAAGGATAAAAAAATCAATTACATTTTATTTTAAATAGCATTTAAATAGCATTTATGCTGGTAATGTTTTTGGCCTGTCCAACACTTAAAACATAAGCATGTTTCTGTTACTCCTCTAAAATATTCTATATTTGATGATTTATGAGGTTTGACTGAGGAAGGGCCATCATGCAATGTCAATCCTGTTATTATTTTTAAAATGTAAATTGATACAATTATGTCTTAATTAATCAATATCTACAAGTAAAATCATTTCAAAGCGCACAGTATGTGCTTTTGTGAATTTGAATATTAGCTAGCAATTAGCAAATTTGTTTGAAATTGTCAAACCTGTTACTGTCAACCTGTTACTTTTTAGAGTAACAGGTTTTGACACACGGGTAACAGGGATGACCTTGATTAGGTTTGACCAGTAACGCTTGTGTCGGTAACAGGGTTGACAAAAATACCAAAAAATGATGTAGAAAAATAGTCATAAAATAATAAATTACATAGGAGAGGGCACAATACACTTTCTTGTCATTTTAAGGTGTCTTCATTTTTAATGGATAATTAAAAAATATTGATTAAACTTATTTTACATTTTTTTCCAAGTGAAAAAGGCACTGATTTCATGGAATGACCTGTATGTAAACTTCTGAACCAGGTCATTTTTATAAATTCAACTATTATTTTCTCTTGTGGACTATATGTAAACATTGTTTATGTGAAATATCTTATTCAGGTCAGCACTAAATCAAAAATAACATGCATTTTGTTTGATCCCTTTTATTTTGGTAAAATAATTAACATTTAGCAGATTCTGCAAGGTGTATGTAAACTTTTGACCTCAACTGTATTTCTCTCCTGATTCAGATGAGAAAGCAATATTATGGATAGCGGATTTGTATTTAAACAAGAAGCCAGTAGTTAAAGGGGTCATCGGATGCTAAGTTGATTTTAACATGTTGTTTGAACATTAATATGTGTTGGCAGTGTATGTACAAATCTACCCTATAATGATAAAAATCCGTACAGTGGTTTTTAATTAATCTGTAAAAATAATATCCCCTTTTTCAAATCGAGCCATTCTCAGATGCCTGTCGTTGTGGCGTCACACTGACAGAGGCCACTCCCACAATAGTTGATTGACATGAGCTCTTCAGATCAGCTGTAACAGTCCGCCCTCTTTGTTTCGATGCCGGAGCAGGGATGTAAGTTAGACAAGAATATCTCCGATTGAGCGATTGAGGTATTGTGTTGCTGGATGTGATAATGAACATAGTGGTCGTCATTTACTCCCGACATCTGAGCCGCTGAAGATGCAGTGGATTACGTTTGTTTGTGAAGGGAATGCGCCTCCCGATCTACATATATCCGTCTATGTTCGCGCAAATCATTCATGATCCAGCTTCACTTACAGCAGAAGTGAGTATAAGGGTTTTTTGAATCTTTGCGATCACCTTTCCTAATAATGTGCTAGTTAGCAAACTTAGTCTCGTCTCTCCACAGAGAGAAGAGAGGGGCGGGACGAGCAGAGCTTATTAACATTTAAAGCCGCCTCAAACAGAATGAGATGATTTTTGCAGAGCTGATTTTGGCAAGGTAAAAAGGGTGTTGTTTTACACAACCACTGAGAATTTTTAACCAAAGTATATTATAGACTTTTCATTAAGACCCTGAAGAATCATATCAACTCATCCGATGACCCCTTTAAAAATGTCTTTATGATAGATTTGTTTTTTACAAAAACTAATCTTATGACTTCACAAGATGTTTATTAATGGACTGGAGTGGTGTGGATTACTAGTGGATTATTGTGATGTTTTTATCAGCTGTTTGGAGTCGCATTCTGACGGCACCCATTCACTGCAGAGGATCCACTGCTGAGCAAGAGATATAATGCTAAATTTCTCCAAATCTGTTCTGACAAAGAAACAAACTCATCTACATCTTGCATGACCTGAGGGTGAATAAGTTTTAAGCAGATACTCATTTTTGCTGAACTATTTATTTAATGTAGTCATAATATAGAAATAATCCTCAGAGGAGCATCACAGGTAATGAACATGCTCTTATGTGGTGGTTCATGTGTGCCATTGACCTAAGTCTAAATCTCGCTCAGTCCTTCAGGTTTAATTGCATGGAGTAGGCATAACTAAATGCATTAAAGCTTCAGAAACACTAACCCAAATCCATTTAAAAAGGTTATTTTGGTTGAAAGGGCCTAATTGCAAAGAAGACTTTTCTTCAGTTTAATTAAGTTCTTTTTTGAGTACTTATACAACGCTTTCCAGTGCTTCACGAATGCGTTGCGCAGTAACAGACTGACCTCTGTGCAGCCTCTGATCAGCGATCTGACCTTCATTATCATATCATATCCTGCTCAGCTTGACTGTATCGAGCGGGTTAGCATTTGACAGCGCTTCTCCAATAGGTCAGTGCTGAAGAGCAGATGGATTACCGTAGTGGAGCGTTATTGATTTCGCTGCATTATAATGCCATAGCCAGTATGACATTCTGGGCCGTAATTTGACCGTGATGTGGCAGATCACTCGATAGATCTGAGACGAGTTTCCAGGCATGACGTCACACTCCAACGCATCTGTTTACCCAAAAATTTTAACAGATGCCTGCACGCTAAAATGTGAAATTCATACCTATTTGTTTTTGCATGTCATGTCTCAATGCACATCAGAAAATATTTACTTATAGGATGTAAATGAATGTTGTTTTTCCAAGTTTCTGTAATCTCGTGGAAAACTTGTGTCCATGTGTCAGTAGAGATACACTCAGCTCTTATTGAGCTGATTGGAAATAATGCGCTCCTCGTGCAGGAGGTAACAATCCCAGCAAGAGGAAATGAGACAAATGATGAGGAACTCGGTGACAATGAGCAGACCACATCTCACCACGCGTTCGCTCCAGCATGAGCCGGCTATTCTGAGCGCTGAGCGATTTCATTGCCGAGCGAGAAAATTGGATGTTTTATTGGGCTTGTTTTTCTCATTTTCTGATAAATATAATTTGGAAACTTGTTTTCTCTTTGAGGCTGTGAAGTATTAATGGCAGGACTTTCTAGCACCTGTATCATTTCTCTGCTGCATTGAGACTGTGTGAATGTAATGTGGTTTAGATCAGGCTGTCGTAATGAACTACGAGCGAATGTTCCTCTGTCCTCAACCGCATCTCTGTCTGAATCATTAGCTGTCGTCTAACACTAAATTATACCGGCGTAATTAACAAGAAATGCTCAGGAAATCCTGCATGGTGATTTTAATGAGGAGCACTGCCAAAAATACTATTTATAATCAGTGCTTTTGTTTTGTTTTTCAGTAAAAATGCACATTGTCGGAGCTGTTGTGCACATGGGGACCTATGGGTCATGTCCTGGTCCTCTGTCTCTGTCCCTGTTGTTTTTCTACTCATTATATCAAAAAGCCAGTAAATAATATATAAATAATATACAAGCAACAAGTTTTTAAAAATAGAGTGGTTGGCGTAAGCGTTCAGTAATAAAATAAATGTTAAAATGTACAGAATTTGTCAAATTTTTTTTCTAAATACCAGAAAGAATTAGAATAATCCTTTTTTTCTATTTACAGTCATAATTTTATATTTCTCTTCAGGTTATTTTACATCTAACAATACTCTAATGGTGAGTAGAAAAAGATACAGAGTCAACCAAATATTTTCCAGAAAATATTTTATCTGTTTAATAATTATTATAATTTATACTTGTTGTTTGTTGTTGTTAAAACGATTTCCATGTGAGTATGACTTTCAACACTATTGAAATAAAATATTGTTATATTGTGAAATAGGAAACAATATTGTGAAATACACTACCAGTCAAAAGTTTTTGAATAGTAAGATTTTTAATGTTTGTTAAAGAAGTCTCTTCTGCTCACCAAGTCTGCATTTATTTGATCCAAAGTACAGCAAAAGCTGTAATATTGTGAAATATTTTTTACTATTTAAAATAACTGCTTTCTATTTGAATATATTTTAAAAAGTAATTTATTCCTGTGATCAAAGCTGAATTTTCAGCATCATTACTCCAGTCTTCAATGTCACACGATCCTTCAAAAATCATTCTAATATGCTGATTTTCTGTTCAAGAAACACTTATTATTATTATTATTATTATTAGCAATATTTAAAATAAAAAATAAATAAATAAATAAATGCTGTTCTTCTGAACTTTCTATTCATCAGAGAAACCTGAAAAAATTCTACTCACCTGTTTTCAACATAATAATAATAATAATAAATGTTTTTTGAGCAACAACTGATAATATTAGAATGATGTTTGAAGGTTCATGTGACTGGAGTAACGGTGCTAAAAATTCAGCTTTGAAATCACAGGAATAAATTACATTTTGAAAAATATTCAAGCAGTTATTTTAAATAATAAAAAGATTTCAAAATATTACTGTTTTGCTGTACTTTGGATTAAATAAATGCAGACTTAATGAACAGAAGAGAGTTAAAATCTTACATTAAAAATCTTACTGTTTAAAACATTTGACTGGTAGTGTAGTATTGCAATATAAAATAAAAGTTTTCTATTTAAATATATTTTAAAAGGTAATTTATTCCTGTAATTACAAAAATAAATTTTCAGCATAATTACTCTAGTCTTCAGATTTCCTTCAGAAATCATTATAATATGCTGATTTATTATTATCAATGTTGAAAACTGTTGTGCTGCTTCAAATTTTTGTGGAAACTGCATCCTTCCGGGCTTAAAATGCATCCTTAAATGCATCCTTGCTAAATAAAGAATCTTTTTTTTTTTTGAAAAATAAAAAAATAACCTCACTGAACACTATTTTGAGCACTATTGTATATAAATATGTAACAGGCTTGCAGAATTAGAATTCTGAAGAATATCTTGGCTACTCTTTTCCATATAATAACAGAAAGGTGACTGATGCATATTTGTTATTCTATTAGAAAAAAATAAATGCTGGAGGACAATTTCTTAGCCATTTTTTTATTATTCTATATTCCTCACCTTCTGCATTCTCTTTGCAGGAACTTCTACTACATCACCCTATTGCGGGACCCCGTGTCGCGCTACCTGAGCGAGTGGAAACACGTGCAGCGTGGCGCCACGTGGAAGACGGCGCTGCACATGTGTGACGGGCGTCCTCCTACTCCAGACGAGCTCCCGGCCTGCTACAGCAGTGAAGACTGGACCGGCGTGTCTCTGGAGGAGTTCATGGCCTGTCCCTCAAACTTGGCCAACAACCGGCAGACTCGCATGCTGGCCGATCTCAGCCTGGTGGGCTGCTACAACCTGTCCTCCATGAGCGAAGAACGGCGCGCCGAGCTGCTCCTCAGCAGCGCCAAGCGCAACCTACTTCGTATGGCTTTTTTCGGCCTAACTGAGTACCAGCGCAAAACACAATTTCTTTTTGAGAGGACGTTCGGCTTGCACTTTATCACCGCCTTCACTCAGATTAACGGGACGCGGGCGGCCGGGGTCACGGTTGCGACGCCCACTCGGAGACGCATAGAGGAGTTGAATGCATTAGACATGCAGTTGTACGAATATGCGCGGGAGCTTTTCTCTCGCCGCGTGCAGTACTGCCACCATCAGGAGAGGCAGGAGGAGAGGGAGAGGAAACGAGAGCAACGCAGGAGAATAAAGGAACGGAAAGCATCACAGATTCAACAACAGGATGATGATGAACCAAAAGACGCTGAGCAGGAAAAAATGGAGTTAAGTGGGGTGACGGAGGACTACAGCAGTCAGGTGGTGAGGTGGTGAGGCTGTGCTCTCTGGCTATGTTCAGAATAACATACTACTCATACTATTTAGAGAGTATATAGTATGTGCATAGTATGCAGTGTGCCTACTATACACTTAAAAATAGGTTTTCCAAAAGGAGGAATTGCATCGCTATGGAAGCCTCCTTTTGGAACCTTTATTTTTAAAGGGACAGTTCACCCAAAAATAAAAATTACCCCTTGATTTACTCACCCTCAAGCCATTCTAGGTGTATATGACTTTCTTCTTTCAGATTAGGGCTGCACGATATATCGTATGGGATATCCTTGCGCATTTTGTCACTATAGATGATTTTGTAATCAGCAGTAAATCTCCATCACGTGCATGCTTTCAAACAGAGCAGCATCAATATACAGAGCCGTAGTTTACTGACAAGCTGCGCAAAACCACACAGATGATATCATCGATATTACCCATCGATGTTATCAAATTACGCTGCGATAACAAAGTTGCTTGCGTAGCTTCTCGGTAAACTACGGCGTAAATGCTGCTAAATCTGAAAGCACGTGTAAATACCAGATTTAATAACATGTTTTTACTTAAAAAACTCATATCATAACTTCAGTCGAGTGACTGAAATAAATCCTTCTGTGAGATGATGTGGCTACTTACACAGAATAAGGCACGCAAAATATTTTATAGCATTCTAAACAGCAATAAAAGCAATGTCGAATAGCACTGCATTATTATATACTGTATTATAATGAAAATTATAATAAGTCAGATAAACCATATATTGTCGTAGTTGTGTGTTAGTCACGTTAAATCAATGAAAGCAGTTAAATCTTCTGTTTATTCAGCTGCAGCGATCGTTATTTCCTGGATTCTTCTTTGGGGCATATTTGGAGTTTCTGCGCGTGAGCGCCCTCTGGCCTTCGGATGGTGATTTACTACTGATCACAGAACCGTGCTCCACTGACAAGATGCGCACATGAATATCGCAGCTTTTCTTAATATCGATTGCGATATTGTAACGATTTATCGCGTAGCCCTATTTCAGATGAATACAATCAGAGTTATATTAAAAAATGTCCTGGCTCTTTTAAGCTTCATAATGGCAGTGAATGGGTGTTAAGAGTCCAATAAAGTGCATCTATCCATCATAAAATTACTCCACATGGCTCAAGAGGGTTAATAAAGGCCTTCTAAAGTGAACTGATGCATTTGTGTAAGAAAAATATCTATATTTAAAACTTTATAAACTGTAACCTCTAGCTTCCTCTAACTGTCGTACGTGCGTTTACGAGAGAGTGGCGTTCCAGTGGATGACGTAGGACAGTACGAGAGTTTATAAAGTTTAAAATATTGATATTTTCCTTACACATTGATTCACTTCAAAAGGCCTTTATTAACCCTCTTGAGCCGTGTGGAGAATTTTTATGATGGATGGATGCACTTTCTTTTGCTTTAAAATCTCAACACCCATTCACTGCCATTATAAAGCTTGGACATTTTTTTAATATGATTCTGATTGTATTAATCTGAAAGAAGAAAGTCATATACACCTAGGATGGCTTGAGGGTAGGGATGTAATGATATCAAAATGCCACGATATGATAATATCGCGATATGAAGTCCATGATACAGTATTTATTGTGATATTTAAAAAAAAAAAAGGACAAATGAAGAACTGGAAAAAATTGAAAATTTTGTATATTTTAAAGTTAAATTATTCTATCTAATGCACTTTGAGAGTTCAAACTTAAGAGCTCCAACTTATGTTCCTAAGAAAACTTAAGTCAGACAAAAAAATTGACTTGTAAATTAACTTTAACTTTAAAGGGGACTCAACCCTCCTCCTATTTTTTATAATATACTGTCTCAATCTAAATTACATTCACACTGGTGCTTTAGGAAGCCAAACAAATTAGAATATAATAATGATAATAATAACAACAATTAAAGTAATATCAATATATTGTAAAACAACTGCACTGCAAAATAATTTAAAAAATATTTACTTATTTTCTTATTTTCACACTTGAAAGACATACAGTAGTCAACATTTTATGTGGATCAAAACCTTTCATCAAAGTTGTCCTAAAACCAAAACAATACCCGTTTTTGTCTTAGGACAACTTTGATGAACTTTTTTCTTCAAATGTTGACTACTGTATTTTGAATTTGAACTGCAATAACATTACCCATTTAAACCGCTAGCTATCAGCAATTCATACTGCACTTTTAAGCTTTAATTTTGACAGAAATGGCAGTAGAGCTTTTATTTTAAAGGAAAACTGTGGCTTCAGTGAAAACAAGCTTACAAAAATGTGTCTCACTACAAATCTAGTGAATCATCTGCTCTGAAAATAAAGCATAACTGGTGGCCATTGCGTTCCCAAACACGCACTAAACTCAGAGTTCATGCAATAAACGAGTTCACTGCATTTATTCACTGTGAATGGAGCCTTTCTGAGATGTGGAAAAACCAGATCAAGAGCTGATTGCCTGAACGAAGTGTTCACTTCGCTTTGAAACACACAGCGAAAGCAGACTTGATGAAGGGATTAAACCATATTGCGCTTTCAGTTTTAGTTATTGACAGATACTGTGCCAAAGCATAATGGTCCAAAACACAACTTTAAAGACTCTTTTTGTTGGAGTAAGAATATTTTAAATACATTTTAAAAACTAGACTTTTTGCCCGGAAGACCTATCGTTTCATATCGTCATGTGACCATGATAATATTGAAACAGTGTTGCTGTCGCAATATTGACAATATCATTGCATCCCTGCTTGAGGGTGAGTAAATAATGGGGTAATTTTTATTTTTGAGTGAACTATCCCTTTAAGAGTGTGCAAAATTATTAACATGACATAAGCTGAAATGGAAGATCCTGATGGAGCAACGCAAATGCAGAAGGCGAGTTCTTTTTACTTGACAAATGTGGTGCAGTGGCCAAATATGTCCATCTGATGCATGTTTACATAGCTCAGTCGTTTAAAAATAGCGCAGATGGAGCACAAAAACACATCGTATGAATGGATCAATGTAGTATATTCTTCACCTGCACTGAGGGAACTAATCTCCACATACTTTTTTTTACTTTGCAATGGCGTGCTTGTTTGTCACTTTGAATTAAAACTTTATTAGACTATTTATTTTTCTGTCCTAGCCATGCATTGTTATATAATTGCAATTTAACCCTGCAAAGATAAAAAAAAAGTTGAAATGAAAAAGTTTATTTGTGGAACAGATTATTAACATGATTTTTCTAAAAAAAAAAAAAAAAGTATGGTTGGATAATCAATTAAGTCTTTCAAGTAATGCCTTATTGCATATCAGATATAATACAGTATTACAGGGTTAGCATTTGTATTTAGCTTTGTGTTCACAATTTGAAAAGAACACCCTTGGATCGCAACCCACCAGTTTAGAACCACTGCAAGGAATACGGTATCCCAAAGTGCAATGTGCTCTTTTTAACATTAAATTTCATTGGGTTTTTACAATTAGATTACCCATCATATTTTAGAAAACCGGTTCACACTGCTGTGTGAGTGTTGAAGGAGTGACATCAAATTTGACATTTTTCTCTTCTGATGAACTTAATTTTTTTGGATAGTCATAGAAACATAAATGTGGATGTTTTGGGAAATGCAAAAAATACATTTGTTGTAGTTTACCCAACTATGACAGACCCTCAGGCTCCTTAGCACTGTTAAAGGAGTCCAATTCCAGAACAAACATTTACAGATAATGTACTCACCCCCTTGTCATCCAAGATGTTTATGTCTTTCTTTCTTCAGTCGTAAAGAAATTATGTTTTTTGAGGAAAACATTTCAGCGTTTTTCTCCATATAATGAACTGCTATGGTGCCCCGAGATTGAACTTCCAAAATGCAGTTTAAATGCGGCTTCAAACAATCCCAAAAACTCCAATCGTATTTTCTCCCTCAACTTCAAAAATCATTTCAAAATCATCCTACATCACTGCAGAAGTACCGACCCAGTCTTTGCAAAGTGAACATGCAAAAAAAAACGCCCTTAACAAAAAAGGTAAAACAGCGATATAAGATGATTTTACAGTTAAGGAAGAACAAGAGATGGGAGTTTTTTGACATGCCCTAACTGTCATGAACCGGAACAAAACTGAGTTCAGGGAGAGTAAGACAAGACAAGCGTTTGAGATTAAAAAGTATCTAAATTGTATTATTTTTATGAAAATAACCGATCGTTTCACTAGATAAGACGAGGATCATTTACAACCGCATTTGGGATCGTTTGAAGCTGCATTTAAACTGCATTTTGGAAGTTCTCGGGGCACCATAGAAGTCCACTATATAAACAAAAATGCTGAAATGTTTTCCTCAAAAAACATAATTTGTTTATGACTAAAGAAAGAAAGACATGAACATCTTGGATGACAAGGGGGTGAGTACATTATCTGTAAATCTTTGTTCTGAAAGTGGACTTCTCCTTTAAATGTGGTAATTAACAAATGTCAGAATTGCTATCCATTTTCATACTGTGCATTATGATGTTGTGATGCTTAAAGGTGCTGTATGTAATTTTTGACTGTACCAAAGCCAAAAATGACCATCCTATGTTTACAGATATATAAGAAACATGCATATATAAGTTCACATACTTGTTTCTATGAAAAACAATGCTGCAGCCAGTTATTCTACTTTAAAATGTGCATTCTGTGTCAGAGTGCCTGCTTTTGTTTTGGTCTGTGTGATTCCACCCACTGCCAATTTACCCAATAGCATTTTGACACCCCGGGTTGCCAGTTGGTGGAAAACACAACGTACTGCAGCCATGGAAGCCAGCAAATGAACTGGGAGAAAGATGTCAGATTCTTCAACATGTCCTCCAACCAATACGCCGGTATAGGTCGTTTGTCAAATCCCTGAAATACGACCCATCGGGGTGTGTTTACTAAATTTGCACCCCATATGGACAACTGAACACTTTCATATTAATGCATTGTACCCTTTCATCTACGTCATAATTTGGTTTCCATGTAGCTCAGTTGGTCGAGCAATGCATTACAAAATGCAATTATGTGATCATGGGTTCGGTCCCAGGGAATGCGCGTGCACTCTAAATCACTTTCCAACATGTCTGCCAAATGCTAAATATAAATATCTTTTGCGAAATGGAAATAGGACAAATAGCGGGTAAGGGACTGTATGAAAAGTCCACATGTTGCATTTAAATGAACACGGAATTTGATTGGTCATGACAGTCATACGCCTCATGACACAACACAACACTGTCATTATTTTTACGCCAACATTAGGGTGCTAAACTTTAAAATGTAAATATAGGTCATAATAAGGTGCTTGAACAGCAACCTATAGAGTTGCTGTTTGGAGGAGGACAGTCTCCAGATTCTACCTGACCTAAAAAGACTTGGCAACCACCTAAAAAGCTCTGTGACCTAAGGCCTATTAAATCATAAATCAACTCATCAGCTTATAGTGTAAGGTTCGTCACCTTCCATTGTCAATTGTACTCGTTCCTATTGGGTGTTCTCAATCTGGCAAACCACATCAGCATCAAATCTGGGGAGGACAATATTTCAAATTGCCTGTCAATATTACGTACTGCACCTTCAAATTCACTCGTTTTATGTAATTTAGGTAAAATGGGATGGCGTTTTAATATCAGCCATAACATGAATAAAATATTTGGTTTGTTGGCTTATCAGTATCTAACAGAATTTCAATATCAGTGCATTCTTCAATTTTAACATCTACTGACTCATTGTGTTGTGGGTTTGCCAAAAGTGTCAGCATTTTTGCACACTGCAAAATAATCATTTTGGTTTCCAAGTTAATAACTGTCATATGACAGAAGTGTAGCATACTTAATCATTTAACAGATGCTTTTATCCAAAGCGACACTACTGAAACATTTATCATGGAAAATGTGTACTGTATCACTTACTATTATACTGCACAGCATTCAGGTAGTGAGCTAGTATTCTGTTCTGAACATAGCCTCAGTCTGATTTCATTCCTCTTCATCCTCTCTAACAGATCTCCTCCTCCTCTTGTGTCTGATGGTTAGCGAACCCAGGCTCATTTAAGACCATCATAAAAAGCTCTTTACCAGCAATTGTAATGTTTTGATCCATTCTGATGAAATTGAAAACTTGTTTCCCCCTGCAGCTTTATTGTCTGTTCTGCACATCAAAAAGCAATTGAAAGATGTGGAAGATATCCTTCTTCACATGAAACCAAAAGATCATTAATGAATTGATCTAAGAGGAGCAATGAATGTTGTTTGACTGAAAACTATGGTTTATCACATTTTTGCAATACCAAACAGTAATTCTCTGTTCTTCTGTTTTGGAAAATATTATAAGAAGGGACATGCAGTGGACACGTGTCCAAAAGGTCTGACTGGACCAATTTGTCTACTTGAATCTTTTTATGTTTGCTTGTTTTTCTCAGTTTGTACCGTGTGTGAGATTGTGAGATTAAAAATGAAATGACTAGAACGAGAATGACGTTTGCATGGTTACAACTACAGGTGTAAATTGATTTGTTTTCCAAGTGTACTTATTGAGTCAAATAAAGAAGTATTATATATCTGAAAATTATTAGCAACTGTTCATTTTGCTCTGAACATGACTCTGATCAAAATTAGAGAACACTTACAGATACTTTCAAGTTATTGGTGTTAATCTGGCACCTGGTGCTGATTTCCTTAATTATATGACAAACCATATTTAACTGGCAGCGTTTCTACAATTTTCACTGAGCAAATAAATTGTGCAGATGAAGGTGAAAGGGATGACCCTTTCAGCCAATGCAACAGAAGCTGGTCATTCCAAATCTTTGATTTTTTTGAATATTGCAGCTTTACAATGACATAAATTAATTCGAAGTTTTTTTAATTTGAAGTCCCCCAAAAAGACAGGTCGTCCATGTAAGGCAAACGCATGAGAAGACAGGATAATGCAGAGACTCAATGGGGAATCGGTTCAACACTGCAGCTGGAATTGCTTGCCCAACACATTCTCATTCCCAACTCGTCACATACTGACGCTTGGTCAGGACCCTTTGGCGTCACTTTTTGATGCACAAGGTACCCCTTTAGTGTCATTTTTTGACATGCAGAGTCTTCCATTGCTTTAAATAAGAAACCCTGGCGTCAATATGCTGACGTGAAAGGCACTTGGAATTTTATTGTCATGATTAAATTAGGCTATATATTGGGTAATTATATTGCCATTATTGCATATATGTTGGGGTGTATTTTCCAACAGAAAACACGTGATCACCATCTCTGTCCACCGTAAAGCTCAGTCTGTTTTGTGTAAATTTAAAAAATGCCACCTTAGTCAGCCTTGGTTGTGAAATACCATTGGCTCTTGTGTGTCTCGTTTTTGAATGAGATGTGAGCGCGTAAACTGATGGGGATTATTTTCAGCAAATTAAAACCTTATGTTTTACCAAAGACTATAGAATACCCAAGACTTGTCACTCGTATAGTTTTGAAAGGGGAAAGATGCAACGCTCATTATGGCCGCAAAGCCCCGCCTTCTTAATGAAAGAGCCAATCGTTGATTAGTAAAGTCAGCGCGTCAGTGCAGCTGCTGTTATAAGTCCCGGTTGCTATAGAAACAGCGTTCTGAGATGTGCACTCAGTACTGCGCATGCGCACTGGCTGATCTAGCCTGAAAAATAAGCTTTTTAACGCTATTGGAGAATAAGGAACAACACTTGCCTGGCCGAGAGGCCTTTCAAAGATGGCTGCCGAGTGAAATGACTTGCTTTAAAGGGACTTTGGCTTTACTCTCTTCTTCACATAAAGATATCGTATGGCTTCAGAAGACTTGGAGTGGAACAGGACTTGTTTGTAATGCTTTTATACTGCATGTTTATAGTCAGTTTTTTGCAATAAATACCTGTAACTGTATAGGCGTGGGGTTAGGTGCTCCAATGAAAGTATAACTTTATATAAAATTATTTCTATTTTTTACAAATGCTTGCAAACCATTACCTTTGCTGAGGAGCATGTTGTGTGGAGAGAAGAGAACTGGTCCAAAGTTTACTTTAGTGATTATTTGGGTCTGATAGGAAACATTTTGTTCAGTGTCAAACTGAGGAAAAATTGAAGCCAAAGTGCGCAGTCAGTAAAAGGTGGAGGAGGAAGTGTGATGGTTAGGAGGATGTTTTCTGCACCTGGAGTTGGACCTCTTATACAGCTACATGGCAGGATAATTGCAAATATTTATCAGTACCTCCTTCAGCAACATGCAGTTCCTTCCCTACAAGCATCTCCCAATCAGCCTGCAATTTTCAAGACAACGTCCGTCACAGTGCAAATCAGGTAAAGCAGTTCCTTAAAGCTAAAAACATTGAAATAATGAAATGGCCAGGCCTGATTCCTGATCTAAACCCGATTTAAAATCTCTGGAAAATCCTTGATGACAAAGTTATGACTAAGAAACCCACTACAGTTACCAAACTATGGAAGAGAGTGGAAGAAGAGTGGACCAAGATCACACCAACTGAGTCAGTCTGAGAAACTAATGATGTCCTGCGGCAGCAAATGTGCTGAAATCATTTAAAGCAAGGGCATCTACACTTCCTAATAATTTCTGACAGCTGTAACCCTCCAGAGTTTTAGTTGTAATCTTCTTTTGTACTACAGTGGTTCCTGGTCTCTAATTTTGATTACTGTTTTTTACAAAAAATAAAGTTTTTGTTGAAATGCCTTGGATATTTTGTCAAACATGTTAGTAGTACAGTGGTGTGTCTACAGCAGAGGTCGTGTTAACTGAAAATTCTCCGTCATTGACAAAATTTTTTTATCAGTGAGAGAAAAATCTGAAGGCTGTCCATCATTTTGACAGATTACACTGAGGGTGATCTATTGTAGATTGTAGCTGCAATCCCACCCCTGTCCAGTTGGCAGCAGAGCACTGGATCCAGAACAAAAACGAAACTGTCACGAATGTTTTCCTATGCGTTTGATTACGCGAAGACAAGTACACAGAAGCTACAACAATCTATCACGCCACATTAAAGAGCGCCAAAACGTTATTTATTGCTTACATTTCTGAATACAATTTACAGAATTTGAAATCTGAGACTTTGTTTCATATCAGAGGTAACATAATGCCTAACTATTGCTATTTATTGGAAGGAAGACGCATTATGTACTGTTCATTCATCAGCTGAAAACAGCATTGAACAAAAGATTGAATGTGATTTAAGAATCAATATTGGTTCATTAAAATGAGAATCTATTAAAATCAAGAAATCTATTTATTTATTTATTTATTTTTACCTAGCGTATTTTGTTGCTTTTAAAACACTACGGTGTCCTCCTGTAGGTTCATGATTAAAAATGAAAATGTGAACAAAAATAAAAGCAATTAAATGTGTTATTCAAATTCAAATACGAAAATTAAAATGACAATAGATTATGACGGAGTTTTTACGACCCTGCCCGTCAAAATGACGGACAATGTTAACGTCTACAGCTAATATTCCTTCAAATTTTGAGCGATGAAGATTAAGAATGTTTCAGAAAAATCAGATATTTACAGATCGTTCTGTAATTTTGGTCTCCACTGCATGTAGATACACAGATAGAAGCTTGATAGATAGTTGCTTCAATCTAAACTATTTTAAACAACTTTTTTGGATTTTTATTTTATAATTATACCGGCAGTTTTCATGCTTCTGCATTCATTTAGAGGCTATATTTGTACTTTCATTTGGAATTCATTTGTCACACCGCAGGACCGTTTAAATAAATTATTGAATAGCAGCCATGTCAACATAGTTAAGATTCTCGATAGAATTGACTACACATTGTTATACAGTGATATTTTTAGTTGCTATCTTGTCTGATTTTTGATGTGGTTTCTCTTTAAACATTCCAGACGACACACACTGTGTGTGTGTGTGTGTGTGTGTGTGTGTGTGCATGTGTGTGGACAGGCTGAGGGTCTGGGCATGCAGAAATGTGTGGTCTCTGGTGAGCTGTATGTGGTCATGCACAGACGAGCTGTTGAGCTGTTGTGAGCTTCCATCCTCACAGCTCTAATCTCCTGAAACCTCAAGAAATGGGCTCCCGAAATAGACTGCAGAAGCGAGCTCTGAAACAAAATTAAGGCTAATGAAAGGAAAATGAAATTCTGAATGAGGAAATCCAACAGCTCTGTCAATTCAACAGCAGTGTGCAATATCTTTACTGTATGCAAATACATGCATGGCGTAGCTTTAAGATTTGCTTTCGCTGGAAATATTGAAATAGGCAAAGCTGTACTTCCAAAGGGAGTGTCCACATACTTTTGGCCATAATAATCCATGTAAGTTGTTTAAAAGTTGTTTAAAAGTAATGTTTTAAAAAAGAGTCTCTTATGCTCACCAAGGCTGCTTTTATTTTGATTGAAAATATAGGGAAAAAAATATATTGTGAAATGTTATTACTATTTAAAATAACTGGTTTGTATTTGAATACATTTTACAGTATAATTTACTCCTGAGATAGCAAAACTGAATTT
Organism: Labeo catla; assembly: GCA_012976165.1. Classification (NCBI taxonomy): domain Eukaryota; kingdom Metazoa; phylum Chordata; class Actinopteri; order Cypriniformes; family Cyprinidae; genus Labeo; species Labeo catla. The sequence continues at coordinate 439,885 of VONZ01000307.1, forward strand.
TCATCATTACTCTTCAGTGTCACAAGATCCTTCAGATATTATTTTAATTATTTTAATATGCTGACTACTGAAGAGCATTTGATATTATTATCAGTGTTGAAAGGACCATGCTCTGCAAACCATGATTAATTTTTTTCAGGATTGTTTGATAATTAGAAGCTTAAAAAGAACAGCATTTTTTGAAATATAAATATTTTGTAGCATTATAAATGTCTCACTTTTCATCAAATGAATGCTTACTTGCTGAATAAAATTTTTATTTAATTTTTAACATTTTTTAAACTGACACTGAAATTCTGACATTTACTCTCAGACTTTCTTTTGTGAAATCTTAAAGGAGACATATTGATGTATGTATATGCTACTTTTTCATACTACAACAAAAACAGTTACCAGAGGCTGTTAAAGTCCAGAAATAGACCAAAACATCACCAGAACATATGATGTCCTATATTTTTATGACACTGGAGAATCAGGCATTGGGTGTCACCAAACCGCGTCAACCACTTGAAAGAAACACTAGAAAGTTAGAGTGGGACATTAAATAGGTTACAAATGACACTCCAGAGCAAACTTCAGCAGAAGTGCAGTAAAGAAAAGGATGTGCTCATGAATATGGACAACAGGCTGTGGCCCCTCTCCTGTGGCGACCGCAGCCCTCTATAGCCATTACTCACAGCCCCGTTCTCTGTGGAGAGAGCGATAGGTCCAGGCACCCTGGGATTTTTCAGTAATGCTGCAGTGACCCATTCCTACACAGAAACATCCGTTTTGTGTTCGGAGATTTATATAAGACTGCAAAAAAAAAAAACAAAAAAAAAACAAGAAGAAGAAAAACAAGAAAGAAAGAAAGAAAGAAAGAAAAAAGTACACGTTCCACAACTTGTACATTTCCAAAACTGTCCCAACTTTCCCACAATGTCACTTACTAACTTACATATTACAAACCTGATTAGCAACTATCTGACTGTTTTATTTAAGAAAATACTATTTCAGTTTTTCTACAGGCAATTTAACCTTTTCTGCTTAATTCAAAAATTACTTCCAGTGTTGTTATAGTTAATTACAACTATGAAAAAAGTTGCAACTATGAAATAAAATAAGCCTAAATGTTAACTGAAATTAAATATAATATAAATTAAATAACATTTACTAAGGTAACATTTGTTTAATTTGATTTAACCTGGTATACTAAAATAACTCAAACTGAAAAGAAAGGAGTCCGACACTGTCTGAAACTGACTGTTGTAAAAAAAAATAAAAACAGACTCCAAATATTAATAATTGAAAATTGTTGTAACAATTTTTTCCCAGTTTATTTCCTATATAGAAACAAACTATAAATATATAAATATGTAATATTAATCCTTATACTTTTATATTTATTATAATATAAATATATACTTATTTATAAACATATAATATCCACCTTTTTCTTCCCATAAAAGTGGGTGTGGCCATTTGTACATTTTATGGGTGTGGCTTCCGGTCTCATCTGCATCCAGCTATTTTTAGCTGTACAAAACAGCTAATTTTGCTACTTGATACTGAAAATTGGTGTGTCTTACCACATTATTATAATGTATAATCTTAATTATGAGCAAAATGGTTATAGTGCAAACAGGTTTACCCTTTACTGCACGTTGTTATTCTTCTCGTAATTTCCCTATAGCGGCTAATGAACCGGAAGTCTCATCCATAGGCTTAAAGTGGATATAAGAATATATATATGTTTTAGAACAATCGGTCTGTAGAATGGATTGATGTGTATTTATGTGTATTTCTAACGTGATGTTTATAAACATATTTGTATATAAATACATAATATATATATATATATATATATATAAAAAACACAGGCTAATTTGATGTAATACACTATAAATATATATTGATTTGTGCTGAACATTTCAAGATGCGATAACAAGCCTGGTATCCTGTCGTTTTTTGCCGAAGAGGTGGATGAGGGGCAGCGATAAACACAGTCAACCGCTGCTAGTGTGTGTGAGGAACAGAAAAACAACAGTCAGTCTCAGACAGTGTGTGGGAACAGCATGTCCAGACTGTCATCCTCACACACTTTGGCATTTTCCCCTGGCAAATCTATAAATGCCATTAATGAGGCTTACACTGTGACTTTTTGTGCAGGTGACTGGCAGCAATCTATTCTGATGACTTATGCATTGTTCCGTTTGCTTCCAGCAACACCAGAGACGTATCCCTAATTAATTTTTCACCTGCTCCGAAAGATGGATGCAGAAGATATCACCTTTCCAGCTACAGACGACTGAAATAGCCACCTAATTTGCTCCCTCTCTGCTTTCCGCGGCAGCATGTGGGAAGCTCGGGCGATTTTCTGTGAGTCAGAAGATGGTGAAACGACAGGAAAGTTGGAAGAACATAGCAAAAATAGCGGGAAACTTTTCCTAACATTGACAGGCAAGACACAGAACAGTTTTGCATTTATATTATACACCAAAAATACGCGAGTGGTGTAAGGACCTTGCCGTGGCTTATTTGGGAAATGATTTAATCAATCATTTTCTAAATAAACCAAGGCAAGTCCCTTATAGTAAATCCCTGCTGAGTTCATTAGAAAGTTATGAAGACAAATCTGATGAGATAGGCCTTCAAAATATTGACTTGCACAATGCATGGCTCTGTGGTGTTTAATAAACAACTCGTGCTCGCCTCTTTTGCGACATCTTAATGACTCCCGCAGGGTTGCGGTGATGGTCATTTGACTGGCTCCGCTGATCCAGGAACAGCGCGACAGTGGCGCCATCTTCTGTTTGCCTCAGGCCATTCACGCTGACTGCACCGGCCTGTCTGTCCGAATTAAAATCTCAATTCATCAGCGTGCCTGCCTCACTTACCTCAAAATGACTGTAACCAATACTTGCCAGTCACACAGTTTGCAAACCTAAACGCTCTGTGGGGAATATGTTGAGGAGAAAACCAATAAATGACTGGCGAGACAGACTTCATAGTTACAGACTTCTTGTACTCAACGAAATGGTCAGTTATATACTATTTTGATGCAAAATGTTCACTACTTTTGTGGATATGATGTTTGGACATATTTAGCTCACTTTTGGGGGCAAAAGATTTATATTTGTTATTATGTAAATGGTGTTTTTACGTTGGGGATGGAATCGGAAGTGTTGGAAATTGGTTCAAAATGCTAAATAGAATCATAAAATTGTGTCTCATGTGTATTTATTGATTACATATTCAATTTAAAACACTTTTATTCACCAAATTTACATGGCTTTCTACACAAATCAAGCAGAATAAGCAGAGTGCTATCCACCTTTTTCTTTCTGTAAGAGTGGGCACGGACATTTGAAAATGTTATGGGTGTGGCTTCCGGTCTCATCTATATGAAGCTATTTTTACCTGTACAAAACAGCTCGTTTTGCTGCTTGATATTGCAAATTGGTGTGTCTTACCATATTATTTTAATGTCGTATCTTAATTATGAGCACACTGGTTTGTAATATGCAAACACTTTTACCATTTACTGCACGTTGTTATTTTTCTCCGAACCGGAAGTCTCACCCATCTCACCTACTTCCGCGCAGGATTGCCAGGTTTTCACAACAAAACCCGCCCAATTGCTACTCAAAACTAGCCAAACCACGTTTTGAGTGGTGGAGGGGTGTCCCGATAACATACACGTTTTTTTCCCTGGTAAATTCGCATTTCAGGGGCTAAGTATGACATTACTGGGGTTGATTCAAAAAGCGGACATCAAAAACAACCCGGGGAAACAGTGCTGAAGTAGCCCAATTCCGCACAATGCTTCTGCGTTAAAGAAAAGGTGGATATCTGACATCAAGTCAAATAAATGAGGCAAATTGGGTCTGGTTTGTTTATTATTATTATTGTTGTTGTTTTTTTAAAGTGCTGTTTTAATATTGAGAGTAATTTGCACTGACGTATGTTGATAGAGAATGTTGATAGAGTTGTTTCTGTTTTTATGTTCGTGTTGATTTTCAAGTTCGCTCTGCTAGGCAGGACCACATTGGAATCCTTTTAACCTACTATAATAAAGTGAGGGAACTGAGAAGAGAGAATTCAGCCAATGACACTAATGACACCATTTCCTCCAGCCACAGCTTTGTGTAATGACAAAACAGAGTAATCCCGTCAGAAATATAGATATGTAAATGAAATGTATAATAATTTTGCAGTCTGCTTTTTGTGTGTGAATTGGGTTTTATTCTTAAGTAAATTACATTGGTCACAATTACTTTAAAGTAACATGGTGAACTGAACGGAATTAAAAAAAAATGGTAATCCTTTTAAGTGATTAAAAAGCCATCACAAATTTAATGTTGAAAGTTAAAATTGCTGAATCAGTATATGAAAAATGCAAGCTTATATGTTAAAATGTTTAATTTAATTGTAAATTATTTTATCAAAATAAAAAGATTTACGGAAGATCATTCAAATAAAAAATGACAGAACTGAGAATTATCGAAGAGCTGGAAATTTTCGTCTTCAAATTGGAACCAGAAAAATGAATACTATCTTAAAATACCACTGGACGGCGCTGCTTACCAAGAAGCTAGAAAATGTTATGGCGGTGTAGTCATAACAGAGATCATAGGAAATTTCATAAAATAAAAAGCAAGTGATAGCCTAGGAAAAAATATCTACTTACACAATAGAGCTTTTATTCTGTAAATTGTATTTAAAAATATATATCTAGTTCACAGATAAATGCAAATGTATGTACACACATTGTTTCTTTGCAAATCTCTTGTGACTGTTCCACCTTCTGTGGAATTAAAAAACAACCATTTTTTCAGACACACCCTCAAGGAGGCAGTTTGTCACAGTGCAATGAGGCAGCTGTTTTATTTCAGTCTTGAATTGCATACTTACACAATCATCCATTATACTTATCTTTTTGAAAAATATTGACAAACATAAACTTCAGCTCATAATTTGTACATTTTCTAGCTGTCAACCTGGCAACATTTCAGCACCGTGGACAGCTCAATACAACAGAAATAGCTGTCTCTAAAGACTATGTCCTCAACAATCTCTAAACGCTACACAACCTCAACAGTTTTAAGTTTACAGGAGTTTTAGAAGATTACAAAGGCCACAGCAGACAAGGTGAGCAGCTAGAAGGTTGACGATGAATCCCTATAAATCATTATCGGTGAGAAACACATTGGGGTTTCCTTTCCTGAGGGAGATCTTCAAAGGGAAAACTTTTCACTGAGTACAGGCACACATTCATGAGGCACAGCATGCTGGAGTGTATAGAATGAAAAAGCTTGTTATGTCGTCCTTGCCTCACTAACTTTAGCAGACAACCGTACATCAAAGACTGCAAATGCTCAATTACTGAGGAAACACTGAGAGTTACAAAAATGTTCAGATATTCCCGAAGACAAACAACCGAAGGTGTTTTAAATGTGAACTTTATTCATTTATATAATCAAAAGTTGTGTTTTTTAAATAACACACAATACGTCCGCTGTTTTTCCTATTTGAGTTTTTTGGGATGGGGTTATTTCAAGATTGATTAGATCAATCGGACCTAACTTGACTGGCTTCATCTATTATGTAACTCCATGTAAAGATACCACTAAGGACCACTAATGCACTTATTATGTTTGTTGGGGTGTTAATTACCCATTTAGGACACCATGTTAATGGATTTAGAGTCCACATGCAATTTTCTTTATTTATATTTCATATTTTGCTATTCATGTCAAACTGATGTCATGATGCCTCCAGCAGAAAAATATTAAAAGTAAGACTAATTCTTCAGAGATTTAGAAACACTGTTGTTTCTCTCTCAAGTGTATTTACAATGCAATTAAACTGTTCATCTCTCCTCAGTCTGACTGACAAGACTGATGTCTTATAAAAAGGGGTCATCGGATGCCCATTTTCCACAAGCTGATATGATTCTTTAGGGTCTTAATGAAAAGTCTATAATATACTTTGGTTAAAAAATCTCAATGGTAGTGTAAAACAACACCCTTTTTACCTTGTCAAAATCAGCTCTGCAAAAATCATTCTGTTCTGGTCGAGGTTGCTTTAAATATTAATAAGCTCTGCTCGCCCCGCCCCTCTCTTCTCTCTGTGGAATGATGAGCCTGTTTACTTTAGCCGCGTTTAGCCGTTAAACTTGCTAACTAGCACTTTATTAGGAAAGGCGATCATAAAGATTCTTTAAATAACCCTTATACTCACTTCTGCTGTAAGTGAAGCTGGATCAAGAATGATTTGTGCAAACATAAATGGATATATGTAGATCGGGTGGTGCATTCCCTTTCACAAACAAATGTAATCCACTGCATCTTTTGACATGTCTCTACTTGAAGGTAAGACTCATACATGTGTACTGAGAAGGACAGACAGACCATTTCTCATTTCTGACAGCAGAAGAAACTCCACACTGCTGGAACTTCTTATGTCAACAACTTCAGGTCACTCGCCACACACATACAGATAAAAGCTGTTCTCAAATTCACAGGAATCTCAAAGTCATCATTTGTGTCCTGTGTGTGAGGACGTGTAAGTGAGTGTCAGCAGCAACGATATGATCTTGACTGATCTGGATAATATTTCTCTCCTCAGTGCTGCGAGGCAGAGCAGGTCATTCAGTGTCCGTCTGCACATCTTGTTTTATTTCATATACGCCCATGCGTCATGGGACATTTCTGGACAATTGCTTACGCACATCTTAATGAAATATCGACTGCTGTTGTCACATGGATATTAAAAACTCCATCCGCATCATGACTCACTCTGAGAAGGATGAAAGTTGTACAGTGACACGTTTGAGAACAGTTTAAGTACTGAGGAAAATAAAAAGGTTTCTGTTATAGAGGTAAGTTCTGGCCGTATTTCTTCTTTTGTTGCTTGATGAGACCAAAGTCACCCTTAATAAGACCTCAGAGGTGAACCGGTTACTGAAGCATTTCTTTTTTTCAAATGAGGCTCTTTCACTATAAACTGCTCTTTTGCAAAGAAACATTTTATGTAACTGTATTTTTCTGCATGTTTTCTTGTCATCTTAACCTTGAATTTCAGTTAAAGGTCTCAGATGCCTCATAATAGAATGGGAATGAAGTTTGTCTTGATCCTTAAGACGATCCATGCAAGAATGAACACAGTAAGATCAGACATTATCTGCGGCTAATTATGGTTTCTTCACTGACTCCACCGTCCTGATTCCCTCATTGAGTTTGTTTCATCCTGCCATCACAATGAACATAATAGACAATGCTTTTTTCTACAAAATTTGCATCAGAAAGAAGGTTTTCCGAGGAAATGAGGAAATGGCTTTAAATGTGGCCGAGGAACAGCATGTGCTGTGAGTAAATAGTGCGTAAATGTAACTGTTGGAGTGCTGGGGAGGAATATGGGCAGCTTCACACTGAGATTGATCATTTCAAATCTGTATTTTATTAAATAAGGGTCAGATAATTGAGTATTCCAGGAAAACGGGAAGAGCCCTTTAAACAATGATGGTTGGCTGTTGATATCTGTTTGGTTTTAATGGGAACACTTTAGCTGGCTGGAACAGGTCCAGCTCCTGAAATTAGCCTATGATAAGTTGTCATATTAAGAGCATAATCCATAACAATCACTGCATAAGAATGTTTAAACCTGAGGGTATGAGCTGATATATACGTTGAAATAAATAAAAAATATAACACATAATGAAATATAGTATAAAATAAAATATAATAAATAATAATGATGATTATTGAGTTATATAGTGCCTTTCAAGAATCAAGGTGGCAAGCATGAATAAAGAAACAGCAAAATAACACGAAGAGCATCCATCATCAAGAACATCAATCGGCCATATTAGCGGCAGTGAACATAAACAATGCCTCTGAACTGAACCAAACTCACATATTTTGCTGATTATTCCTGCCGAAAATGGTCAGTTTTTGTCATGTTTTGGGCTGTACCCAATCAGTCGAACTGGGAAAAACATTTGGAGTACTATAGACTGCCAAAAGTGATAACAAATGTCTGAGGAACAAAAGGCGTTTGTGGTCAGCCAAACTGAACCAGGATTCCCATGACAAGAATCTTATCAACATTTGTGTTTGTTCTTATCATTTCCAGTCAGGTAGGTGAAATATTAGCCTAATATCTTAATTAATACTGCTCGTACGTATCTTTACCACCTATTAACTATGTCAAAATATTGTGCCCTTTCCTGCTCCCTAAGTTCATCTCTATATGATTTAGCAGCTTCCACACATTTTTTCCATGGTTTAAACAGAATAATTTAGCAGAAAAACCTGTTCAGTATACATTAACGGTGCAATCCATGCTGTTGTTTACATCCGAGTATGGCCATTCAACAATATGGACGCATATCAGGGTAACTGACCAAATCGTGACGTTTTCACTTAAATAAACCATTTAACAATATGTAATGAATTATTAAAAGTATTTAAACTTACGTTAACCGTAATTCAAGATATTACATTTCCCCCCCCAGATTATTCGTAGTATGTTATTAATTCAGATAAATTAGTAGACCGCTGGGGTAGACGTGTTGGTAAGTTACCTGTTACTTTTCTCAGCGCTGTTGTAGATGGACTAATAACAATCGTTTGCGATTACTGGCGTATGCGAATGGCATTTCTTCAGTTTTTTTTAGATATATTCCTTGAGGTAAATGTACAGTATTTTTTTACAGTTTGCGTACACAAATGTATAAGCATCATGCGGCTCAATATTAAACAGCTAACGGCCGCGATGGTGGGGATTTTGAATCTTCCCAGTGACTCGAATCTTTTGAAACAGTTCACTCAAAAGATTCATTCACTAGCCAGTCTGCAGGTTACATCGTCACGCCAGTAGGTGGTGGCAAGCGTCTGTTACAGTCCGTATATGAAGTTACAGGAAAGCAGTGAGGTGCTTCTGATGTGAGAAACTTAAGTAAATAAAAACGGTGGACGAGAACGACTCGTTCAAAACCACGATTCGATCACGAACGAAACACCACTAATAGTCAATGTGTTGCGTAATATACAGCTGTCTAGGTTTTAAAACAAGAGTTAGACGAAGGTAAACAAAGCAGCAGTCTGTATAACGGTACTTAAAGACAAACCATTTGACTATGTTGCGGAAGAATAAACTTATTTGGGACATAAGAAAACGCGCTATCGGTGTGGATGAAAGAACCGACTTTGTACGAGCAAATTATTTAGGTAAGACAACTGTTGTAATACTTGCTTGTTTTTTCTTTCTTTCTTTTTTTTTATTACGACATAAATAAATAAGACTAAAACTACTTTATTACTTTTTCTAATGTTTCAACACTTTTTTTTCTTAGACAGACTAGAGTTTGTCCAGAGACTGAAACTTGAAGCCTCACTTGATGTTCATAATGGCTGTGTGAGTAATACTTGTAATCCTAAAGAACAGTGTACATAAACTAGTAATCACCTGTTTATACTCTCTTTCCTTCTCAGGTCAATACTATATGTTGGAATGACACAGGTGAATATATTTTATCTGGATCAGATGATTGCAATTTAATCATCACAGATCCTTACAGCAGGAAGGTGAGTTTCTTCTTATTCTTTTTATTCAACCACTTATTCACATCACATGAAAGCTCATGGTCTGTTCTGTCCTGTAGGTGCTTGTAACGGTCCCGTCTAATCATGGTGCCAGCATCTACAGTGCCAGGTTTATGCCTGAGTCCGGCGATCATTGGATTGTGTCTGCAGCAGAAGATGGAAATATTCATTACACCAACATCACCCGCAGCCCTGAGCTCATCCAGTACAAATATACCTGCCACCACGGGACAACCTATCAGGTACACGGGCATCATGATTGACTTTGATTGACCCTTAGTATAGTATAAAGTCAGCTATACATTTGTATGTATAAACCACTATTTACATAGTTTAAATTAAAGATTATAAGTATGTGTAAAATATTCTTTCCAAAAAGACTTTTTTCTGTCCACCGTGAGAGTACAGTTAGAAATATAAAACTGAAAAGAAACAAAATTATGGCTGTCAATAAAATAAAATAATTAATGATTAATCTCATGATTTCATTTCCTAGAGAGCAGCATGAAACATTAATAATGTACATTTAAAATGTTTATTACATTTTTTTTTAAACATTTATGATGACCCCTTTATTTTTTTGTTATTATGTATTGATTTCTACAAATGTTTTTTACAGGTTCTCACAATACCCAGTGACCCAAACTCTTTTCTCTCATGTGGAGAAGATGGAACAGTTCGATGGTTTGATGTCAGATTAAAAAATGGTTGTGGCAAAAGCAGTTGCAAAGATGTACGGACCAATTTTTTTTGTAGATAGTAAAAAATGTCATACTTTGCTTGGACACTTTTGATTTTATTTATTTCTGCTGATATTTTTTGTTATTGGGTTGAACCAGGACATTTTGGTTAACTGTCGCAGGGCAGTCAGTTCTATGGCTGTTTCGCCCACTGAGCCGTATTATCTCGCCCTGGGATGCTCGGATAGTTCAGTCCGCATATATGACAGGAGGATGCTGGGAACCATATCTACAGGTATTCAAGCATTTATGATTACGAAAGCACAATATTATTTATTCAATGGTGTTATTTTACACACATGCCATTCTAAAGAAAAAGATGTCTTTGTAGTCTTTAAATATAAATACACAAAAAATATTACTTGCCAACTTTTTCCTTCAGTCACCATTTCACAGTAAGTTATTAATGGATAAAATCAAATGCATTTTTTTCTTTTGTTGAATGCCTTTTTTTAGTCTTTACAGTCTCTTCTCTATGTTTTTATGCATGCAACGCACATCTGACCATAGGAATAGCAGAAAGACATGTCCTTAAGTTTTTTTTATCTGTTTACATTTTTGATTTTGCATTTATTCGTAATATTTTATAAATCAGACAGATCTTTTGTATGATGATATTCTTTTTCCCAGGTTGCCACTATAGCAGTGGTAATACGGGTATCTGTGTTCGTTTTGTGCCTCCTTGCCTGGCTGGACGTTCCTGCCGTGTGACCTCGCTGTGTTACAGCTCTGATGGCAGAGAAATTCTCGCCAGCTTCTCTTCAGATTACATCTACCTGTTTGATCCTAAAGATGACAAAGCATCTAAATTCAAGGAGTTGCCAAAAAACAAGGGTGAGGGGGTAAGTCTGAGAAACAGCTTTAAAGATGTTTTGTTTGTGGTTTAAATGAGGCTTTCCTGGTTTATTTGCTGGTGTTGCATAAGTTCTGTGATTTAATTGCTCAAGTCAAACAGTGTTGAAATCATCTTGAGCACCATATCACTCAGCACTCATGATATCAGGGGTTCTATGTAAGGAACACACTGTACTAGGGGCTTATCCTTATGTTTTCCCAGAATGCATTGCGTGTTCTCAGCTGTGGCAGGCCGCGGAGAGCTTGCATGCCTTTCCCAAAACAGCACGAGAAGTTGACCATCTACTATTGACAGAAATAAACCTGAAGTGCAATACTTATCAGTCCATTTCATTATTCTTCGACTTCACTGGATAGTACAGACCTATGGAAGCTTATTTCCACCATGGGATAAAAAAATAAATTCATCACAAAAGATTATTGCAGCATTTTATCTCGTTATTCTGACTTTTTTTCTCTTAATTTATATCATACAATTCTGATTTTTTTCTGTAAACTCACAATTGCAAGTTTATAAATTTAAAATCCAGAGAAGAAAAATCTTAATTGTGACATAAGCTCACAGTTACGAAAAAGTCAGAATTAAAAAAGTCAGTTACCTTTTTTATTTTTTTATTCTATAGCAGAAAGTAAATGTAAATTCAGATTTCTGAGAAAAAAGGCAGAATTGCAAGATTCAAACGTGCAACTATGAGTTTAGAACTTGCAGTTGCGAACATTTTTGAGAAAAGTCAGAATTGTAAGATAAAAATTGTAACTAGATGAGTAAAGTTTGAGAACAAACTTTGAAGTTGGCTTGAGAAAGCCTAGTCTGAAAGTTTAAAGCAGTTGATTAGCGTGTTGCTGACGTGTTCCTAGCATGATTTAGCATCTTGTTCTAGCATAGTCATTAAGCTTTGCTAGTGATAAACAGCTTTAACGCTCAAAAGTTTTGACCCTCTTAATGAAAGTCTGTGTTTTTTGGTAGTTTTGATGAGTCAAAACCTGAGTCAGACCAGTCTAAAGGTCTGCTCCAATTTGATGGTAGTAGCTTGAAAGCACTAGGAGGAGATACATTTGAAAATTTAGTCATAGAAAAAGAAGCTTAAATAGCATTTCAGTAAGTTGGCTTTCTCAAACCAACTAAATAACTTTTTTTTATTCTGTGGTGGAAACAAGCTCCCATAAAGATCTTAGATTTTTATAAAGGTTTAAAGGGCGCCGTGACCAAACAAGTCTGAGAACCACTGCTGCACACGGACTGTTTATTACTGCTTAAAGGTGGCATAAATGCATTTACACAGCAGTTACAATTGTATACTACTAGCATCTAAGGCGACTCAGGGTAGGCATAATTTAGTCTGGCTTTTACGTGGCATTATGTCTCTACACTGAATTTGGAGCTGGCACAGAGCAGTCTTATCTTGATTGTGTAAAAACACTTAGAGGGTCATTTTTAATATTGCAGTTGTTGTGTGTTGACCATGGTGTTGTCTGACTGACTGTTGATGTCACCTTCAGCTGCTGCGCCCCCCTGTGAAGCGTCTGAGAGTGAGAGGCGATTGGTCAGACACGGGCCCTCGTGCACGCCCAGAAAGTGAGAGGGAGCGTGATGGTAACAGGCACATCAACTCATGTCACATGTTTTGAATACCCTCAAAACTAAACAGTAAACTGAAGAAAAAGTCGGAGATTAGTTGATGAAATTCTGAAATGAAATTCTGTCATATTTTCATATTTTCCCAAATGACATGCTTTTTTCTGTGGAACACTAAAAAGAAAGTTTGAATAATTACTAGTGATACTAGTGATCTACTCACTTTGCCCTTACAATGAATTAATGGGAGCTTGCATAAAGTGATCCATAAAATATGATAAACTTGTGTGCTGTATTTCAAGTGGGACAGACTGAATTATTTCAGTGTTAAGATCTGTCCAAAATTTTTGCACGTTAAAAAATAAATACGACCTCACGTTGTGTCAATCATGTTTACACACTGCCTCGGAAACTTTCGTCCATCATTAAAGTTCGGATCGGGTTCGATCTTCTGTGTTTTTCCATCCGTAGCAAGCATTTTGAGAGGTGTTTTGACAGTTCAGACTCACTGTACAAGAGAACGCCAAAATCCAGAATTGCATCTGACTAAGTTCATCCACTTTGTCTCGCAGCACAAAGCACTGTATAGGTCCTTGTACACAGAAATAGCGGTCTTCTTTGTAATATGTGGCTCCAGTAATGCTAGCAAAGCATCAAAGTTTACTAGCATTCTGAAGCCTGAGATAATCCTGCAGCTCCTTACGGAGCATGTGCACAGAAAAAATATTCTCTTCTTCCTCTCTATGTCTTATAATTGGATGGACCCAATATGTCCTTTATTTTTCTCTTTTTAAGAAGAGCATGGACAACAAAATCAAAATCATCAATTTACACATCAGACTCAGTGTGCAAGGTTTCTTGCATGACAAATTTTTAGAATTACAAATACGAAAAAACGCATACGAAAACGGACTCAGTGTGCAATGACCTTTAGTCTTCTACTCCAGTTGTTAACCACTGCGATTGTATCATTCAAGTATGAATTCTTGAACTGAACTAGTTCAGTCCAAAAACAAATAATTCAGAATGAAACTGGATCTGATTCATTGAAAAGAACAGAGTAAAATGACTGTTCATTCACAAATTAGACATCTTCCTTCTTTTATGAATGGATGATTTTGAGTATACAGTATATCTGAGTTGTATTAACCACTTACATGAAAGTTTTAGGCTGTTTTTTGTCTTTTTTAAAGCTTGACAATACCAGTTCTCATTCGTTTTCATTGTGTGGGTAGGAAATTGTTCAAAAACTCACTTTTTGCATTGCACAGAAAGAAAGTCTTACAAGTTGAAAACGACTTGCGGGTTAGTAAATGATGACAGAACTTTCACTTTAAGTTGAGCTATGCCTTTAAAAGCCCATTCACACCAAAATCAATAGCAATAAAAAGAGCCATAATGATAACTATGTTAGCGTCCACACCAACAGACAATCATTTTGTGTTTTTCTGCTTTAAATGCTCATGCATTGATCAGGAGAGTCCAGCTCCAGCACATCGCTGATGCAGAGAATGTCAGACATGTTGTCCAGGTGGTACGAGGAAGCCCAGAATAACCGAGATCAACCCCAATCACGCACAACAAGTAAAACTAACGCTTTTGTCATCTAACTTGTATTCTCATTGTTAGAAAGTGTATTATTTAAAATCTGAGGTCAAAACATTCCATTTTTTTTTGTCAGGAAGTAGCGCTCCTGAACCAGCACAAGTGGAGCAAAGTGCAGAGACACTGACCCATGCACAAGATACAGCGGATCCCTGGTCATTTACTTCACAAGGTACAATGTGATCCTCAAGTATTTTTACAGTATTATCTTTACAGATGTGCTTGTGTGAGCCACTACTTATATATAATAATTACAATAGTGGCACTCATATTCTTAAAGCTGGAAAGCCTGAAATTTTTTTGTGACATGTTATTGAACCTTTAGTAACTAAAATAAAAAAAAATTCTATGTATATATATTTATATTGAGTATCATATTTGATGCATAAGGCTTTTGTGTAATTAAGTATGATAAAGGAGAATAAGGAGCTCATACTCAAGGAGGAAAAACATTTATTTAGAAGCCCAAACTGAGCAAAAACGTTTCTGATATTTATTATGTCCAAAAAGTAAGATCAGTATAGCAGACTACTTACATAAAATGCATATAAATATCCGTTGTCACTATGTATCTGCCCAATATAGTTTTATGATCAACGCTCTGTAGTTTTTTTGTAAGGGCAAAACATATAATGCAATGCAGTGTAAAATTATCTATATAAAACGTATAATAAAACTTTATTTTGGAGCACTACTTGTGCACAATTCACATTTTTCTTAATATTAGGCCTAAACTATGTTTTAATGTCACTACTGATGAGGATTGTATGATCTTTGAATAATATTGGTTTTTAAATACAAAATATTTAAAGTGTACCTAAAGTATACTTGTAATAGTTCCACTTTAGCACAATCAAATATACAATCAATCAAGTATAATCAAGTATATCTTTAGTTAGACTTCAACACTACTTCCCCACAATTAAAGTGTGTTAAGTACAAAATTAGTTGTTCCAATTTAGTAGACTTTAAATATACTAGGTTAGTATACTGGTATAAAAGTACAATTGCAGGGTATTTTTATTAAGTACATAATATGTAAATGTATTTGTAGTATACTTAGCATGAAATAATTGTATTTTAAATACAGTTAAGTATATTTATTTTTCACTAGGGTGGTAGATGTTCATCTTGAAATATTGCTAACAATATAAAATTAGATTAAATCTGTAGATTTCACAGCAAAAAGACACATGAACCTCAACCTGAAGGTGAACAGTTTTACAATTATACTAAAAGTTTATACAGTATGAACTATCAATCAGATGACAGAAGGTACATAGTGTCACAGGTGTCGTGTGCGGGAATGAGGAGTAGGGACGAGGAAATCAGGAACATACAGTTTATCAAGAATATCCAAACACAGGAACAGCAGGGAATCCACACGCAACACAACAAAACCACACTAGAAGACGTTAAACGACTACGGAATGACTTAAAAGAACCGACCAATAAACGGGGAACAGAACCAAACTTAAATAACCAGGCTAATCAGATGAGGACAGGTGTGAACGATTAAACAATGACGTCATAATTAGAAACAGAACAGGAAAGACCAAATAAGGGCATACACAGGGAAAAGCCAAAGAAACAGTCCACAGGGGTGTGACACACAGTAGACTGTGTACAGCAGTTTTCAGCAAGGATTTTTACCATGTTCATAATTTAGAGGCCTTATGAATTTGTGTATGAAAAAAAATACAGTAAGTTTTTTTTTACAGGGTTAAAAGATGCATACAGTAAGATTACAAAATGCATGCAATCAATGTACAAATAGTCTAAATTGCATGAATCATAATTTAACTTGTTTTAACCCATTATTTCAGACGGGGGCGTTTCCTCAGAGTCTGTCAGCAGTGCCTCAGCAGAGCCTGTTCTTAGTCTGCACTACAGTCCAGAAGGCACCTCAACCAGCACCATCACACTGGACTTCACCAGTAGGTGTCTTAGAAATGCAAAGTGTGTATTTTACACTACTGTCAACTTTATAGTCAAGTTTGTCAATTTGTGTGTCAACAGCTGAAGGCACAAACAGACGAAACAGCACATCTGGAGAGCCAACAGCAGATCAGGATGACAACAGTGAGGAGATCAACCACACGTCCTCAACAAACAACCGTCCTCCACTCACACACAGGTCCATCTTATTAATGCTTCAATTTCAGACAGTCATTACTGCAAAATAAACTCCTTCAGGGTGATACAGATTGTCCTGTCAGGCTTCATTTTGATCAATAAGCCAGTCATTATCAGATTAATTAGAGAATTAATGCTGTTGTAATTTACTCTTTAATATTCTTTAACGCTGACTTAATTTTTTTTGTCTGCTGCTTTCAGATTAAATCTCAGGGGAACAGTGATCGGCGAAAGGGTTTTGAGGTGAATATATATGTGAAATACAGTAAAAACAGTAATATTATTTCAATTTAAAATGTGTATTTTAATATTTATAGAATATTTTGTATTCTATAATTGAAATAATATAAATGTAAAATTTATATTTACTATATATTTATTATACATGAATAATTTATATTTAAACTTTGTAACATATACATAAGATTTCTGTTTTAAATAAATGCTGTTCTTTTAAAATGTAAAATATATATACAGTGCCTTGCAAAAGTATTCATACCCCTTCATTTTTTCATGTTTTGTTGCAGCCTTATGTTAAACTGCTTTAAATTACTTGCGACCCAGGGTATGAATACTTATGCAATTGAATTATTTCAGTTTTTTATTTCTAATAAGTTTACAAAGTTGTTACAAACCTGTTTTGTGCTATGTCATTATGATGTATGGAGTGTAGATTGTGGAAAAAAAGTAATTTAAAGTAGTTTAATAGTTTAATGTAAGGTTGCAATATAACAAAGCGTGAAAAAATGAAGGGGCACTGTAAATATATATGTGTGTATATATATATATATATATATATATATATATATATATGAAGAGTTCAGATGCAAAAGCCTCTAAGTACGTCTGATGTTTTTCTTTAAAATGAGGATTTCTTTCTGGCTACTATGTATAGGTTTCTATGTAAGTACTGGTACTTCTGAATGGGTTTAGGCTGGTATTAAAATCATTTGAAGTGAAAGTGCTTGATGAACAGATAATGTGTATGGAGAGCATTCACTTAGTATCGTTATCTCATTTTTGACCAAGATGGCTTTTAGAGGCTTTTGCATTGGAACTCTTCATATATATATATATATATATATATATATATAGTCCTCTTTGTCTTTCTGAATCTTTCTGGTAGGCGAACAGCAGCTGTTCGGATCCAGGAGATTTTCCGCCGAAGAAAGGAGCGGAAAGAGATGGCAGAAGCCGAGGCACTAAATATCAGGAGACCTGTAGCAAAAATGACCTATGAAGGCCATCGTAACTCAAGGACAATGGTGAAGCCAACTAATTAATTTTGACATTTTTCATGTAAATATTTTTAGATTCTATCACATTATATTTACCTTTCTTACATATTTTTGGTTATCAAGTAACTCCACACCAGGCAGTGTTTTGTAAAAAAAAAAAATATATATATATATATATATATATATTGTTTTCATCCAAATTTTTAGTTTTAAAGCATTTCAGACTTAAGATTTTCTGTATTTCTTTAGACTAAAGAGGCTTGTTTTTGGGGTAATAACTTTGTGCTGAGTGGCTCAGACTGTGGCCATATC
Source organism: Labeo catla (assembly GCA_012976165.1). Lineage (NCBI taxonomy): Eukaryota > Metazoa > Chordata > Actinopteri > Cypriniformes > Cyprinidae > Labeo > Labeo catla. The sequence goes on from VONZ01000307.1 coordinate 457,934, forward strand.
TTCATATGGGACAGACATACAGAAGAGCATGTGATGCTGATGGAAGCTGACAATCATGTCGTCAACTGTCTGCAGCCTCATCCATATGAGCCATGTGAGTTCATCCAGTGTTTTTGTCCTAACATGAAACTGAAACTTAGCTTTTACACAAGTCTTGCCAAGCATACATGTTTTAATGAATTGAAGAAGGAGTTTAAATCCTTTCCATTTTTCAGCAAAATTGCATCTTAGTTGTGCTTTAGTTGGCTATAATTTATGATCCCCGATTGCAGAATCAATTCCTAATTATAGTTTTTTTTTTTTTGTCATAGTACTTGCCTCCTCAGGAATTGATTATGATATTAAAATCTGGTCACCCATGGAAGAATCTCCATCATTTAACAAAGTGTTGACAGAAGAGGTTGGTGCAATCTAGTTTGTTCATTTATTACCCTATTCTTGTCTAATGCGGTCTGCCGGTATGTTTATGCATGCAGCTGAAAATCATAAATGCTCTAAATTCAGTCAAGGACAGCATTCTGGTCTTAATGGACAATGAGTTGTCTTTGTCTCCCTCTGCAGGTAATTCTGCGCAATGAGCGGATGCTTGAAGAGACCAGAAACACCATCACAGTCCCAGCATCCTTCATGCTGAGAATGCTGGCGTCTCTCAACCACATAAGAACAGGTCTGATTAAACCACATATCAGCTTTATATTACACATAATAATACACACAGCATAATACATAATAATAATTTTTTTTGTACTGTTTGCAGATCGTTTTGAAGGAGATCGTTCAGAAGGCTCTGGACTGGAGAATGATGAATGAACTGCATATGAATAGTATGAAAGACTGTTTTGTCCACAGGATAAAAAAGGTATATGCAACGTTTTATCTCACAATTCTTTTTTTCTTGCAACTGCTGGTTTTTATCTCACTTTTCAGAATTTCTTTTCCTTTATAAACTCAGAATTAAGAGATTTAAACTTTTAGTGTTCAGATTTTTTTTTCGAATTGCAAGTGTGTATTTCTGAATTCAGACTTTCAATTCTTTCAATTCTGCGTTTAAGAAGGAAAACATTTGAAAAGTGAGATATAAACTCACAGTTGCAAGAAAAAAGTCTGAACTGTGAGAGAAAAAGTTGCATTGATCTGTATATTATTTATTCTGTGGTGGAAACAAAACAACAAAAAACAGAATTGTGAGATATAAATGCAAAATCACAAAAAAAGGTCCAAATTGTGAGATAAAAAGTCACAGTTTGGTGATTTTTTATTTATTTTTTTTTATTGGGTGTTTGTGAATATTTTATATATTTTGCTTATTTTTGCATAATGGGCATATAAACAAAGACTTGTATAAAAGAAAAGGAAAAAAAAATTGTCTAGCATCCTTTAGATTGTCCGAATACAAATATGTTGTTGTTATAGACATAAATTCCACTGAAAAACAATTAGCCAAAAGGGCTAGAAAAAATAAAACTAATCTCAAGATATATTCTTAATTTTACAATTTCCAGTTTTGCTTTTCAAATAATTTTGTACAACTTTTAAAAGATATTTCCCATTGAAACGAGATAAAAATACTGATTAAGATTTTTGTTTTTCTAAAGTGATGTTTTTCTCTCTTCTTTTGTTTGCACGTTCTTCTTCTCATGCTGCACCAGTGTTGGCTGAGATCTTACAGATGTTCAGCAGATGCTAATCATTACACACCTTTATATACAAGTGCTGTTTATTTTTTTAGAAAGACAGTTATGATATAAAATACGGAGTAAAGAATAATTTAAATGTTCTTATAAAAGATTACGAAATTACAAATTGTTTACACCTTGAAATGCAATACAAAGAAACACCTGCATATCTGGAGCATTTAAAGAATAAGACAAGGTATTATAAATATTTTACACCATTTTTTTTCAACTGTAAAAATATCAAATGTGAATATCATGACTGTGTACATATACTTAATGAATTAAAGACTAAATTCTAAGCTCAGTACTTGACAACAGCACCACTTTGCATTCATAATGGATAGTGGTTCATCATTTTTGGCTGGTCTAAACATTTTTCATGGATGTATTTAAACATGCAGGACAGGCCACATTGTGACTTAATAAGACATAAAGTAATACACAGTACTTTAAATGTAAACAGTGCCAAACTCATAATTCAAAAGATTATTTTTCCTGTGGGTCCCTCCATCTGTACAAACAAATTACACACTGACCACCTTTACACAGCTCATTTATATTGAATGTCACTACTGTTAAAAGAGACTGGGGCTAGTTGTCACATTGACTGTATCACAGTAATTATAAGGTTTTGTTTCAGACTTCAAGTTTGTTTACAAATTTGAATGTCCTACTGTCCTACACACTAAACCGAACTGAAGTAATTTGTAAGAAAGAAAAAAAGGTTATAGTCCATCCATTTGTACTAATTGAAATTTTTTGATATCTTCAGAATTTGTCTGTAGTTTCCTTAAGGTTCTCATTGTGACAGCATACCCCATATGGTGTGATAAAATGCCCAGAAAATGCCCTTATTGTGGCTTAATGGCATATTTCTAAGCAGAAATTGTCTTTCTGCAATAAACCTATTCTGAGAAATATTCACTGGACCAATAAGTGTGACAATTAGCCCCAGCCTGCCCTATATAGTGTATATATATATATATATATATATATATACATACATATATTTATTATATATGTAAATTGTTTAAATTAGAAATGCAACTGCTTTTTCTAGAAGTTTAGGATGAATATAATTGCATCTTTGCTGTATGTGCACTATCAGTCAAAAGTTTTTGAACAGTAATATTTTTAATGTTTTTAATAAAGTCTCTTCTGCTCACCAAGCCTGCATTTATTTGATCTTAAGTACAGCAAAAACCGTAAAAATCTGAAATATTTTTACTATTTAAAATAAATGTTTTCTATTTGAATATATTTTAAAATGTAATTTATTCCTGATTTTAAAGCTCAATTTTTATCATCATTACTCCAGTCACATGATCTAACTCCACACCATGAATCATTCTAATATTCTAATTTGCTGCTCAAGAAACATTTATTATTATTATTATTATTATTAATAATTTTCAGGTTTCTTTGATAAATAGAAAGAATAGAATAGCATTTATCTGAAATAGAAATCTTTTGTACAAATCTTTTTAAAGCATCCTTGCTAATTAAAAGTATAAATTTTGATAATTTCTTCTGACATTGTACAACAATAGTGTATAATGTCACAAAAGCTTTTTATTTCAGATAAATGCTGATTTTTTGATCTTTCTATTCATCAAAGAATCCTAAAAAAAATGTGCTCAACTGTTTTAAATATTGCTAATAGTAATAATAATGTTTCTTGAACAGTAAATTAGCACATTATAATGATTTCTGAAGGATCATGTGACACTGAAGACTAGAGTAATGATGCTGAAAATTTAGGTTTGATCACAGAAATAAATTACATTTGAAAATATACTCAAATAGAAAACCGTTATTTTAAATAGTAAAAAATATTTCAAAATTGTATGGTTTTTCTGTCCTTTGGATCAAATAAAGCAGGCTTGGTGAGCAGAAGAGACTTCGTTAAAAAACATTAAAAATCTTACTGTTCAAAAACTTTTGACAGGTAGTGTATGCTGTACACACATCATATATACACAATCAGAATATGTGCTTCATTGAGAACATTACAGACCAAAATCAGGCCATGTGCAGATTTATGCACATATTTCCTCGATTTCATCCTCATCGTCTTCAACCTTGTCATCGTTAACGATTCCCTCATCGATGCTCTCCAGACGAATCCTCTGTCCGTCCGGGTAGCGTGAGCTCCTCTGCGCGGGTCGACACGATGAAACACTGTCAGTCAGAAAATCTGTACCGAACAGCAGAAGTTTGGCATCGCTCTCGATGGCTTTCGCCATGCTGGATGCAAAGCTGTCAATCACCTGGTGTATCTCCGCCTTCACCAGGCGCTGAGACTGATCCTCACCTGCTGGAAAATAAAACACAGAATTAGAAATAAGAAATGACTACAGATTGTATTGAACCTGTAAAACTCATTTCATGTAAAGTTGGATTTCAGACGCAGCAGCGTTTTGTGAAATTCTGTCCTTCAAATCATTTATATAGCAGAGGTAGCTGTCTATACCTTTAGATGGCTGTTCCACCTGATCTTCAAACTTCACTGAACTCCTGCGCTTATTGACTAAAGCACTGTAGTGTGAGCTTTCTGCCCCTTCAGAACAGTTATCCAGCAACATGACATCTGTACCTGCAGAATGACCATTACATAACAAAACACTTGAGCTATTTTTAAAGATTCCCTCAAATATATGGATATACACCACTATTCAAAGGTCTGGGGTCAGTACATGAGTAAAAATGCATTAAATTGATCAAAAGTGTCATTACAGACATTTACAAAAGATTTCTACTTCAAATGCAAGATTTGAAAATGGAAATAATGGAAAATTTTATCTATTATAAAAATGCAGTTTCCACAAAAATGTTAGGTGGCACAATATTGATATTAATAAGTAATGTTGAGCTGCAAATCATAATAATAGAATGATTTCTGAAGGATCATGTGACACTGAATATGTATAATGATGATGAAAATTCAGCTTTGCATCACAGGAAAAAATACAAATCACCTGGAAATAGAAATCATATTTTAATCAAATAAATGCAGCCCTGGTGAGCATATGCAACTTCTTTCAAATACATTAAAAAATCTTACCAACCTCAAACTTTTGTTGTGTAAATATACAATTTTATCTTTACACACCTGATTCCTGGGAAAAACTAAAGCCAGTGTCTCCTGTGCTGCTGCCAGCACCTAAGAGCTGGCCTCCACCTGCCAACATAGCCGTCAGGTGTGGAGACATACCGAGATCTGCAACACAAAGATGTCTTTTATGGGCAGGACACAGTATTTGCATAATAAATTAGTTCTGTATGTACACTTCTCCACAGCAAGCTGCATGATTTGATTTTGTGGCTTCATTCACATCATTAAGGAACATGAAAATGAAACACCAAAATGAAATACTTAAAGGAGAAGTCCACTTCCAGAACAACAATTTACAGATAATGTACTCACCCCCTTGTCATCCAAGATGTTCATGTCTGTCTTTCTTTAGTCGTAAAAAAATGTAGTTTTTTGAGGAAAACATTTCAGGATTTTTCTCCATATAATGGACTGATATGGTGCCCCGATTTTGAACTTCCAAAATGCAGTTTAAATGCAGCTTCAAACGATCCCAAATGCCGTCGTAAACGATCCCAGCCAAAGAAGAAGGGTCTTATCTAGCTAAACGAACGGTTATTTTCATTAAAGAAATACAATTTAAATACTTTTTAATCTCAAACGCTCGTCTTGTCTTACTCTCCCTGAACTCTGTGTATTCGGGCTCAAGACAGTTAGGGTATGTCAAAAAACTCCAATCGTATTTTCTCCCTCAACTTCAAAAATCATTTCAAAATCATCCTGCATCGCTGCAGAAGTACCGACCCAGTCTTTGCAAAGTGAACATGCAAAGAAGATCAAACACCCTTGACAAAAAAGGTAAAACAGCAATATAGGACGATTTTGAAGTTGAGGGAGAACATGAGATGGGAGTTTTTCGACATACCCTAATTGTCATGAACCGGAACAAAACAGTTCAGGCAGAGCAAGACAAGACGAGCGTTTGATATTAAAAAGTATATAAATTGTATTATTTTTATGAAAATAAACGATCGTTTAGCTAGATAAGACCCTTCTTTCTCGGCTGGGATCGTTTGAAGCTGCATTTAAACTGCATTTTGCAAGTTCAAACTTGGGGCACCACATCAGTCCATTATATGGAGAAAAATCCTGAAATGTTTCCTCAAAAAACATAATTTCTTTACGGCTGAAGAAAGAAAGACATGAACATCTTGGATGACAGGGGTGAGTACATTATCTGTCAATTTTTGTATTGGAGGTGGACTTCTCCTTTAAACTGCCCGCTGTTCTTCATAAAAATCCTTCAGGTCCCACAAAATCTTTGGTTTTTCAGAATTTTTGTGTATTTGAACCCTTTACAAAAATGACTGTATGATTTTTTAGATGCATCTTTTCACACCGAGGACAACTGAGGGACTCCAGAATGCTCCAGAAGGAAACATGATGCATTAGGAGCCAGGGGTGTAAACTTTTGAATGGATTGAGGATGTGTACATTTTTCTTGTTTTACTAAATATCTTTTTTTTTTTCATTTAGTACTGCCCTTCAGAAGCTAGAGAAAATACTTACATGTTTCCCAGTAGACAAAAAAAGTGACATTTTCCCTGATCTTCAAATTCAAAAAAGTTTTCACCCCTGACTCTTAATGCATTGTGTTTCTTTCTGAAACATCAGGGTTCAGCTACACAAAATGCTGAAAAACCAAAGAATTTGTGGGACCTGAATGATTTTTTTGAAGAACAGCAGGCAGTTTAACTGTTCAGGACAAACAAAGGGCTCATGAACAACAATCACTAAACAATAAAAACACACAGCTGTGGATCATTCAGGTAACACCACAGTATTAAAAATCAAGCGCAAGCTTTTGAACAGGGTCATTGTTATAAATTCAACTATTATTTTCTCTTCTAGGCTATATGTAAACATCATTTATGTGAAATATCTTATTCAGGTCAGTACTAAATAAAAAAAAAAAAACATGCATTTTGTATGATCCCTCTTATTTTGATACAATAATTAACATTTTGCAGATTCTGCAAGGTGTATGTAAACTTTTGACTTTAACTGTATATATACACTAATCAACCTATCACACATATATCGCAACATCATAACCCTTCATAATCATTCGGGGTAAAACATTCACCTGTGATTCGGTTGGAGATGCTAAAGAGGCGGGACTTCCTGTGGCGACTGATGAATGATTCCCGGTAGTGGCGGTCACCGCAGCACATGCCAAGCAGCTCCTTCCTTACAGTTTTATTCCACAGCCCATATATGAGAGGATGACAGGCAGCACTCACAAACGACAGCCAGCTCACCATCGTCTCCAGTCCTGGTGACACACTTCCTCGCCCCCATACTGCCTCGGTGCAGATCACTACCACATACGGCCCCCAAGTCATCAAGAAGGTGCCGACCACCACCAAAATAGTGACCAGGGCTTTACACTGGCTTCCAGCGTAGACCAAACCTCTTCGGCTCCCGACGGAAGTAACCGAGGCGGTGGAGTTCTTTCGTTCATTCCTATTGCAGGAAGTGGGCTCCTGAACTACCACAACCGTCCCACAGTGCACCTTGCGAGCTTTGTGCCGTGCCACGCGGAAGATGAGGCCGTAGCACACCAGCATGGCAAACAGTGGAATCAGGCAGCACCACGCTACCCAGAAGGCAGTGTAGCTGGCGTCACGATACCAGGTCACAGTGCAGGTCTTCTTGAAATGGTCAAACTCAAATGTGGACCAGCCAAATAAAGGAGGCAGGCAGCCCACCAGAGAATGCAACCACAGGTAGACTATGGCCACTGCTGCACGATTGCCTGTGATCTTGATAGGGTAGACCATCGGGAACAGCACGGCATAGTACCTGACAGAACACAAAACATGGTTAGCTTAGGTTTAGATATCGATATGTTCTAACTGACTGACAAGGAAATCATACTGCTTTTGCATGTGTTGTGAACTGTGTCAATGATACCAAACCAACGGGTTTTTTAGTTATTAATTAATTTATTTTTTCATGTAGTTTTGATATTTTAGGCTATTTGACTTTTCTCAATGTGTTGTTTCAGACTAGTTGAATGAAAACACCCAACATTTTAACTTTCAAGTGTGCATTTTATTGCACTTGGTCGATTGTTATCTGTAGATTTTAATTACAATTTATACATTTAAAGGCTTCTTTTGCACAAGTAAACAGAAATCTCCACTTCAGCAGCATTTATGTACCAAGTTTTTCTATTGTTATCCCAATCTATTTTCTGTTCATTTATGATTCACTTGATTTATTTAATTTTATTCCTAAAAACATTTTTTGTTCCTGGTTGTTGACAGTGTTTTTAGATTTTTACAGTGATTAAAACAGAAATCCAAAAAACTCTAAAAATTCTAATATGTGAACAAAATGAAACAAGAATTTTAAGCTTAAATTCTCAGATTTCTATGTATGCAATTGAGTGCATATTTAATTTAGGTAATACTTAATTTGCTGGAGAAGTACTGTGATATCTTTTAGTTACTTTTTTCCCCTGTTCACCTTAATGTACAGAAACTGGGATTGTTAAAAATAAATAACCACAATTCATTTTGAGATTCCAGACATTTCAAACACTGTACATTCTTAAATAAAAAGGTACTGAGTGAAAAAAAACCTAATAATTTAATTTATATCTTGATTTGTTTTGCTTTTTTTATTTTAATAAAGTAAAATTATTTATAAAAATATTTAATACAGTTAAATTCATATTAAACAAATTTTATTAAAAAAAAAATCAATAATTTAATGATGAAATAAAGGTACCTAAAGGTAAGGATTTCTAATGATTAATAGCTTACATTTTGGTCTGTCATGGTTTGCTATAATATGCTTTAAGGAAAATTTAAATATGGGACAGTAAAATCTGTCTATCAAAAATATAATGCAATATAAGTGCAAGTTATACAAGGTTAATAAGTCTCTTACAATATTAGATAATTAAAATCTTTTATGACAAGACAAAAACTAGCCCAAAAAAACTTAACATTTATGTACAAATAATTCATATAATATTTGATATTTATCAAAAAAAAGTATATAAATGATTAAGATCATATGCATTCAAAGCGATTTTATAGTCATAAATGAACACGTTTCAAAATAAAAGTTTCCTGATAATTTACTCACCCCCATGTCATCCACGATTTTCTTGCTTCAGTTGCTAAGAAATTAAGTTTTTTGAGGAAAACATTCCAGGATTTTCATATAGTGGACTTCAATGGGGCTCAATGGATTGAAGGTTAAAAATGCAGTTTCAGTGCAGCTTCGAAGGGCTCTACATGATCCCAGCCAAGAAATAAAGGTCTTATCTAGTGTAATGATTGGCCATTTTCTACAAAAATAGAAATGTATATACTTTTTAACCTCAAATGATTGTCTTGTCTAGCTCTGTGATGTGCATGCAAACTCTGTGCACTCCGGTTCAAGACAGGTAGGGTAAGTCAAAAAACTCCCATCTCATTTTCTCCTCCAATTTCAAAATCGTCCTACATCGCTGCAGAGGTACCGACCCAGTGTTTACAAAGTGAACGTGCAAAGAAGGTCAAACGCTCTTTACAAAAAAAGGTGATGTAGGATGATTTGGAAGTTGGAGAAGAAAATCTGATGGGAGTTTTTTGACCTACCATAAATGTCTTGAGTGCAGAGTACATATGCGCATTGCAGAGTTAGACAAGATGAGCATTTGAGGTGATTTTCTTTAGAAAATAATCAATGATTTCACTAGATAAGACCCTTATTCCTCGCTGGGGTCACGTAGAGGCCTTTAAAGCTGCAGTGAAAATGCATTTTTGACCTTCAATCCATTGAGCCCCATTGAAGTCCACTATATGGAGAAAAATCCTGGAATGAATTTCTTTGCAACTGAAGAAAGAAAGACGTGAACATCTTGGGTGACATGGGGGTGAGTAAATTATCAGGAAATTTTTATTCTGGAAGTGGAGTAATCCTTTAAGCAATTTATTTTTAACAAATTCTGTGTTTAGGTGCGGTTTAGGATAAAGCATTTAGGTTTGGAACAACATGAGGTCAAATAAATAATGACATAATGATATACAAAAGCATCAGATCAAGATGGTATGCATACTATTTTAGTTTACTAGTTTACTATTTTACTCCTGTTTTAGTGTGTTTTCTAATGTTTTGTCCTTATCCACGCATACCAAGTCTAAAAATCACGGCAGTGGGGGCTCAAAAAAACCAGACAACAAAGCAACCATTCATTAGTACTTCAGTTACAGGATGCAGAGTTGAACGTCTAGACTCCTGATTATAAAAAATATTTATAGAACAATGAAAGTTGTGAAATGTTTGGGTTCCAAAGATGAGACTGATATATAACACTTGATATATAACACTCCTTACCTGTCGATGGCAATGGCTCCCAGTGTGAGCATGCTGGCAGAGCTAATGAGCAGATATAGCAGTGCTGTGAAGTTGCACCATACAACACCAAACAGCCATTCTCCATTAAGAAAGCTGGCAACGACGAACGGCAGCACCAGTACTGACAACAGGAGGTTGGAAAGCGTCAGGCTGAAGACAAACTTATTGCTTGGCGTTAAGAGGTAGGGCTTCCGATAAAGGGTCAACACAACGAGCAGATTGCCCAGACAGACAAACAAGGCAATGGCCAATATGACAACAGACTCCAAGACCCAGGCACTGCTGCCTCTCACGTCTGTGGCGTTCCCCAGTAAGGTTTCATTGCTGCTGGTGTTCATGGTAAACACGCTACGTCATCCAAATGCAGACCAAGGATATGTTTGCAGAGGCTGGAGATCCATTGCTTGATCATCTCACAAAGGTATCTAAAAAGGCAAAACACAGGTCGGTAATGATTGTTTAAGTATGTCCAAAAACATCATCCAAAGTATATGTCATCCAAAAATGAAAGTGAAATTCCTCATGTCATTAAAAAATACACACATTTGGATTTGTGTTGACTGATGAGAAGTACATGAGCCCAATAAATCATTTCCCACATGCCGGTAGTTTCATTGTTGCCACTTATAGTAACAGCTGCTTATAATGAATGCAACTATAATATAATATTTATATTTTAACAATTTTTTTTTGCTCATAATGCATAATTTACATACACTACCAGTCAAAAGTTTGTGAACGGTAAGATTTTTAATGTTTTTTAAAGAAGACTCTTCTGCTCGCCAAGCCTGCATTTATCTGATCCAAAATACAGCAAAAGCAGTAATATTGTGAAATATTTGTCCTATTTTAAATAACTGTGTTCTATTTGAATATATTTTAAAATGTAATATATTCCTGTGATCAAAGCTGAATTTTCAGCATCATTACTCCAGTCTTCAGTCTTATTATTATTATCAATATTTAAAGCAGTTGAGTACATTTTTTCAGGATTCTCTGATGAATAGAGAGATCCAAAGATTAGCATTTATCTGAAATATAAAAGCATAGGTAATATTATACACTATAAAATTCAAAAGCTTGGAGTCAGTATTTTTATTTTTTTTGGAAAAGAAATTATGGAACTTAAATTGATCAAAAGTAATAATAAAGACATTTATAATGTTACAAAAGATTTTTATTTCAGATAAATGCTGTTCTTCTGAACTTTCTGTTTATTAAAGAAACGTGAAAAAAAATCTACTCAGCTGTTTTCAACATAATAAAAATGTTTTTTGACCAGCAAATCAGCATATTAGAATGATTTCTGAAGGATCATGTGACCGATGCAATGACGCTAAAAATTCAGCTTTGAAATCACAGGAATAATTTACATTTTAAAATATATTCAAACTGAAAACAGCTCTTTTAAATGTAAAAAATATTTTAAAATGTTACTGTTTTTGCTGTACTTTGGATCAAGTAAATGCAGCCTTGGTGAGCAGAAAAAACTTCTTTAAAAACATTAAAAATCTTAAAAATTTTGACTGGTAGTGCAGATACGTTCAATATATTTACATACACAATGTTTGGGGGACAATATTGGGCAGGATGTAGAATAACTTACAAAAATACTGAAAATAAATGTAGCTTTTTTATTCAATTAAAATGAATACATAATTGGCAGATGAATCATTTTTTATAATAATTGCAGGCTTAATCCCAAATCTTCTTAAGCCATATAATGAAGCTTGGTTGATAAAGTTACTGAATCACTTTTATGACATAAATTTTTGTTTGTTCACAACAGCCCTCCAGCACCTGTTTATTTTTGTTGTGTGGATAAGTTGTGTGCAAAATATTGCAGAAATAAAATTCATCCAGGTTTGGAGCAACATGAATGTGACTATATTCATTGTTAAGTGAAATCTTCTTTAATTTTACAAATATAATTGCTAAATCAAGTGCAAATGTAAGTGCTAAGGTACAAAATAATAAATTCCACCGCCCTATTACTACATCTGAACAAAGATCAGATGATAATCAGATGATAAAGTGTAATAAAGCTTTTAACAACATAATAACTTCTTGTTATTACGCTATACATACCAACAGTTTATCCCAAGCAATAGGTCTTACGTTTTTGTTTAAACTAAACATCTTCAATTAAATTAAAGTGAATTGCATGTAACTCTTTAAGAACTTGAGATGTTTAGTTTGATATCACACTCCAAACTGTAAAAATAGTACAAAAACCTTAGGTACATTTTAGTTTAGTACTTTAGCATAGAGAATGACCAAATAGCTTGTTAGGTTCAATCACAGCTAACGTATAAAACGATATCTAACTTAACATCTCTGATTTAACAAAGACCACTATTCAAACGCACCGTTCAATGTTAGTACGAAAAAAGTTTAACTTTACTTCGGAGTTATACCAGTTTAAAGACAAGTACTGACCAACTCACCTCACCTGATGGTACTAAATCTCGCTTAAAGTAGATGTATCACTATCGTGATTTTATTCAGTTTAGCGCTGATGGGAGTCTCAGAAACTACCACCGCAATGGCGGCTCATGTCTCCCCCGTCTCTCTCAGCCTGTATGTGAGTCTGTGTGTGGTCTGGAGTCTCTATTTAGACTGCACAAGACAAAAGCCCAATTGCATTTCAAAAAGTTTAAAATCACATGCATCACCGAAACTTACGGTTATATGGTTTTGTAATGTTGCACATAATGTTGCAAGTTGCAGTTTACTTTTTACAAAGTGTGTTTATAAAATGCAGTCACCGTAACAGGACGGTGAAGTGATTGTTTAGTTATTGCAGACCTAAAAAGAGTAGTGCGCGTTTAAAGTTTGCTTTTCAATACTGTATTATTTTCATTCTTCTGTTATTATGGAATTCACTTTTGGACCACCAAAGACGATTAAAGATTCCCGCAGGTGACATCACACAAGTCACATGACTGCGCTTGGCCAATTAACGACCTGCAAACTGTATTAAGTTCCGCCCTCTCTTTGGGCGAGCGCTGATAGCAATACCGAAATTAAAAGCCTTTCCACGTCGCATATCATAATGACAAGTATTCGTAGCTAATAATAAAACCAATAACAGAAAAAGCGCTTGTTTGAGGGAATCGGAAATGACACGAAAATGCTGTCTCGTGTCCCTCGTGAACATGTGTAAACAAATCATTATTAAATAATTATTTTAGAATGTCATAAATATTTAAGCAAAGTAAAATTATTTTTTGTTTTACAAAATTATTTAATGACAGTAAAATTGGTGACAGTGAAATAAAAACCAATTGCATTTCGATCTAACCGTTTATACTGTTTTTCATCTCAACGCTTTCTATATGTATAACATAAAACGTCTAATAAACGTCTAATCAAATCAAATAAAAATATTACAAGCTGAAGTTTTTAGACGTTTTGCTTGTCACGTAATATCGCGATATTTAAGATGCGGAAGTGTTTGTCAGATGATTTAGGTCATGTGGTGTAGCCCGATTAGGCGTTCTTTAACCAGACTCTGTGTAGTATAAGCCAAGTGTAATTCATTTGAATCTCTACGCGAATTCATCTGTCTTGGAGACTCTTCTTCCAGCATGCAGAACGTCATAAACTCGGTGAAAGGCACCGCTTTGGGAGTGGCAGAGTTTTTAACGCCAGTTTTGAAGGTAAGGCGATGAGTGTTAGCATGATATGCGGTCTGTATCCTGTAGCTGCAGCATAAAATAAACGGTTTAATGAGTGTGTAAAAATCGAGCATTGAGCTGTAAAGAGAAATTACTGAAACAATGCTATGTTGACGTAAGAAGAGATCATTTCCAGCAGGCGTGCATGTCACAACACTGGAAAACATGCAACCTGTCAGATGGCCCAAAGTTGAGTAGACGTCACTGCTGTCTGACTGTAACAGATATTTTAGGAAAAATAAACGGGTAAAGTTTTGGTTTGCCTGGAATGTGAAATGTGATTTAGTTTAGACCATACAAATGTCACATTTTTTTCATGGAGTGATGCATATGATGCCACATCACTTCAAGTTTTGTCAAATGTGCAACAACTCTGTAAATAGCACTATTGTTTACAAAAGAATGAATCTTTCCAACTCTCATGTTAAGTTTATAATGTTAGAACTAAAATGTATTGAGTTTAACTTGCAATAATAGATGTATATTATTATGAACTATGTTATATTGTATATACATGAATGCATAAACTGACAAAATGTATTGCTTGAATGCAATATAAGTTGCTTTGGATAAAAGTGTCTGCAAAATGCATAAATATAATAATATAATGTGAATGTGTTTGTACAGTAGGCAAGGCAAGTTTATTTATATAGCACATTTCATGCACAAAGGTAATTCCAAAGTGCTTTACATAAAAGAAAGTAGAATAATAATAAAAACAGTAATTCACAAAAAAGGCAGTAGAATAATCATAAAAACAATAATCACAACAATAAAACCCTTGGTATTTCTAACTGACTCGATCCTAATGATCTGAGTGGTCTGTTAGGTTTATATTCATTGAGCATATCTGCAATGTATTTAGGTCCTAGGCCATTGAGTGATTTATAAATGAGTAAAAGTACTTTAAAATTAATTCTAAATATAACTGGAAGCCAATGTAGGGACCTGAGGACTGGTGTGATATGCTCAGATTTTCTGGTTCTAGTCAGAATCCTGGCAGCAGCGTTCTGGATGAGCTGCAGCTGTCTAGTGGTCTTCTTGGGAAGGCCAGTGAGGAGACCATTACAATAATTCACCCTGCTTGTGATAAAGGCATGAACAAGTTTCTCCAAGTCTTGACTGGAAACAAAACATCTAATTCTTGTAATGTTTTTGAGATGATAGTATGCTGATTTAGTTACTGCTTTGACATGACTACTGAAACTAAGGTCTGACTCCAGAATCACACCAAGATTCCTGACTTGGTTTTTAGTTGTTTGACCCCTAGAGTCAAGGTATGCGTTCACCTTAAGAACTTCCTCTTAATGTAAGAATTTTATACATAATATAATTCATACAAACATCTTTGCTGGAAACCATGACATGTGGTGCCATATCTGTATTAACCAACTAGAGTTTACTTTGCTAACTAATTTAAATTAGCAAACAGGGCAGGGATAGTTTGTCAACTGGGATTTGAGATGGCAAAGCTCTCTCACACCCAGGCCATCTTCATTGTTATAAAGACTAGTTCGAATTGTAATATTCTATGAGTTGGAAAATCGTAATCATTTTCATGTGTCCTCTTTTTCCAGGAATCTAAATTTAAAGAAACTGGGGTTATAACTCCAGAGGAGGTAAGTGTGCATTTTGATTTTGTTAAGGTGTGAAATACTTTGTAGGATTTACACACAATGATTCAAACACAACAGTATTTTGTGTTTTGTGCAGTTTGTTGCAGCAGGAGATCATCTGGTTCATCACTGCCCCACATGGAAATGGCAAGAACATACACCCACATGTGCAAACATTTACTTAAAGGAGAAGTCCATTTCCAGAACAAAAATTGACAGATAATGTACTCACCCCTTGTCATCCAAGATGTTCATGTCTTTCTTTCTTCAGCCGTAAAGAAATTGTTTTTTGAGAGAAACCTTTCAGGATTTTTCTCCATATAATGGACTGATATGGTGCCCCGATTTTGAACTTCCAAAATGTAGTTCAACTGCGGCTTCAAACGATCCCAAATGCTGTTGTAAATGATCCCAGCAGACAAAGAAGGGTTTTATCTAGCGAAACAGTTGGTTGTTTTCATTAAAAAAATACAATTTAAGTACTTTTTAATCTCAAACGTCTTGCCTTTCTCTCCCTGAACCCCGTATTCTGACTCAAGACAGCTAGGGTATGTTGAAAAACTCCAATCGTATTTTCTCCCTCAACTTTAAAAATCATTTCAAAATCATCCTACATCGCTGCAGAAGTACCGACCCAGTCTTTGCAAAGTTAACATGCAAAGAAGATCAAACACACTTAACAAAAAAGGTAAAACGGCAATATAAGACTTATTTTGAAGGTGAGGGAGAACATGAGATGGGAGCTTTTCAACATACCCTAACTGTCATGAACCGGAAAAAAACATTTCAGGCAGAGTAAGACAAGACAAGCATTTGACATTAAAAAGTATAAATTGTATTATTTTTATGAAAAAAAAAAAAAGATTGCTTTGCTAGATAAGACCCTTCTTCCTCGGCTGGGATCGTTTACAGCCGCATTTGGGATCGTTTGAAGCCACATTTAAACTACATTTTGGAAGTTCAAAATCGGGGCACCATATCAGTCCATTACATGGCGAAAAAACCTGAAATGTTTCCCTCAAAAAAAACATAATTTCTAGACCTGCTAAAGTAATAGAAATTCTTATTTTGGAGTAAAAAATTATAATAAAAAAGACTTTAATTGGGTTCCTGGAAAGACTTCATATGAGTAATATTCTGTAGCTTACTTTTTTTTATGTACATACTTTTTGTGGCTTTATAGTGTTAAGAATATATTTTCTTCACTTTTAGGGCATCTGGAGAAGAAGCAAAAGTAAAGCCCTATCTGCCCAAAGACAAGCAGTTTCTATTAACCCGAAATGGTAAAGGAAGTGAAAACCTTATTCAGTTTCTCAGTTGTAGTATAAATCAGTTGTATTGTGTTTTGTAAAGTTGTGATAAATGTGCTACAGCTGTTTAGTAAATGTCACGATATGGTTGTTTTGGGGCTCAGTTCCGTGTTACAAGCGCTGTAAACAGATGGAGTACTCTGATGAGTTGGAGGCCATTATAGAAGAGGATGATGGAGATGGAGGATGGGTGGATACCTATCATAACTCTGGTATGAAACCAGATCTGAACAAACAGTATCATGTGACCATTAAAACCATGTTTTCTTTATGCCTTCTGACAGACATTCTCATCAACTCTTTTTGTGTTACTAGGTGTTACAGGGGTGACAGAAGCCGTTCGGGAAATCTCTTTGGATAATAAGGTAGGCAGCATTGACTACTTCAAGAATGGAATGATGAATTAATTGGTTTTAAGTTGTTAAAGAAATAGATGAGTTTGTTTCTTCTTTGGAACAGATTTGGAAACATTTTGCATTATATCACTTGCTCACCAGTGGATCCTCAGCAGTGAATGGGTGCCGTCAGAATGAGAGTTAAAACAGCTGATAAAAACATCACACAAGTAATCTACATGAATCCAGTCCATCAATTCACATCTTGTAAAGTGAAGAACTGTGTATTTGTATGAAACAAATCCATCATTATAATGTTTTTAACCGTTGCCGGCTAAAATATGAGTCTTCTATCCATAAAAACGCTTTATCCAATGAAAAAGTTGTCCCGTCTGAATCCAGAGAGAAATATGCACAGATCAAGCACTATGTACAAGTGAAAACAGTTCTAAACAAATACGTTGTTGGATTTTGGTGTGAGAGGACAAAAGGGGATGGACTTTTTCACTGGAGGAAGCATTACTATAGATGATGGATTACAAACACACATCTTTTGGCACCCCTGGAGTGGTGTGGCTTATTGTGATGTTTTTATCAGCTGTTTGGGCTCTCATGCTGACGGCACCCATTCACTGCATTGGTGAGCACGTGATGTAATGCTAAATTCCTCCAAATCTGTTCTGCGTCTAATTCACATCTTGGATGCCCTTAGCATGAGTCAATTTTGTTTTTGGGTGAACTATTATTTTAATCATACCATGTATATATAAACACATATTGTTTTGTATGAATGTGAAGGACAATGTGAATATGAACGTGCAGACTGGTGCCTGTGGAAACGGTGATGACGATGATGATGATGAAGGAGAGGCAGCAGACATGGAAGGTAGCTCTTTATGTTTGTTTTAGTTTCATGACTCATTATCAGACGGTAATAATGGGCATAACTAGTATATTTATATTTCAGAATATGAAGAAAGTGGGCTTTTGGAGACAGACGAAGTAAGAAATTATGCTCAACAAATTTTTCCAACATCAGGATTTGCTATGGCAGAATTATTCTTTCATATTCTTTGTTTAGGCCACTCTTGACACAAGTAAAATGGCTGATTTAAGTAAAACCAAGGCAGAGGCTGGAGGGGAAGATGCCATTCTACAGACAAGAACTTACGATCTTTACATCACATATGATAAATATTACCAGACACCAAGACTATGGCTGTTTGGATATGATGAGGTGACTTTGCTTTATTGTGCTTTGACAAGATGACTACATCTTTCCTGCATTACTCCCATCACTTAAGAAAAAGGGGTTTTAACCCTGTATAATGTGCTTATTTTCAGGACAGACAGCCTCTAACGGTGGATCAAATGTATGAAGACATTAGCCAGGATCATGTTAAAAAAACAGTCACCATTGAGAATCACCCTCATCTGCCTCCACCTGCTATGTGCTCTGTGCATCCATGCAGGTAAATACAAAATTCTCATTAATAATTCATGCCCTCTCATTTGCAGTGTCATGCAAGCTAAAGATGCTTTCTTGTTTTTGTTTGTCAGACATGCAGAGGTGATGAAAAAGATTATCGAGACAGTGGCGGAAGGAGGAGGAGAACTTGGGGTCCATATGTATCCTTGGTTGTAATACCATATTATATGCATAATCACATACACTGTTGTTTAAAAGTCTAGGGTTCAGTTTTTTTTTATTACTTGCATTACATGCACATGAAGGCTGAAAAAATACAGTAAAAACAAAAAATATATATACAATTTAAAAATTACAGATTTTTATTTTATTATGGAAAATGCAAATGTTTATGTTGGCTTATGAGTTACTATTAAAAATGCAATTTTCCTTAACTTTTCTAACTTCAGGTATCTTCTGATTTTCCTGAAATTTGTGCAAGCTGTCATTCCTACAATAGAATATGATTACACAAGGCATTTCACCATGTAACTCACCATTCAAAGTTACGCCCACAACTATGACAACAAGTATTGTTACTGCATTGAGGAAGCAGCAACAATATAAACCTCAAAAGAGACACTGTCCTGGAAAGATGCTGGGAATGTTCTATGAAATGGCTGAGATGGTTATCCACATGCATTTAAATCCAGTTTTCCCAACTATTCTTCAGCTTATTCTCTGTATTAGCCATTTGCTGTTAATGCTGTCCTGAATCTAAAAGTGTTTTATTTTATATTTACGTTTCGAAAAAACTTATGCGACTTATAACGAGCCATTCTCTTGTTTTAATGGCAAATAATAAATGGCTGTCAAAATATGTGGGTGTTATTTGTAAGAATCATTTTGTGTGAGCTGAGCTTTGTCTGGTGTTGGACGTGTCGACTTACATGCCAGCTTGTCTTAACGCATTGTTCTTTGAATGTTGGAATCACTGTCTTGAAAAAAGGACCGTTGTTGTGGTAAAACGTTTTTACAATCCAAACGTCTGCATCTGTAGAATTGATACATACCACAATTATTGTATGTGTGGATTTTAACGTGTTGACAACTTGGTATACAAAAGGAAGAGGAGCTGAAAAGGATTTGAATTGGTATGTTGAAAAAGCCTATTGTGTGTCTTCTGTCATGATGGTCCGTAGATAAAGATACAAATTTATATCATGATTATAAGTCTTGTGTAGTCTTTTAAAGTAGTTGTATGCATTTTTAATGTTAATGCAACTTGTGACAGTCCGTTATGTATAGTAATCATTTTCTCCAAAATAGTTTTTCAAAATATTGCTATTATTTTGATACAGTTGTGTCTAGTAAAAAAGCAATTATAACTGTAGTTACTGAGATATTTTTGGCCACGACTTTTAGAATGGGCGGGGCTACACATATCGCTCCGCCCACAAATACTCTCATTGGCCGGATAACTTGATTTATAATAAATTTATTTAATTTTGACCCTAATAAACTTTCAACAAGACACAGCCATAATACAGCAACTGACAAATAGCATAGCCAGGGACTAGTAAAAAGATTTGACTAATTGTCAAATCTCCTTTGAAACCGCCCGATGGATGAACATGGAGGCAGCGCAACGAACGATGAAACCAGGCAAATGGTGAAGTTTGTTTAGATAAAAGTTTATGTTTTGTGTCTGTCAGTTTATTGCAGTGTAAAGGATTTCGGGTATTTTGGTAGTCGATAATTTACGCTTAACTGTGTTATATGCTCTTGCTTTTGGTAAATTTTAGCTTGAAAATACATAGCATAGCCCTCGACATTTAAAATCCAACTGACAGCGATGACGTCATTGCAAAATACTTTATTTCGTAGACAAAGGGGCTTTGTTTGAGATCGGTTTCTTTAATTAAAACAACTTATAGTTTGTCTATTTAGTATGTCTATTTCTATCTCTATTCTCTAGTATGCATTGGAGGGACAAATCCAATATATTAAACAAAGTAGCCTAGAATTAGCTATTTGGTAGGCTTTAGGACAAAACTGTGTAACAAACCAAGTAAACCTAGACTAAATAGTTCGAGTTTTAAGCATTATACCTTTACATTTTAAAGGTCTTGACCTTCTCAACTGTACCATTAAAATCATACAACGTCAGAATTTTGACATAATTCAGTTGTGTAGTAAAGCTATTTTTATTTTTCGAAGAGTTTCAGAACCTATTCTTGTTTGCTATTTGTGCAAAGTGTCTGATATTTTCATTCAGGAAATAAAAATGATCATATTAGAGTTACTTTTAATAGATTTACTCAACCTGTGTGTCAGATTTGTTTGTTACTTGATTGATTTTTTCTTACCCCACACTGGTTTCCTTAGACTTACAGCAGAGTCTCAAAGAATGAGAATGAAGAGACGACAGAGGAGACTGAGGACAATGTGGACATGCTGGTGCCTCATGAAGTGCCAGTCAGTGTTTATAGATAAACAGATAGACAGACAGATATATTGACTGTTTTTTTTCTCTATAAACTCCATAATGTAGTTTTGATTAGATTTAGGCTATTCTAAAATATGTAAATGGTAATAACGAGGAATGTCCAAATGTTTAACTGGTAGTGTACATGCATACGTATATACAGTACATGCAGTCAGAAGTATTTGGCATATACTTATATAACTTAACTAAAGTGCAGCAAGACCTCTATAGTACATTCATTTTTGAGCAACATTGACTATGTAAACAAATGTAGTTTGATTTTACTGCTGGTATATAATTATTATATATGATATTTCTCCAAGTATACAAACAGTAAAACTACATTGTTTACATATCCTTATCTCACGGCCCTTTTCCTAAAGTAGTGTACAATATCTGCCTACAATGCTTTTTTTTTCAGACAGGGGTTCTGACTGTACATATACAGGATTGTAAATTGTTTCCAAACATCTGTATCCTTATATTTTCGGCATCTCAAAATAGCATGTAAAAATGTAATATTTATTTACACTAAACCTTTTAATTTTCCTTGATCACTAATCCATCCTACACAAAAGACTTTCAGTTTTTTCTCAGGATATCTGTTGGTGGAAAGGAAAAATGCACCAAGCTTCAAAGCAACAAAGATGCTAGAAGGGGCAAAGCAGATTTCTCACTTTGCTTTGAGGAGTGGAAATACTTCTCCATCCAGGTTTGTCACTACTCTCAGTTGTTGAATTGTACTCTGTATCTCCATGGAGTGCAGAGTTTCTGATGTGTTCACTGAATTTATGTGTTCTGATGTTAAAGGATATCTGTATCGCACAATAATGTTAATATTATATATCAAGTTTCATTCATGAACAAGAGTTTAATCCAAAACACAGAAAAAATGATATTCAGACATTATTCAGTTCTCAAAAATTGTGTTAGTGTGACATGCTTATGCATTTTCACCCAGCTTTATGTGTTTTGTGTCTGTTTTTTTAGATACCTGAGCAGAGTTCCAGTGCTGTGAATCCCAATCAAATCATGGTGGAGCTTCTTTTCTTTGAGCCAGCTGCAAGAGATCCTAAACCCATGGGCAGTACTTTCTTCAACATATTGAAAGTTCTCAATGTATGGTTGTGCACTGAATACAGTGTAGTTTTTTGGTACAAATTCTCAAACCTTTTGATGATTTTTGTCAAATAATGCTGAGATTATCTTTCTTCAGAAACCCATTGTCACTCACCAGTTTGATGTGATGCTCAATAAGCAGGTAACTACCAGGTTTATTGTTTTGTGTGTGTTTGTGTGTGTGTTCTAAATGCACCTTAATGTTTTGCTAAACCTTCAGAAAATGTTAATTATCAACTTAAGAATGTCAAATAAATATAGACTATGTATCTTTTTATTGTTTTATTTATTTTTTAGGCATTGCAAGCCTAGTATCACAAGTGTTTTCTAGCAATCAACATTTAATTAACCAAAATAAAAGAAAATAAATGAAAAGTATAAATCAGAAATATATAATTGGTACATATTTCATAACAGGTTTTCAGATTTATCCTAAGATAATGTATAAATATAATTTTCTGGTTGATTGTAGGTTGTTTGCAAGTTAGATGTCGAGATGGCCATAACATATGGGTCATTTGGCTATGGATACTCTCATCAGGTCAGTGATATTACTTAACTACACTACCAGTCAAAAGTTTTTGAAAATAAGTCTCTTCTGCTCATCAAGCCTGCATTTATTTGATTCAAAGTACAACAAAAACAGTAAAATTTTGACATATTTTTACTATTTAAAATAACTCTTTTCTATTTGAATATATTGTAAAATGTAATTTATTCCTGTGATCAAAGCTAAATTTTCAGCATCATTACTCCAGTCTTCAGTGTCACATGATCCTTCAGAAATCGTTCTAATATGCTGATTTGCTGTTCAAGGAACATTTATTGTTATTATTATTATTATTATTAATATTTAAAACAGTTGAATAGAAAGATCCAAAGATCAGCATTTATCTGAAATAAAAAGATTTTGTAATATACACTATACCATTCAAAAGCTGTCAAAAAGCTGGAGTCAGTGTATATATATATATATATATATATATATGCATGATGATGGATTTATGATGAGTTGGGCATAAGTTTTGGAATGATAAACTGATCATAATGGTGTTGTTGCTTTTCTTTAGTTGAAGCATCCTGACAGGACTGTGGAGGAACAAGTGGAAAAATCACTCTTTCCCCGCTGTCCGTCACCTGACAACCTCCAAGATGCTGACTAGTGAGATTCCCTCCTAAAATAAGCATTGTAAAATCAATGATTTCTCATGTAAGTCACTAAACATACATCTTCTTCTATTTCAGTGATGAAAAATCCACTCAGTCAGACATTATTTCTCAACTGATTCAAAGAGACAACCAAGGAGGCAGAGATTCCAGCGACCTTATGAAGCAAATAGAGAAGAGAGGCAGGTAAGAATTGCATTTTATTTGTTTAAATCAATGTAAATTTTTCTAGTGTGATTAGCCATATTGTGTTAATAGTAACCTCATGCAACATTCGTTAAAGAAATAGTTTATACAGAAATACAAAAGGAGGCATTTTTCAAATGTGTTCCAAATGTCTTAAGTAGCATGGGTATATTTGTAGCAATAGCCAAAAATACATTGTATGGGTCAAAATTATCGATTTTTCTTTTATGCCAAAAATCATTAGGATATTAAGTAAAGATCATATTCTATGAAGATATTTTGTACATTTCCTACTGTAAATATATCAAAACTTAATTTTTGATTAGTAATATGCATTGCTAAGAACTTCATTTGGACAACTTTAAAGGTGATTTTCTCAATATTTTGATTTTTTTTGCACCCTCAGATTCCAGATTTTCAAATAGTTGTATCTTGGCCAAATATTGTCATATCATAACAACCATACATCAATGGAAAGCATGTTTATTCAGCTTTCAGATGATGTATAAACCTCAATTTCGAAAAATTGACCGATTTTGTGGTCCAGAGTCACAAATCTAAAAACCTAAAAATCAAACAAATTTTGAAATAATCGTATAAATGTTAAAATATTAATTAATGTTTAATCTTTTTGAGTATCCTTTTGATAAATACTGCTCTTATGCCATTTACTTATGGTCAGTGTCAGTGTAATGTGATTACACTGGTGCTCAAAGAGGGTGTTTGTTTTTAAAAATGTTTGTTTTTTTTGCAATAAAAATAAAGCTGAAATACAATAAAATGTTAATATTTGATGAAAAACTCTAAAACAGCTTTAATTGTGTATTGCTGTTAAGGAATGTCACTCAGAAGAGTCACATGACTAATTTGGAATGTTAGAATGTTCCACATATAAGAGGAGCTGAGCTGTAGAATTCTAAATTATTTATGACTGAAGCATCTGACTGAGGCATTCCTTTGCAGATACTACAGTTGTGACACGATTTTTACTCAGCTTTTGCGATATGTACTCAGCCATTGTGAGTTCCACACAGCGTTTTGCTTTTGACCAAGAGCTTTCTGACAAAATTCATCTTTCAGAGACAGTCAAAATGACCACGTTCAACGATTCAGGTGAGGTTAAAGTTGAAAGAGACCAGTCGGGTCCTTTATTTGTAAGTAATCTGCACCCAAATGTAACCGAACAGGTGCTGCTTTCAACTTTCCTCGCATTTGGGCCAATCTGTTTTGTGCAAGTGTGCAGAGACAAAGGAACCAACCTCTCTCGTGGGTTTGGCTTTGTTACTTTTGCACACCATCACAATGCAGAAAACGCCAGAGATGCTTTGATTTTTTCTGAGCTCTTGGGCAAACCTATGCGTATAATGTGGGCTCAACACGATTCCACTTTGAGAAAAAGTGGAATTGGTAATATAATCATTAAGGGCTTAGCAAGAGACATAGATGACCTTGCTCTATATGACACTTTCTCCTGCTTTGGGGAAGTTCTTTCCAGCCGAGTGGTGTGCGACAGTAATGGTGAACCTAAAGGTTATGGTTTTGTCCATTATGCCACAATCGAGGCTGCTGAATTGGCAATTAAGAAACTAGATGGTATGCTACTAAATGATCATCTAGTTTCTATAAGCCATTACAAGCCCTATAAGAAATGGCAGCCTGACCAAAATGGCAATTCCAAATGCTGTGAAAAGAAAGACAACAGCATTTGTGAAAAACCAGCCATTGTGAGTTCCACACAGGGGTTTGCTTTGAACCAAGAGCTTCCTGACAAAAATCCTATTTCAGAGACAGTCAGAATGACAACGTCCAGTGATTCAGGTGAGGTTAAAGTTGAAAGAGACCAGTCGGGTCCTTTGTTTGTGGGTAATCTGCACCCACATGTAACCGAACAGGTATTGCTTTCAACCTTCCTCCCATTTGGGCCAATCTGTTTTGTGCAAGTGTGCAGAGACAGAGCAACCAACTTCTCTCGTGGGTTTGGCTTTGTTACTTTTGCACACCGTCACAATGCGGAAAACGCCCTAGACACTTTGATTTTTTCAGAGCTCTTGAGCAAACCTATGCGTATAATGTGGGCTCAACGCGATTCCACTTTGAGGAAAAGTGGAATTGGTAATATAATTATTAAGGGCTTAGCAAGAGATATCGATGACCTTGCCCTATATGACACTTTCTCACACTTTGGGGAAGTTCTTTCCAGCCGAGTGGTGTGCGGCAGTAATGGTGAACCTAAAGGCTATGGGTTTGTCCATTATGCCACACTCAAGGCTGCTGAATTGTCAATTAAGAAACTAGATGGTATGCTGTTAAATGATCATCTCATTTCTATAAGCCATTACAAGCCCTATAAGAAATGGCAGCCTGACCAAAATGGCAATTCCAAATGCTGTGAAAAGAAAGACAACAGCATTTGTGAAAAATCAGCCATTGTGAGTTCCACACAGGGGTTTGCTTTAGACCAAGAGCTTCCTGATAAAAATCCTATTTCAGAGACAGTCAAAATGACAACGTCCAATGATTCAGGTGAGGTTAAAGTTGAAAGAGACCAGTCGGGTCCTTTATTTGTAAGTAATCTGCACCCACATGTAACTGAACAGGTCTTGCTTTCAACCTTCCTCCCATTTGGGCCAATCTGTTTTGTGCAAGTGTGCAGAGACAGAGCAACCAACCTCTCTCGTGGGTTTGGCTTTGTTACTTTTGCACACCGTTACAATGCAGAAAACGCCCTAGACACTTTGATTTTTTCAGAGCTCTTGAGCAAACCTATGCGTATAATGTGGGCTCAACGCGATTCCACTTTGAGAAAAAGTGGAATTGGTAATATAATCATTAAGGGCTTAGCAAGAGACATCGATGACCTTGCTCTATATGACACTTTCTCCTGCTTTGGGGAAGTTCTTTCCAGCCGAGTGGTGTGCGACAGTAATGGTGAACCTAAAGGCTATGGGTTTGTCCATTATGCCACACTCAAGGCTGCTGAATTGTCAATTAAGAAACTAGATGGTATGCTACTAAATGATCATCTAGTTTCTATAAGCCATCACAAGCCCTACAAGGAACGGCAGGTAGATCAAAATGTCAGTTCCAAATCCTGTCGAAGGAAAGACAACAGTCTTTATATATCAAATCTGCCATACAGCTTGCGCAGTGAGGAGCTATGCTCCCTGTTTTCTGCGTTTGGGTATGTGACCAGCGCAAAGGTAATGATGTACAACAGCCGGAGCAGGGGTTATGGATTTGTTTCATATTCCTCGATCAATGATGCTGTTATAGCTGTATCATTAATGAATGGCTATATTGTCGGCAACCGACCACTGAAGGTTGCTTTGTCTCATAGTGCAGAAAAAAAGGAAGTAGAATAACAGTAAATAACAAAAAAGTCCTAAGCCTATCCTATCCCTAGTGCAAAATGAAAACATTCTATGCCTTTCTTATCCCTAGTGCATAAAAAATAAAATAC
Organism: Labeo catla; assembly: GCA_012976165.1. Lineage (NCBI taxonomy): Eukaryota > Metazoa > Chordata > Actinopteri > Cypriniformes > Cyprinidae > Labeo > Labeo catla. The sequence continues at coordinate 484,831 of VONZ01000307.1, forward strand.
AATACAAATAACATAAAGTAAAATAAAATTCTAAGTCTAAATAAATAAAATAAATAAAACAAAATAATAAAATTAAGTAAAATAAAATAAAAAAATCTAAAATAAAACAAAATAATAAAATTGAGTAAAATAAAATAAAAACTTCTAAGCCTATTGTAACCCTAGTTCAGAAAAGAAATAAAATAAATAAATAAAAATTAAAGTTAAAATAAAAAAATCCTAAACCTAGCCTATTCCTAGTGCAAGAAATAAAATAATAAAATAAAATATTAAAATAAAATAAAACAATTCTAAACCTATCATCCCTATTGCAGAAAAAAATAAATAATTAAAATTAAACATTACAAAAAATTAAAAATCCTAACCCTATCCTATCCCTAGTTTATAAAAGTAAAAAAAATTAAATAAAATTAAAATTACATTAAATTAACATTAAATAATAAAATAAAAAATAAAATATAAATATTAAATAATAATAATAAAATTATATCCCTAGTGCAATTAAATTAAGTTAAATTCAATTCAATTCAATTAACCACTGAAGGGACGGTGACAGTTAAAGGGTTAAATCACCCTGTTGGTCCATCTGGCCAGAGGAGAACTGGCCCCCCGACTAAGCCTGGTTTCTCCCAAGGTTTTTTTTCTCCATTTCTGTTACTGATGGAGTTTGGGTTCCTTGCCGCTGTCGCCTTTTGGCTTGCTTAGTTGGGGACACTTAATATTAGGCAATATTACTGCACGGACCCTATTGTATAATAGCTGAAGTGAGCTGATGATGACATCACTCTTTTCTCCAAGGCTGCTTTATAGATAAGTTATACTCATTTCATAATATATAAACTTTACAGTTATTAACCCAACTGATTCAACAATGAACTGATTTCAACCTAATATCCCAACCACAATAAAAAAAAAAATAATTAAAAAAAGTATATATATAAAAAATGTGCCATGATTATTTGGTCTGTGTGTGTGTGTGTGTGTGTGCATTTATAATTATTCACTTACAGAATCTTTCTAATATTCCTTATTAGCATGGGTATTTTTACCCCATTAATTTCCAACACCATCTTTTGAAAAATCTTCACACATTTAATTTTCATTTTAAGATATGGGGGTAAAAATGCCTCCATTTTGAGTTTTTTTATTTTATATGTATATATGTATATATATATATATACAGTCATTTTACATTATTCACAATGTGTTGAAAAAAACTGAGCAAAGATTCTTCAGATCACACTTTTGTGGTCCCCCTAGGTTACACAAGCTTTATAAAACTCTAGAAAAATGTGAGACAAAGCAAGAAGTTGTTCAGTTTCTGGAGAAACTTGTTATGAGACAGGAGCCTGAATCACCCTGGACAACAAACAACCTGGAATCAGAAAACCAACCAAACACATCAGCAAATTCAGTCCCGTAGTATGTAACTCTGTAAACACACAGATTAAAGTTCTTCTTCATATGTAATCACTAACCTTTTAACATATATCTCCTACACTTCACAGAAAGAAACTTCACCTGAAGAGAAACTGGCCACATTCTTCAGCAGAAAGAATCAGAAGAAAAATAATTTATAAAATATGTGGTGTTTAGAGCAGTTCTTGATCTCTTACACAATATTACAGCCCTTTCATGAATGTTACAGTCTCAATAAAGACACTGGATAATAAATATGTTGTTTTGTTTTACTTATAACCTTAAAAAACTGAGGTATCTAGGAACAGAACTCTTCCTCACGGAACGTTTTAATTGTCGTTTGTTTTCACGGGGAATGTGCGTCAGTCGAAAGGTCCCCTTGTTGGTGAGTCGATACTGGTCAATTCTTCACTTATTAAACATTTAAAAATGTCTAAAGTTCATTATGTAATTAAATGTCTATGCGAACTATTTATTTAACCCACTGTCAGTTGTTTATGCATATCGAAAGAAGCGTGAGACCTGTTACGTTAGACAATGTAACCGAAATAATGCAGATTTCCCCCTCATAGTTAATAATAGTTTGATTATATATAATTAAAACACGTCGAAAGCTGTCTCGGTTTGCGCAGGGTTCATCAGAAATTCTGACACGAATGCAAAAAGATCGTATTATGTCGAATTTATTATTAAGAATGGCTGGAACCATATGTACCATGGTTATACCATAGTAACTGTGGTAACTAGTGTTTTAGGGAAAGTGCTTTGGGACTGAGAAATGTACTGAATCTCATTTTTATCTAATTTTTAAATGTTTAAAGTAATATATTTCATCTATAATTATAAAATGTGTAATAAATATGTCTGTTATTGTTTATATGAAGTAGATAGTGTGAAGTGTGCTGTGGGGAAATGGAAACAGACCTGTTTGCTCTCCCATGGGTGCCAGTGAATATTGGTGGCTCTGATCTACTGGCCAAAGCCTGGTTTGGTGACACACAGTACCGGGTTCTGCTGAGTGACCTGAACGCTGTGTGGGAAGAAGAAATGACCACAGATGACATCCAGAGTCGAGCACAGGCAAGACTTTTTAATTCAGTACTTTAGAACTTAAATTGGAGCTCCAGTAACTCTTACAGCTTTTTTTTTTAATATTAAACATACTGTAGCATCAAGTCAGTGTATTTTTGATCAATCACAGTCACTCTGAATGATATAGTTGTGCCAAAACCTGTAAGAATGACATGTTTTTCAATACTATGGTATTTAGTATCACAATCCGATACTTTTTTATCTTCACAGTTTGTTCTAAGGACATTCTAGCTTGTCAATATTTCATGCTGAGTTTGGTCTTTTTTTCCTCTTTCTCCATATGAAAGGATCTGAATAAGCGTCTGAGGGCTCCTACACAGGCTTTTTTCTCTCATCTGTGTTCGGTGGCACGGCCTTGTTTCTCCAGTCAAGATGATGATCAGATTTCTGCTGCACACGTTAGTCTTGAACAGCATGGAGACAATCTGACAGTCAAACTCAAAAGTGAGCTGGCTGGGGTGCCGTTCTACTGGGAGTTTCGCTGCACTACAACGCCTGTTGGTGTGGTACGAACCTTATCTAATAAAATAAAATCTGGAGCTGTGATATAGTCAAAATATATTTTTTGGCCTTCTTAATAGACAGGACAGTAGAGATTGACAGGAAAGCATGGGGTGGAGAGTTGGGAATGGGATTGGCAAAGAACCTCAAGTCGGGACTCGAACTCGGGTTGCCAGAGGTGCAGTTGCACTATATGTCAGTGCGCTAACCACTAGGCTATTAGCATCGACAGTCAAAAGATTTTTTATGTTTTTTAAAGAAGTCTCCTTTGCTCACCAAGCCTGCATTTATTTAATCAAAAGTACAGCAAAAGCAGTAAAATTTGAAATATTTTTAGTATTTAAAATAACTGTTATCTATTTGAATATATTTTAAAATGTTTTTTTTTGTTTCTCTGATTTCAAAGCTGAATTTTTAGCATCATTACTCCAGTCACATGATCCTTCAGAAATCATTCAACTATTCTGATTTGCTCAAAATAATAAAAATTATTATTATTATTATTATTATTATGTTGAAAACAGTAGAATTTTTCAAGTTTCTTTGATGAATAGAACATTTAGAAGAACAGCATTTATCTAAAATAGAATTCTTTTGTAACATTATTGTCTTTATCATCACTTCTGATCAATTTAAAGTGTCCTTGCTAAATAAAAGTAACTGAAAAAATTATACTGACTCCAAGCTTTTGAATGATATAGTGTATAATGTTACAAAAGCTTTTTATTTCCGATAAATGCTGATCTTTGGATCTTTTTTTATTCATCAAAGAATCCTGAATATAAATGTACTCAACTGTTTCAAATAGTGATAATAATAATAATAATAATAATAATGATGATAATAAGTGTTTCTTGCACAGCAAATTAGAATATTAGAATTATTTCTAAAGGATTGTGTGACACTGAAGACTGAAGTAATGATGCTGAAAATTTAGCTTTGATCACAGGAATAAAATTACATTTTAAATATATTCAAATAAAACCAGTTGTTTTAAATAGTAAAAATATTTCAATTTTTTATTGTTTTTACTGTATTTTGGATTAAATAAATGCAGGCTTGGTGAGCAGAAGAGACTTTTTTAAAAAATATAAAAAATCTTACTGTTCAAAAACTTTTGACTGGTAGTGTACAAACAACCAAATAGCGGAAGGCATGTAGTAGATTGTGTACAACATGTTTTGGATCATGTTGATGATCTTAAGGCTTTACAAATGCATGTATCCGCAAATACACAGTATGTTTCTGCTTGTGAATCAGGTGTGCAGGCAGCTGGTGCGCCCCCTGCTGGCAGTGAGTCGAGTCCTGCAGCGGCAAGTGGAGGATCTAGCTGCTCTTTTGGCTCGGAAGGATGCAGAAATACAGGACTACCAGGAGAACGGAGCTGTCCTAAGTAGAGGTAACAATCGCATATGCGATTTTGCTTGCATACTCTCTTGTGTCTGTTTTAGCTCATCTAAAACTCTGCCCTCACAGCCAGACTACAGACGGAGCCGTTTGAGGTGCACAAGTTCAGGGAGAACTTCCTCACACAGGTGCGAAACATTTTTACATTCAGTCTCCTGCTAAATATACCCAGGGTAAACAAGCTCCGTCAGAGCTAGCATGCATATGACAGCATGATTCAGTCACATGTATGTACTGACGCCAGGGCCCTACTGCTGTTCTAGGGTTTGTTACGGGAGAGGGAACTGCAAAAGCTAGACAGAAAGAGAGACTGGATCTCTGTTTGACTCAGCTGAGGGTCACCGCACGCATGCATACACACACACAGTGTATAATTAGGCTGTGGTTTGTGGAACTCAAAGTGTTTGCACTGACAGCTCACTTGTATCGTTGCCTCACACTGAACTGTCTATTGACGGGATGAGTTTTATTTCTTTTCCCGCCATAGATGTGTGTGTGTGTGTATTTGAGTATTTCCCGCTTTTTTAGTGATGAGTGATGGCGATATGATGGTAAAACTGTTGTGCTTGTACAATGGTAGATGTACAGTCAGGTCCTTGTTTGAAAAGAAGAATTTTACATTTACATACTAAATAAATTACTATTTTTTTAAAATGGCAAAAATTACGACTTGAGAACGATCCAAAGATGGATCTGTGCTTTAATGGAAGCAATTTTCTTTTTTTTCTTTTTTTTTCTTTAACAAAGCAAGGTTATTATACAGTACGTAATTAAAGCTAAAACCATAAAAAACTTCATTACCTGAAATAAACGTTAACTGAAATAAAACAAAAATTAAGATAGCTGCCAAAGCACCATTTCTTATTTCCATTTAATCTAATATAATTTAATTTGTTGTAAAAAAATAACTAAAACTCATGTAAAAATGAATTAAAACTATTTAAACGTATTTAAAAAATTATAGTAATTAAAAACAATGACAAAATTGCATAACAGAATTTCTAAAACTTAACTAAAATTAAAATAAAAATGGAAAAATGCAAAATTATTTCAGCATAAAAATCTGATTAGTAGTGATGCAGAAAAAATGCAGAATCTTAAAAATTTCAAGTACTTTTTGTCATTATAGCTTCTTGTTTCAAAATTTTCAGCATGTTTCATGTTTATATTAAGATGTTTAATATAAATTTTAAGTGTGAACAGTGTTGGACTTAATTAATGGATACTATTCAGCTAATCTGTTTTTTTTGCCTAGCTATTTTACAGTGCCTTTGAATATGGCTCGTTCTGAAATACCCATTTGATAATAATGAATTTGCACTTTTGTGTCTCTTTTTAAATGATTTGTTACACAATCTGAAGTTGTTCAGTTGCTTACGATAATCTGATCTTTTGATTTACATTAATCAGGTGACTTAAGTTGTAAGGGATTTAATTCATTAGCTGTTTATTTATTTTTAAGCTGTTTTTCACTGAATATTCAGAAAACTATAGACATAGACTACAAGTCAAAAGTTTTTGAACAGTAAGATTTTTAATGTTTTTTAAAGAATTCTCTTCTGCTCACGAAGCCTGCATTTATGTGATCCAAAATACTGCAAAAACAGTAAAATCTTAAAATATTTGTATTATTTAAAATAACTGTTTTCTATTTGAATGTATTTTAAAATGTAATTTGTTCCTGTGATTTCAAAGCTGAAATTTTAGCATCATTACTCCAGTCACATGATCTGGGAAATAATTGTAATATTCTGATTTGCTGCTCAAAATAATAAAAATTATTATTATTATTATTATTATGTTGAAAACAGCTGAGTATTTTAGTATTTTTTTTTAGGTTTCTTTGATGAATAGAAAGTTCAGAAGAACAGCATTTATCTGAAATAGAAATCTTTTGTAACAATATAAATGTGTTGCTAACTTGCTAAACTTTTTAAAATATTGTTAATAATAATAATAAAATGTTTCTTGAGCAGCAAATCAGCATATTATAATGATTTCTGAAGGATCATGTGACACTGAAGACTGGAGTAATGATGCTGAAAATTTAGATTTGATAACAGTTATTTAAACAGTAAAAATATTTTAAAATTGTACGTTTTTTGCTGTACTGTAGATTAAATAAATGCAGGCTTGGTGAGCAGAAGAGACTTCTTTAAAGAACATTAAAAATCTTTTGACTGGTAGTGTATTGTTGTATACGTATAAGTACTTATACCAGGGATTTGTTCATACCACCATCCCTAAGCAAGAATGCCAGTCAATCATGCTTCTGTCCACTGTGCTTTACGGTCATTACAAACACACTGACCACAGTGGGAGGAGCCAAAGCCACAGTCATAATTTAGAGCAGAACTGTGTGTTTATGGGACACATGTTGTTCTGCTAATGAGTAATGTTCTTGTGGCTGTGAGTTATTTATTGGATTCAGGCATGAGCTTTAATTTCAGTGCTGGCAGCCGTGTTTTCTGTGTGAGGTGAGTCCTTTGATAGGCGGGTGTTTGATCTCTGTCAGTGTGTATGTGCGAATCCACCGGTATTTCTCACTGGCCTGGTGAATGTGCAGTCAGATATGTGTGGCTTGACTTAGTGGTGTGAGAAAAGGATATGAGTCTACTCACCCACTCGCCCACTGTACCAAACACTAACATACTAGTCGCCCCTTAAACTGGTGGAATTCCAACCCACTGTGACACCAATAATATGTGTATTACTTCTTACTTTTTAAGCGGTAGTGTATAAGGTTACAGAAGATTTCTATTTCAGATAAATGCTGTTTTTTTTACTTTCTATTTATAAAAAAATCCTGACAAAAATGAGCATATTAGAATGATTTCTGAAGAATCATGTGACACTGAAGACTGGAGTAATGATGCTGAAAATTCAGCTTTGCCAACACAAAAATGAATTGCATTTTAAAAAACAGTGATACGGAAAACAGCTATTTTAAATTGTAAAAATATTTCACAATATTGCTGTTTTTAATGTTTTTTTAATCAAATAAATGCAGCCTTGGTGAGCATTAGAAACTTCTTTTTAAAATCATTTAAAAAATCTTATTGATCTAAACATTATAAACACTACCATTCAGTACAGCAATGAAATTAATACATTTATTCAGCAAGGACACATTAAATTAATCAAAAGTGACAGAAAAGACTGTTAGATTATATATTTCAAATAAATGTTGTGCTTTCAATTTTAAAATGTATTCAAATAGAAATCAGTTATTTATCAGACCAGTGTTTATCTGCCTCAAAAACAATAAAGATCTCAGTTTTGGTAACTGTATTACACCGAGCAGATACATTTACACTATATACAAGTTGAAAATGGTGATAAACGGTGGAATTTTGCACATGAGCACTACTGAATTGATTTTTTTTTTTAACTGTCCTAATGAATTTAATCACTTCATTGACTTTATTTATTTATTTTTATTTTTTATGTGGTGATATTTTTTAATGACAATTATTTGGCATACAGAGTCATATTTGCTTTCTCTGGCTCTACATTTTTTACATTTTTTAAAATTGAATTAAATTAATATTATAAATATAAATAATATAATTATATAAATAATACAAGTTGAAAATGGTGATAAATGGTGGAATTTTGCACATGGGCATTACTGAATTTATTTATTTATTTATTTTTAACTGTCCTAATACATTTAATCACTTCATTGACTTTATTTGTTTATTTATTTATTATTTTTTATGTGATGATATTTTTTAATGGCAGTTATTTGGTATTCAGTGTCATATTTGCTTTCTCTGGCTCTACAGTTTTTTTTTTTTTACATTTTTTTTTAATTGAATTACATTTTTATTTTATTTTATAGCAGAAATGGGTAAACTTTTATAAAAGAAGCACATTTGCTACCTCCTAGGCTATGGTTTGGAAAGCCTCTAGATTTTTAACAATACTTGTTGTGTCTGTTGAAATGTGAGCTTGTGCGTTATTTGATTTTTTTGGACATATCAAAGTCATTTGACTGCCGCTGTCTCGCAATACAATGGGAAATTCCACTCCACGCTGAAGAATCATTTAAGACCCAAGTCAGAATTAAAATGGAGGTGTGTTTGGAAAAATGTCTCACTGAAATGCCAAACAAACATAGCAAGTCTCTGGAAAAATGGAGGCCGTTCTTGAGATTCCTAATCGGCAGAAGCCTGGATGTGAGTGTGTGTTTGATGGATAGATGTACAGACTTGTTTGAAGTGCAGTCTTTGACGGGTCAAAACTCAAATGAAGATATGTTAACGTGAGTTTGTAAAGTTGAGTTTAAATGTCTGCCTCAGACCCGTGACGCATGCTTGAGTTTTTTAAGGGGAGAGGAGAGTGTGAACGTTTACTTTGTGTTTTGAGTGGGTGTGTGTACTTAGCTTGATTAACACAAAGACTTGTTTTAGGGTCCGTATTAGTGTGCATGCAGGTCTTTTGGGGTTGAATGTATTTATGTGTGAATGTGTTGCAGTGACGCAAACTGTTGGTTTTTTAGGGTTGAGGCATAAAAAGAGAAAATTTGACCGGGTGAGTTGAGAAACCAGTTTGGGTTTGGCACTGATGGAGTGACCCTTTCCACTGCCACACCGAAAGACCAGCAAAAACACCCCAAACCATCCTCTTTCTGAGGCATATATACATATAGAAGTCCTTATGATGCTTTTGGTCCAAGTTATTACTGTAAAGAACTGACAAATTTAGACGTATACTATGCACTACCATTTAAGAGTTTAGGGTTTCTTATGCTCACCAAAGCTGCATTTATTTGATGGAAAATACAAAAACAGTAATATTATGAAATAATATTACCGTTTAAAAGTAACTGTCTTCTGTGTAATTTATTTCTGTGCTGCAAAACTGAATTTTCAGCATCATTACTCCAGTCTTCAGTATCACATGATCCTTCAGAAATCATTCTAATATTCTGATTTAGTACTTAGAAAGATTTCTTATTATTTATTAATGTTGAAAACAGTTGTGCTGCTTTATATATTTGTAGAAAGTGTGGTATTTTAAGATTCTTTGATGAATAAAAAGTATAAAAGAACAGCATTTAAGGCATCAGTACATTATTAGAGAAAGTTTATTAATACACATTTGAGTTATTCTGAGAACGTAAGTTGATGAATAATGAACAAAACAAAAAAAATCAAATTGGCTCTAAATGTTCATGTTCAAAATTTTTCAACCCCCAAAAGTCAAATTTGGTGCAGAATCTATTATTCTTTAAAAACATTAATAAAAGCTGCTTGGAAGTGGTTAGAAGCTTCTGTCACCTCTCTACTGAAATCTTGGCCCATTCCTCGCCTGAAATAGCTCTCAGATTAGGGCTGTAGCTATCGATTTTTTTTTGTTTGTTTTTTATTTTTATTTATTTATTTATTTATTTATTTTTTAATAATTGAGTATTCTACTGATTATTCTATCGATTAATCGAGTAATCGGATAAGAAGTCATTTTTCTTTATTAAAGAGCAATACCAAATATACAAGAGAAAATAAGAAAAATATTTAGAAAAAATAAAATTTTTATTGCTGAAATTGCATACATTAATAACCATGAAAACTAAACCCATTTAATGCATTTTTTTGCCAAATTACATTCAAAATGCAAATACAAATATATCAATAATATATATTGAGTCATTTAATTGTAGGTCTGTTTACCCACTACTTAATTGAGCTCAGAGGGACATGAATGCATTTAACTTGCAGTTACAAATGCATAAATAATATTTTGTTATTTTAAACAAAACATTGAATACTGATATTTACATGTATTTTTAAAATGAAGATACTTTAAATGTGAAATCAAAGCCGCCAATAGGTGGCAGCAAGTCACTGTTAAGGAAGTGAGTCATTGCGATTGAACTGAATCATTTAACGGGTGATTCATTCAAGAACGAAACACCGTCATGTTGCTTGAAGACACAAAACAGTGCTGTGGCTGTGTTTAGAATGGTTATTTGTTGGCGAAATACAGTAAAGCAAAAACAGGCAATATGCTGTCTAAAATCTAAGTCTGTTAATATTAACTACTTGTTTATTGATGAACTGTTGCATAAAATCAGTATCACATTTGTAATCATGCGGAGGCACTCTTCGTGTGATATTAACGAACTTTCTGTGAGTCACAGAGAGAGAATGAGACAATAAATAGCACTTAGTCTTTCATTAAATATAGCTAACTTAGGGACATCATAACTAACCACCATTAATTTACAGTCCTAAATATGTCCATAGTCTGCATTTATCAGTTTGTGCGTCAGTAATAATGGTCCGTGGGGAAACACAGTGTTCCCTGTGTAGTTACAGTAATGATTTTTTGTATTCGAGTTACTCGAGGAATTGTTTCAGCCCATCTCAGCTAACTGACAATCTTTGGTTTTCACTTTGCCACTTCTTTCTTGAAATTAAATCAAATATTTTTAATGAGAATTAAATCTGGAGACTGAACAGACCGCTCAAGTACATTCTATGACTGATCCCTGAACCAAGCATAAGTAGATTTGGATGCATACTTTGGGATGATTGTCCTGCGGGAAAGTCTTTTGATCATTAGCTTCAGTCTTTGCACCAAAGGCATCACAATTCTTGCCAAAATGGCCTGATACTTCAAAGAATCCATTATGTCCTTCCTACAGTCATGATTTCCACTTCCTGCAAAACACACCCGTAACAGGGCTGGTCCACCTCAATGTTGTTCTGCACCAGACACACTGCTGATCCATGGGTCCAAAAAAGTTCCAGTTTGGTCACATCACTCCATAAAACATTCTTCCAGAACTCCACAGGTCTATCCAAATTAATTTTAGCATATTCAAGAGAGGCTTTCTCCAAGATGCCCCAACATGAAAGCCATGCTTGTCTTGTGTTCATCTTATATTCTGCATTGAAATGTTTTTTTACCTTTCATTGGGTTATCTTGAATGTCTTTGGCTGTACATTGCAGGTTATTCCTCAGTTGCTCTGATCAAACATTTTATGATATTGTGCTTTTTCTTTAATGCCCTCAAAAGTTTTCTAATACAACACATTTTAAGCTAAGGAATAAGACTGCCAGCTGTGTCTCTAGGAACTTTTAATGACTTGGAAATCTTCATATAGCCTTAGCCTTAAAATGATTTCTTTAATAGCTTCTCTATGGCTTTTGTGAGAGCTCTGTTGACTTTGTCATATTAGCTACTCAAACTTCAGCACATGCATGGGCTAACTGTATGTATGTGTACCAGCTCAAGGGAATTCTGTTTTTTAATAGAGACTTTCTAAAGGTTTAATTGTGTTTTAAGACAATTTTTTTTCCCCGGCACACAAATAAATGACTAAAAACAGCAGTTGAAAAGGGGTTGAACAATTGTGACCTAGAACTCAAAAATATTGTATTACATATTTGTATTTAATATGCCAGTAATCTGTTTTAGATGCAATTTTTATAAAGTCCTGGATCTTCAGAGAAGCTTGTATTTGTAACAGGATCCGTACAAGGTGCTTAAAGTACTTGAAGTACTTGAATTTGACTTTCTGAAATTTAAGGCCTGGAAAACCCTTGAAAATATTAATGTTACTGAAGAGGTGCTTGAAAAGTGCTTGAATTATTGAAAGACCAATGTATCTAAGAAATAAGTGTTTAATTTGGTCAATAAGCCCATTTCTTTTAATGCACTCAATTCACTCAATTAAAAAAACATTTTCTCACTTGTTTCAGTTAATGTCAAAAAACAATCAAGCCAGTACTGACAGTGTCGTGCAAACATGAAAAGAGGAAAAGACAAACCCGAATCAATTGAGTAATTTACGCTGGATTTGATTCAAACTCGTAACTCAATCATTCGTTTTAAGCGATTCACTAGCAAAAACTAGATTTAAAATAAAAGCCATTCATTTTCGAATTTCAACATCACTTGTAATGATTTTAAAAAACACATATAGTGATGGGTGAAACAGAGCTTTCGAAATTCTAAATCAGTTAAACTATTGCGTCACAAAATGATTCACTCTTTCGAAGCGCTCCAGTCGGAGAGCGTATCGCATATCATTTGATTTGGATCGGAACAGGTTCATGAATCATTTCACGAATTGAATGATTCAGATCAAATGATTCACAATATGTGATTTGAAGTCCTGATCTAAATCAAATGATTCGCAGTGCTGGAAGTCCTGAAGTAAGTCAGATGATTCTCGTGTTCCAGTCCGAGTCCGGATCTGAAATGATATGGCTCTTCAGAGCGTCCATCGCGAATCATTTGCTTTAGATTAGAACTTCAGAGCAGGAGTCGTGAATCATTTGATTCAGATCAAGACTTCAGTGCGGGTTCGCGAATCATTTGTTTCAAATCAGGATTTCGGAGTGATTTCGCGAATCTTTTTTATAGATTATAAATTATTTTTAAGCAGTAGAAAATATCAAACCCTTAAGGCAGTGCAGTTATAAAAACAAAACAAAGAAAAAAGAAAATACAAATACATTTTATTAGTATATTTTTATATATCTATTTATATATTTATTTCTCTTTTTTTAGAATTTGAAATAGAAGACATTGTTCGCAAAGTGAGATCTCTGAAAAAAGTAGTTCTTGAAAAGTCCTTGAAAGTTCTGGAATTTCATTTTACAGTATCTGTACGAACCCTGTTGTAAAGTGCTGCAGTCTCTGGGGGTTGAATACTTTTGATAGCAACTGTTTTTTTTTTTTTTTTTGCATTGCACCAGTGTTTAATACTTATAGATTTAGGGGGTTGATTTGTGTATCTTCATAGTCTTTTCTCCTGGCTTTTCCTTTCTACATGCATAACATCAATCCTGAGTGGGATTGCAGAATAAATAACACAAGAATGAGGAATTTAAGCTTTCTGTGACAAAGAAGTGCGCCCCAAGCAGAAATAACTTTCATTGTCTTCTCAAGACACTTCTTACTCTAATGTCATAGTACCTATCTTTCCATCTACCATTCAAAGTTTTGGTATCAGTAAGATTAAAAAAAATAATACTTATATTTAGCAAGGATGAATTAAATGAATCAAAAGAGACAGTAAAGACATTTATGTTATCAAAGATTTTAAATAATTGCTGTTTGTTTGAACTCTCTATTAATCAAAGAATCCTGAAAAAAGGCATCACAGATTCCACAAAAATATTAAGTCAGCAGTTTTCAACATTGCTAATAAAATGTTTCTTGAGCAGCAAATCAGCATATCAGAATGATTTCTGAAGGATCATGTGACACTGAAGACTGGTATAATGATGCTAAAAATTCAGCTTTCTAAAGTAAAATATATAGAGTTGAAGTAGGGGGAAACATGTCCCCCATTTCCCTCATAACTGCTACACCCCTGTGTAAATGTGTGTTTTATTGTTAGACACTAGAATCTGTCAGGTGTCCATGCCTTAATTCCAGCTAAAGCTCGAGACGTCTTCCTGTAACTGAAGCTTTTGGCTCCTGGCCTTTATAATCACCCCAATCTGATAACCATGAAACCCATTCAGGAGCGCTTCTCGAGGTCAGATGTCTCTCTTTCTGTTATTCCTTCTCTCTCTCTCTCCCTCCGTAGCTCTGGTCCAGTTTTCCACAGGGTGAGCTCTGATCTGTAATTAGTTAGCTGTAGCTGGGCTGTGGTTTACTCTGCCTACTTTGAACCCCTGAGAAGAGCTGCCCTGCCAGCCAGAACAAGAGTAACATCCCGTCAAACACGAGTCCCTCTCGTAAAAGTAATAGATGGAATGGAAACATTGTAGAATATGTAAAAATAGAGAGCAAAAACGATAACGGCTTCATGCTTTCTAAAGAAATAGTGGTGTTTGCTTCTGCAGAAGTTTTGCCCAAGACAAAAATGGGAGGTTTTAGCTGTTTTATTACTGCGAAAATTGTCCAGTCATGTAGAAAGGTAAACACCGCTCTCCTCAACAGGCCACATAAGTTGTGCTAAGGTTTGTTTAAATCCCTAACCCCTAAGTATGATAATAATGTGCTGTTTGTCTTAGTACGCACCACTAATAAAGAAATCAAGGGAGTGTGAGACAGAGGGTGAACTGAGAGGAAGAGGTAATAGATATTTTTAGGAGGGGGGTTTGCCTGAATGAGAGCGAGGACAGATTTATAGAGGACTGTAAAGTGAAGCTCTTCTCAGGGTTCAATCCATGACACCCATTTAAGACTTCACCTGCCTTTATTTGTTTCTCTATAGATTGTGTGTGTGTGCTAAAATCAGGTAATAAAGGAAAACATGCAAAGCTTATTCATACTTACTGTTAGTGGCTTTGGGCACAGAAATACTGTCATACATTCAACTCATTTTTTGAAACCTTAGCCGTGTTTAGCATGAGAATCCAACTCTTTGACAGTGTAAATAAGTCAGTATGCATGAAATTGCATTAGACCTCCCCTAAATGTAATTTGTTTTTCAACACAATTTGAACTTGAAGTGCAATCTAGGAAGGGAATGTTATTATTGAGCTGCTTTGTGAATTGCTTCATAAAGACTTTTTAGCAAAGTGTTCAGAAAATTACCATTGAGGTATTTTACTTCATTTCAACCAAACAAGACACAGAGGTGTTTTTTTGTAATGCTAAATGTTATTTACAGTAAGAATCTAAATCTGAATTCAATGAAACCTGTTTGATAGATAGCAGAATAACAGAAAATAAATACTTTTACAATCATTAGTATTTTCTGTACTTTTGCTTTTTTTCTTGCTCATTTAAGTACTTCCCTTCCCAAATTGTCTTTAGTAAAATGCAGTTTTCTATCACAGTCATGAGAATCTAATAAAAAAATAATTATTGAAAATAATAGGAATTACTAAAAAAAAAGCAAAAAACAAAAAAACATCTCAATACAATTACCTTTCAAAATTTGGGGTTAATAATTTTTTTTTAATTGGCAAGAAATAATGCTTTTATGATTCATTAAATTGATAAAATGTTACATAAAAGTATGATGAACATAACAGTTTATTAAAAAAACTGCTGAAAATATATTTATATAAGTTCTAAAATATATTCATTTAAAAACTTGATGTATGCTCACTCAGGAACTTGTTTAACATTTAGATTTTTATCATATGTTAATTTAAAAAAAAAGTGTATAATTTTAACTGTGTTTGCTTGTGTTGTATTTTGTGTTTATATAACCCTTGTATTATTCCATATCAGTTTTTGCTATAAAGATTAGATGCTGACATGGCAATAAAAATAAAGAGCTACTACTTAAAAAATCAGGAAGATTTTTTTAAAAATGTTTTTAAAAGAAGTCTTTTCTGCTCACCAAAGCTGCATTTATTTGTTAAAAATACAGACAAACTGTAATATTGTGAAATATTATTGCAATTTAAAGTTGAGGTTTTCTATTTTATGTAGTTTAAAATATAATTTATTCGTGTGATGCAAAGCTGAATTTTCAGCATCATTACTCTAGTCTTTGGTGTTAATTGATCCAATGTTGGAAACAGTTGTTCTGTTTTTTTTTTTTTTTAACTGATACTTTTTTTTAGGATTCTCTGAATAAAACATTAAAAAGAACAGCATTTATTTAAAATCAAAAATCTTTTTTAACAATATACACTACTATTCAAAGTTTGGGGCCAGTAAATGTTTTTTTTTTCTTTTTTTCTTTGAAAGAAATTGATACTTTTATTCAGCAAGGATGTGTTAAAGTGATAAATAAAAGTGATAGTAAAGGCTTATATTGTTAGATTTCTATTTTAAATAAATGCTGTTCTTTTTAACTTTTTATTCATTAAATAATCCAGGAAAAATATCAGTTCCTAAAAATATTAAACAGCACAACTGTTTTCAACATTGATAATAAATCAGAATATTAGAATGATTTCTAAAGGAACATGTGACACTGAAGACTGGAGTAATGGCTGATGAATAGCTTCGCATCACAGAAATAAATAATATTTTAAAGTTCGTTAAAATAGAAAACTGTTATTTTAAATTGCAATAATATTTTATAATATTGCTTTTTCTGTATTTTAGATCAAATAAATGGAACTTTGAGCATTAGAGACTATATAAAAATTAATTAATAATATTACTGATCCCAAAGTTTTATATATATAATACATTTTCAGTGATATTATGTCTCATTATCTTACTACACACTCAAAAATATAGGATTGCCTTTCACCCAACAAAGTGCTGAACACAGAACAAGAATCAGGACACTCTCTGGAATCTTCCATTAGAGTCCACTGGTTCAGAGTTCTTCCACAAACCACTAAAAACCAGCCAATGCTGTTTACCAGCTATGAATAGGTGTATCAACATGATGCACTAACACATGAACCACTTTTCCTGACACTTCCCTCTTTGACGCACACAGATGATGATGGATAATATCTAAGCTTGTGTAGATCATCTGACGTGGTACCTTTATGATTGTACAGCTCACATATAATCAATTTCAGTTTTAAATCTTGCATGTTTTAGGAAGTAAAGCTTAATTGCTCAGTTGATATGACGAAGATCAAAAAAAAAATGAAAATATCGGGAGTGGAGAAATGATTTGAGGGGAGACAGGAAGTGCACACTCATGAACTGTGGCTTCTCTCCTCACATTGCCCTCTCTGTCCCCAAAGAGGAACTCAAAGCATTCATTTATTTTTATGATATTTCAACAAACAAATAATAAAAATAAATCAATGTAAACCCCAAACGTCTACACGTATATTTAGGGGCCCTTCATTCATCCAGTGGTCACCAATCTCACCAGGTCAATATTTGGCAAGCTAATTTTGAGAATTTGTCCTCTCTGTTGTGAAAGAGAATGTGTTTGGGAAATGTGTGAATGCAGTCATCTTTACCATTACCCTGATGAACTTGCTGTCACCCGACCTTTAGCATTAAGACTTCTTTGTTGTTGCATTTTTTCCGTTACAATTAAGAGCATTTCATTCCTAAGTTCTAAATTGTCGTAATGCATACTTTTAAGGATTTGTTTTTTTAAAATGCTTTAAATTTCATTTTTATTTTATTTATTTAATTTTATTCTAGTGGACTTTATACTGACACTGATTAGTGTGGATGCAGCATCATGCAACACTGTCACTAAAAGTGATAAAGACATTTATAATGTTACAGAAAATTTCTGTTCCAAGTGAATGCTGTTCATTGAATTTTCACAAAAACATTAAGCGACAAAAGCTGTTTTCTGCACTGGTAATAAAAATAACTATTATAAATGCTTGAGCATCAAATCAGCATATTGGAATGATTTCTGAAGGATCATGTGACAGTGAAAATGTGACACATGTGCTAATAATTCAGCTTTGCCATCACATACCCATACATATATCCCCAAAAATATATTGCATTGCAAGAAATTTTTCCATTTACAACATTTTCCATCTGAAGAAATGAATAGTGCTCAGGAAAGCAATAGTCTAAGTTCCTCTGGAGTCTAATAAGTAATTAAATGTCTCCTCTTTCTTTATGATGTGGTCGTTTTCTCTTTTCTGTCTACTAGATTGTTCCACAGATGGGTGTGACGCTGGACAGTTTGGGTTTTGACTCAGAGTTGCAGGCAGTGTACATGGCCGTGAGCTCGGGGAAAACGGGTCAGAAACGTAAACGCTCTGGGGCGGAAGACAACCTCGTGTCTGAACATCACGCACCCGATCACCAAGACGTCACCGATGTCACCGCAGGTTAATGCCTCATACACACTGAGCTTAGTACAAACCTGTATGTCTGTGGAACACAAAAGGAAATATTTTGCAGAATGTCTTGGCTGCTCTTTTCCTTAGAATGAACATAGGCTGTAAAAGAGCTCCTGTATACATGTACAGCCAGGTTTGTCTTTGGTGGTATCAAACCTCATTGGCTTTTGCTGTGTATCATAACCAAACAGTATGGACATTAGGGCTATCACGATAAATTGAGGCATTGTGATTCATGAATCAATTGTGAATGCAGCCAACAGCTGATGGCGCTCTAATCTAGTTTTTAACCACACACTCATAGCTCACAAAGAATAGCGCTGAAGAGCGCTTATGCATTCGGCTGAGTTATGTAATTACACCTCGGCTCAGAATGCTTTTATGTAGGGCTGGGCGATATTGCCAAAAAATTACCATGGTAATTTTTTTATTTCAGTCAATATCGATAATTATCACGATAAATGTCACATTTTTATTTCTTTCAGGTTTAAAGGCAGATTTTTGCTACAATGTAAAAGTTGTAAAAACCAGATGGTTAAATGTGGCTTTAAATATTCTTCATGTTTTTTTTAATTCTTCACACTTTTTCCGGTCATTTTTTCCTTAACAAAATAAATATCTTAATAGAGAAAAAAAAACTTAGTTCTGCATGTTTTAATAAGTAATATTGTTTCAAATCAAGAAACATGTTTGTGTTATTTGATAATATTAATAATAAGAATAATAATATAATTTTTTTGTCTCTTAGAAATATACATTTGATAGTAGCTTGAGTTAGGATGCAGATTGATGTTCATTATCAAAATCAGTAATATCTGTAAAAATTGTAGCAACCTCATTTTTATATGGTGAAATTTAATTATTCTGACTGTGTTTTTTTTTTTTTTTAAGTAACCATTGCTCTTCCATAGTATCATCCATGGAATCATGATAATAACAGTTAAAACCACAATGCAACACCTCAGTACCATGGTAAAAATGTAATATGGTTCCTAGGTATTTGTGTGAAAAACAGTAGTCTAAATACATTTAGTATAAATGCATAAACGCTATAGCTTAATCACAAAAATACTTTAATTATATTCCATTACTCCTCCTTTAATACATTTAATACATGTCTACATTAATAATATAATGAAATTCGACACAAATATACCCACATTTCTGACACAATAACACTGTGCAGTTAGTGCTACTACAGTAAATCTATGGTAAATGATGGTGATTTGTAGATTTAAAAGCCTTCTGACTGTATCGCTACGCACAGCGTTTCTCTTATTTGTCAGCGCTGTTTCATTTGGCATTTGTGTTCTTTACTAAATTCACCCTATCCACCCTATCTGCCCTAAATAGTATTGAAAATGACTACTATCACATAGAATTTAGGATGGATAGTTACACATTGGGATGCAGGCTAAGTTCTTTGTAGTAAGTTCACGCCGTGCTGCCGTTTGAACTTTGATCCGAGCGGATAAAAGGTCCAAACAGCGAGCTTTGACTAGCGTTCTTTTGTTCCGCCTTTGCTGCATAAACATTATATCGAACATTTATCAAACTCTTGTTATCGTTTATCGAGGAAATTCATATCGCGTGATAATTATCGTTATTGATAACAGCCCTACTTTTATGACATGAGATTAATGTAAACAGTCCACTGAGAACACCCTTCTTATTCGCTTCTAACTTTTTGGACTGTATGCATGATTATTTTAGGTTCAAATGTGTGTAAGGAACAGGAAGCAAGCAGTACAGCTGTTTCTAAAGCATGCAGTGCCATCTGCTGTTAAAAGCTAAGCTCAGAATTGATTCAAGAGAGAATCACGATGCATTCAGAAAATCTCAGAAT
The DNA here is from genome assembly GCA_012976165.1 of Labeo catla. NCBI lineage: Eukaryota > Metazoa > Chordata > Actinopteri > Cypriniformes > Cyprinidae > Labeo > Labeo catla. Next base: position 504,761 of record VONZ01000307.1, read on the forward strand.
CGATGCAGAATCATTTCTCGAATCGCAATGCATCGATTAAATTCCCCAGCCCTAATGGAAATCTAATTTCACATGAGGCATATAAAGGTGGCACATGTGAACACATGTGTAGACTTTAAGAAATTTGACAGGTTTTTGGTGATTTAAGAGCACCTAATATGCCCCTTTTTACAAGATGTAATATAAGTCTTAGGTGTCCCCAGGATGTGTCTACAAAGATTCAGTTCAAAATATCCAACAGATCATGTATTATATCATTTTGAAAATGTCAGTTTTGAGTGGAAGCACAAACACGCTGTTTGTGTGCATGTATCTTTAAATGCAAATGAGCGTCTGCTTCCTGCCCCCTTTTCCAGAATAGGGCTGTGCATTTAGAGCTGGTACCTTAGATACTCTGCCGAAATAACATGTTTAGTTTTGATTATATTTGATTATTTTGTCTGTTGCGCCGAAATCATCCGAATCAGTTTAAACTTCTGATATAGGATTTTCTGAGCGTGCACATCCAAAGCATGCAAACAGAAAGTGGCCGTCACACAGCATGTGAGTACTAAACTAAACTTTTCTTTCATGTCTTATTGCGCTTAAACCGTCAAATACACATACATTTATGTTAAAATCACACATAAATTACAAAAACACAGTCGGTTATGTTTCTTACGGTAAACAGCTGGGAAAGAAATTGCATGTTTATATTAGATCTGTGTATTAAGTGACATTAGCGTAATGTACAGTATCTATACTGGCTGTCTACGCTGTTAATATGAGCCAAACAATAAAATGAAAACAGAAAATCACTCACTGCTGTTGAATGAATAATTTCTGTAGCTCTAATAATAAGACATTTCTTACTTGAATGCTGCTTTTAAATACTCTAGCAGGAAGATTAGCATGGCAGATTATTTGCGGCTCACTCAGGGCGGGGTCCTGCTAATACGGCTGTTCGTCAATAGTTGTGGGCGTGTGACATCATATTTTACAGACTCTGCGAACGGCCTGTTCTGAGACACTGCTTATGATTTATGGGGATTAAATAATAAAGGAGCAAGTGGATATTTATCATTAGTGTTTTAGTTTTATCATATAGTGGTTGTGTACACACTGCCAACACACATTTATGTTCAAACAACAAGTAAAAGTGAATTTTGCATAATAGGTGCCCTTTAAATTATGCTTAAACTATGGCCATACACATAAATTTGTATGGAACACTTTTATGGTGCCTTTTTGTCTCCTTTTGTGTTCCACCGATACATGAAAGTTATATGGTTTTGGAACAACATTAGCATGAATAAATAATAAAATGTATCATTTTTGAGCAGTGTTTGTCTTTTTGGCTTTGCTGTGCAGATGTGGCTTCTTCACTTGCTTCTCAAGAACAGAATGATGTCAGAGGATCATCAGGAAGACATCGGGTGGCAGACAGCAAACAGGTTTGCTCTTTTAATTTTTCTTTTAATTTAACAAAATAAATATTTTTTTCAGAGAACTGTTGTGCCGTGAACAGTGTTTTAGCTGATATTTCAGCTGAATCCTCGGTTTACCATAAACCCATCATTGCTGAACGTTTGAATTCTGTTTGAACTCTGTTTTTGGAGAGTTAAGCATCTAAGCAGGCTACAAAATGTTACTCACCTTTATATAATAGTAATAATCTGGGCTGAATATCCACCTTATTATTCCCGTTAGAGTGTAGAGGCATAGCCATTTGTAAATGTTATGGGTGTGGCTTCTGGTCTCATCTGCGTCCAGCTATTTTTAGCTGTACAAAACAGCTCGTTTTGCTGCTTGATATTGCAAACTGGTGTGTCTTACCATATTATTTCAATATATTATCTTAATTATGAACACACTGGGTTGTAGTGCAAACTGTTTTACCGTTTACTGCACTTCGAGATTCTTCTCACTATTTCCCTATGGCGGATTATGAACCGGACGTCTAACACATTACCAGAAAACAGCTTACTTCTGGATTGAAAAATAAGGTCGATAGCAACTAATGAACACTGAAGTTTCGCCCGTAAGCTTACTTCCATGTTGAAGAATAAGGTGGAAAAGTTAAGCTCTTAACAAAATTGCACTTGCAATAGAAGTCAACAGGGCAACCACTGCATATATGCCCTTAGACCTGCAGATACAGATAGAGTCAAAATCATTTTCTGTGACAATTAAGAAATTCTAAAGATTAAAGTTTAAATTATCAATGGTTTTGAACCTAGATTATTCCTTTGAGAAAACTAAAATCACTTCTGAATGATTCTTTCAGACTGTCCCGTTACCATCATCCGCTGCTGCTGGTTCTGAGGAGCGCTCCACCTCACGGCCGAAGAAGAAGAAAGCAGTGGGGCTTTTCCGGTGACAATTCATGCCTCTAAATCTGAATAGTGCACATATGGACCCTTTTATTTTCTGAATGCTTTAGAAATATTTTTATTCCTTTTAGGTTGGATTTTAGGTGATTATGGACATTTTATTATTGGTTTTTAGTCTGTATGCCTCTTTTAAAGTTTTTGTGTTTTAGAAGTAATAAATAAAATATTACCTTCTTTAATACATGTTCTGACTGGTAAGGTTGATGCACAGGTTGCAAAATGCACAGGTTTGTTGGGGGCATAACATTGTGCTTCACAGGATACTGACTGCTACAGCTAGTGCTTTCAAGAAAGAAGACGAGACGGGAAGTTCACTGAATTTGACAGAATTTTGTAAGGTTTGTGGCATTAGATATCCAGAGTTTAGTTTGAGGCCCTTACTAGCCAGTAAATGTGATGTGTTTGGGCACAAACGTATGTTCCGCTTCATATTCCGGTTCATGTTCCGTAAAATCATCAGGACTTTTGAATGGACGGAAATTCTGAACCACAAACCCAACACACATATTCCACTAATTTCTATGGTTTTGGCTGTGCCTTTGTTAAAATAAGCTACCACTGTGTTTCACGTTGTTCTAATATCCTAACATAGTTGATTTATCCATCTCTAAACATGACATAAAAGCTTTAGTTGTACCTATTAGCCAAACGCCTGCTTATTTAATTCATGTTAGAATTAGCCATAAAGTGGACCAGACGGCATGCCAGTAGCGAGCAGTCTAACTTTGTGAAACTACTCTAAAACCTACTGAATTAAATATGAAGTTGTAGACTGGTAGAAGGCTCTGGGTAATCCTTTTTTACTGGTGTATTTTTGCTGTCCACAGATTATTTTCTGATGCCTGGCCAAAACAGTCTCTAATTAAAATGTATTCAGCAATACCAGTAACATCTTCAAGCTGTCAACAGTGCGGTCACGGCGGACCAGAAAAAATGTCTGCGCCACTGAAGGAGACACAGAACTGTCATAATTTTCCTACCAGTATCATTTGGTAATAGTTCTGGCATTTAACTGGTGATTCGTCTTTAGTGGAGAAGCCATTAGTGTTATTTTAAAGACATTAGAGTTCCTGGGAGGGACGGCACTTCATGTCTCGTCTCCAGTGTCTGTCAGTGAAACTAAACCTGACCACCTATCACCAATCAAAACATTTATTTATTTATTTATTTATTTTTACTAAATTAAAGCAAAAACATGTTTTGTTTTGCAATCTGGAACATGTTGAACACTATTGCTAAATCCAATTTTTTAAAAAAAATATGTTAAGAAAAATGGTTTTGGAAATAGTGGTAAATAACATGAAGTAAATAATCAGTTGATATTTGTCATTCAGAAAAGTAGGACTTTTAACATTGTTCTAATTGATTTTGATCATGTATCATCACCATTTTATAAGCTAACATATAATGAAACGTTATCAAATACTAGACCCTGGTTATTTCCTGCCAGCCACATTGTAGTGATTGGTAAACAATTGACTTTCACAATTAAAAGTGGAAAAATAAAGGTTTTAAATAAGCTGAATACTTAATATAGTAATGCCATTATTAATAAAAAGTTAATACAGTTAATACAAAAGTAAAGCTAACGTGAATGAAAAGATTAGTGGTTTAATAATGAGCATCAGTAATAATAATGCATATATTTGGTAACACTTTGCAATAAGTTGTCATTTGTTATCATTATTTAATGTATTAATTAACACTAACGAACAATGAACAATACATTTATTACGCTATTTATTAGTCTTTGTTAATGTTACAGTCATTCATTGTTCATGTTCGTTCACAGTGCATTAACTAATGTTCACAAACAAACTTGTGATTTTAATAATGCATTAGTAAATGCTGAAATTAACATTAACTAGGATAAATAAATGCTGTACAAATATTGTTCATTCTTAGTTCAGGTTAACTAACGAACCTTATTGTAAAATGTTACCATTTTATTTTATTATTTTAGTTTTAAATAGCACAAAAAATAATTTAAAGATTTTTGTACTATTCCAATATTTCTATTTGTTTATAGAATTTATAAAATATATTTTCTGCACTGTCACACTTTTGCTGACGATCTGTCCCTCCTTAACTAAAAAAGTGTTGTCACAAATTAATAAAAAAAAAAAAAGAAAACACTTTTGCATGGTCCACCTACAAAAATCAGTTTACGAAAAAAAGGTAAGTGAGTTTATAAATAAATATTAAAAAATTAACAGGCCATTTACTTTCTAAAGTAGAAATAATAAAATCAAATATTGGAATAAAACTGAAAAATTGATATATTGCATTATTCATGAAATAATTTTGCTGTCAAACGATTAATCGCGATCATTCGCATCCAAAATAAATGTTTTTATTTACGTAATATATGTATGTGCACTGTGTATATTTATGGTGTGTATATATAAATATGCATGTATATATAAGAAAAATGTTTATATATTAAATATATTTATATATAATATCAATTATATGTAAATACATGTAAGTATTTTTGAAATATATACTGTGTGTTTGTATTTACATGTACATAATAAATATAAACATTAGACACATTATGTAAACAAAAACTTTTTGGATGCAATTAATCGTTTGACAGCACTGAAATTTATATAATTTCAGTGGATTAATAATGAGCATAAAAAATGAAATGTTAAATGTTCAAATTGTCAGTCATGTTAAGGACTCGTTGTCTCCAAGTAATATTCGTGTGTGTGTTTGTTTAAGTACTCTACGTGTGGTGACGTACCGTCGACAGGCAGTAGAGCATTGCTGCTGTGGTTCAAAGAACTGGACACATCAGGGTCCGAGAGTCCAGACCTGTAATGCGCCTCCTGTTTGTCTCGCGTCTTGGCAGCCGCCGGTTGCGGTACAGGGGTAGAGCGGCAAGGCTGATAAAGCGCGTCTGCCCGGAGGGGTGGAGAGGAGGGCAGAGACAGACAGAGGGCAGGACTGGCAGGGTGCGGCTGCTTTAGTAGCATCTGAGCTCGGGTCACTTCCATTTCCATCTCAACTCAGAGCCGCGCGCCACAGCGCAGTAGTCAAACAGCCGAGCCGGGAGCCAGAAACCGCTGCGGGGACGCACACTCTGACCGCGGCTCTGCGCAACCAGGACCCGCCTGCAGGCGACTCTAAACGCGCGTGCCAAGATAAACGGAACTTCTCTATTTATTCCCCCTGTCTCCGCTTGGACTGAGAGAAAGCGAGTTTTACAGACCTGAGAGGAGGACCGACGAGCTGGCACCAGCCTCACCGCCTGAGGAACCCTACGTTTGCCGGGGTGTCTTTCCGTGCGTAAAAGGATGGTGAGCGCCAGGTGTCCTAATAGACTGGTCCTCCTCCCCCTCCGGTGATCTTGCGCGGGGACTGAAGCTGAGATTGGGGGGAGGAGGGTCGCTTTGGCATCATCTTCACCATCTTCGACACTCCATCTTTTGGAGTGCCCGCTGGCACCGGTTGGCATGAGACTCTCCACAGCGGCGGCGCTCCTCACCGGCTTCATCTTGGCTTTCTCGCCGGCGTACGACAGCTGTGGACCAGGCAGAGGTTACGGCAAGAGACGGACTCCAAGGAAACTCACGCCTCTCGCCTATAAGCAGTTCAGCCCAAACGTTGCCGAAAAAACGCTGGGAGCCAGTGGGAGATATGAGGGGAAGATAACCCGCAACTCCGAGCGCTTTAAAGAACTCACACCCAACTACAACCCAGACATCATCTTCAAGGATGAGGAGAACACAGGTGCGGACCGCATGATGACGCAGGTGAGGCAGACAGCGGTACCTAAGTGCACAAAACCTAAAAGGCGCATCTTTGTGCGTTATTTACCTCTAAATAGTATGCATTAGTGCTTCAAGGGGACGTATTAGTAGCTAAAGTGTACATATTAGTATTACCACCCCAGTGAGAGTTGTGTATCTTTCAAAAGGTCAGTTCTTTTGAAATTGAGATTGATACATCAATGGTTTGTATGTATGGTTTGTTAGGATAATACTGAGAAAATCGCATTTAAAGTTGTCCAAATGAAGTTCTTAGCCATGCATATTACTGATCAAAAATTAAGTTTTGATATATTTACAGTAGGAAATTTACAAAATATCTTCATGGAACATTATCCTAATGATTTTTGGCATAAAAGAAAAATCGATAATTTTGACCCATACAATGTATTCTTGGCTATTGCTACAAATATACCCATGCTACTTAAGACTGCTTTTGTGGTCCAGGGTCACGTATGTCATTCCAATAACCTGTGTGGCCCTCCTTCTTCTGTGGAATATAAAAGAAGATATTTTGAGAAATGCATCTGTGTTTTTTTTATCCGTTGACTGGAAGTCAATAGTAAAAACTGTTTGGTTACAAACTTTTTCAAAGTATCTTCATTTGTGTTCAGCAGAAGAAAGAAAGTGATACAAGTTTAGTTTGAACCTGCAACCCTTAGATTGCCAAATCTTTAAGCTAGATCACACCACTCTATGCTTCATGCAAAAGAGTACTAATACTCTTCCTAAAAGTAAATTTTATTGTAAAGTTGCCTTTTTCAAGATCAAGTGCATTAGTTCGGGATACTGTGGGCATCAGTAAATGCAGGTAATTCAGAAAATATGATAAAGAAGGTCTGTAAATTATTAGTTTAAACTCATTTCACTCATAACATCTGGGTTAACATGTGGTGAAGGGCCTTTATCTGTGGCAGAATGGTGATCGTGCATGGATGAGTGAGGTTTGAACCTACAACTCACGTCTTCAGTCATTAGTGCAGTATTTCCAATGCTGTTGTTTAATTTACCATACAGTGTCCTTTGCCCAGTAAATCAGTTTCCTGTAACAGTCGTACTGTCAAAATTGTTGTCGACCTCAATGAATGTCAGGGATTTGCTTTGAAAAGTTCTTGTGGTCAAGAAAATATGCAAATTTAAAGATCATTGTATAGTTGAGACTTCACTTATAACAGAGACAGACCACCTGGAATAACATGTGGTTTGGTGTTAGTATGTTGAGTTTATGGCTCAGTGACTATGGGATTCGAACCTGCAACCCTTAAGTTACCTTCCTTATCAATGTGGACCCTTTGCTCAGGTCACTTTTTTTTTACTGCTGTCTCATAGGTGAAAAATGTTTGTGGACACTGATGCATATATAGAGACAACTGTTTGTTTTTTTTTCACTGAGAAGTGAAAATCCTTGAGTTCATTCAAGGTTTCAGGTCTTTCAGTCTTCATAACAGAGAATATGGGGGCAGGTTTCGTCAAATTAAAGACACAGTAGCCGTCAGGTTATTTTATAACCGCATATTTGAACTTTCTCCCACGGGGCCCTTGCTCAATTTATGTGAATGAATGAACGCAAAAGGGTGACTGTCAATAAAGTGGAATGGAAGGGAAACCTGAAACGTTTAATTAAAACAGTGCCGTCGCTGTTTTAAGCGCGATTGGAAAAGAAAACATTAAAACGGCCCTTGTAGATTGAGCATGACCTGTGACTGTTTTAATGTTTACCCGTATGCTTAAACACGACCGCTCGTGATTAATGGCGTACACCCCCTTCGCGAACCGTCAGATATTTTTTACGACGTTGATGTGGTACCGAGCGGAATTTATTTGACTCCGATCTCCCCCTCACCTAAAAGTATTTATATCAGCTCTTTCCCCTCTGAATGCCCACATGTTAATATCCAGGAGAGAGCCACGTGGGAACTGAGGAGGGGCTCGTAGATCTCACCCCGTCTTTACCTGTCACCTCTCCGGCGAGCGCCGCGCTCGTTTACCTGACCTTCACACGATTTATGAGGGCCAAACTGCGGCGACTGCTGGAGACAACCTCTGGTCTGTTTTTCCTTTTTATTCTGTGTTATTTTTTTGTTTGTTTTTGTGGCATACGTGTGTAAAAATAGTCGGCTTCGCATGCATTTAAGCCTTAATTACACACATATTTTTCTCCACCTTATTTTTGATTCAGCGGCGAGTGGCCCCGGCGTTCTCATACAGGCGTGAGTGTTCAGGGCCCCGCGCTGTCGGTGCGCGCCGGGCGAATGTTTGTGTAGCCCGCGGTTAGTGTGAAGGCTCTCCTCCTGAAAACCCGTCGATCTCCGCTTTGAAAGCAAAACTAACAGAGTTCACGGGCTGATTTATGAAGTCCAGTTCACTTTTGCAACCACAACGAAAAAAGCTGAAATCCACACCGCTATGTGAATAGGCATCTATTACGGCTCGCCGAGTCGCTATTCTTATCGTCCAATCCGGAGACGTGCTCGGAAAAGGTCTTCATAAATATATACATTTGCATTCTTATGACTAAAAGCACATCTTTTTCCATTCAGATTGGCATTTCTGAAATCATGCCAAATGCACATATTTCTAGTTAACCATAAACTACCGTTTCCTTCTGCAGGTCACCATAAACCGGTTTTGCAGTCTTAGAGTTTATCATTCTTGGGTCTTTTTGGATTCACTGAAACGTTTCGAAGTCCAGGAGCTCATTGTTTTAACTTTTGGATTGGGGAAACCTTGACTCTTTTAAAATGTCTATTAGCTTCACTCTCGTATATGTGGAGAGGGCAAGATGCATCTAAAATCAAATTTGGTCCTATAAATCTAACAAGTGACCCTGAGGGCTTTGTCCTTTACTCAGAAATAAAAACTTAGTCATTCTGTTGTTCCAAACTTGTGTGATTTTCAAAGGAGATGTGTTTGAAAAAGTTCACACTATTTCTATTCTATTCTGTATAATGGAGTCATTCACTAAAAATTTTGGCCTTTGCCATATAGTTCAAATCTCATTTGCTTGCATATTCAAACTTATCCTAATCAGTTATGAGACGTGTGAGAACCAGCGTTTGGCATCTTATGTCAAACCTAGTGTGCTTTGTAGTTTAAATATGTACAAATGCAAATGAAATCTGTAGAGTTCTGCATTGATGACATATTTTTGTTGGCCAGTCTAGAAGTTAGCACCCTTGACAAAAAGCCACGTTCATTGCTATTTGGATTATTACAGAATATTTGTGCCCTGAGACCAACAAAAGTTGGTTTTGTTCATCAAGATAATCTTCACAAACAAACACAACTTTAAAGGAGAAGTTCACTTCCAGAACGTAAATTTCCTGATGATTTTCTCATCCCCATGTCATCCAAGATGCTCATGTCTTTCTTTCTTCCATTGCAAAGAAATTAAGGTTTTTGAGGAAAAAATTTCAGGATTTTTCTCCATATAGTGGACTTCAATAGTGGGAAATGGGTTGAAAGTCCAAATTGCAGTTTTAATGCAGCTTCAAAGGGCTCTACACAATCCCAGTTGAGGAATAAACGATCAGTCATTTTCTTAAAACAATGAAAATGTATATACTTTTTAATCACAAATGCTCGTCTTGCATCAACTGTGACCTTTACGTAATGATGTTGGAAAGGTCACGCATGATGTAGGTGGAAGCACCGACCCAGTGTTTACAAAGCGAACGTGCAAAGAAAGTCAAATGCCCTTTACAAAAAAAGGGTAAAACAATGATATTGGATGATTTTGAAGTTGGAGGAGAAAACGAGATGGAGTTTTTCGCCCTACCCTACATTTTTGAACCAAAGTACACAGATTAAAAACTAACCATGCATGACCTTTCCAACGTGATTATGTAATGCATGAAGACATGCATGTGCATTGCAGAACTAGTGAAAGACGAGATATGTGGTATATATATATATATATATATAATGTATATATAAAGAAAATGACTGATCGTTTTGCTAGAAAAGACCCTTATTTCTTGGCTGGGATCATGTAGAGCCCTTCGAAGCTGCAGTGAAACTGCAATTTGGACCTTCAAACTGTTGGCTCCCACTGAAGTCCACTAAATGGAGAAAAATCCTGGAATGTTTTCCTCAAAAACCTTAATTTCTTTGCGACTGAAGAAAGAAAGACATGAGCATCTTGGATGACATGGGGGTGAGTAAATGATCAGGAAATTTTTATTCTGGAAATGAACTAATCCTTTAATTAATTTTGAAACCTAAACAGTCTCCAGAAGTAAAAAGATTAAGTTAAAAAAATAAAGTACGCCACAGTCGCATGAGTTCAACTTCTCCACCATTAAGCTTCCAACATCTCTATTAATCTTTAGGGAACACTGGGTATTGAGACTTGTATGGCTTAATACAACGTAAATGATGTCTTTTACTGAAATATGCAGTAGAAAACCTATTAAATATTTGCGTTATTTAAAAAAATCCACATCTTTATATACATATTTTGGACTATGGGACTATGGAGAAAACAAAGATGTAGGTCTTTAGGAAGTTTTATTTATCCACAGGCATCTCTCCATTTTTTTCTCCTCTTCTCATAAGTAGGAAAGCAGTGAAGACTTGCATCCTTTCTTTTGTTGCCCTTTGACTGAAAATTACAACCAAAAGCTGCACAATGTGGCATTGTATCAGTATTTTATTTTCAAATAAAAGTGCAACCGTTCTACATAATCAAGATAATGGGCTGCCCATAATCCAAAATATGTATAGAACGATGTACATTTTTAAAATAATACGCTAATACTATGCAACAATACAGTTAGTCCATGGTTCAATACGTACCTCAGATTTTAACCACGGTTTTCGGTTCGGTTCTAATAGCTTGCCACATCAGTGTGTTTTTTTGCAACAAATTAACAACAAAATACTCCTGTAAACATCTGTACACTGAAAAAAGCGTGGATTATTATATGTCTGCTTAATATATCTTTTGAGAGAGGTATTTTTTTTACGCAAAATAGGATGAGTTTCATTCATACTGGATGCCAGAGGGCGCCCTCGTGCAGAAAATCCACATAAAGAAGTATCAGTGATTACATTCAGTTCCAGCCAGGAAATCTCTAATATGGATAAACGCATCGCTATCACTGTAACTGAATAAAAACAAGATATAACGTTAAACGTTTTGAATGATGAAATGCAAGGACTATAAACACTCGTCTGCAATAATATATGGTTTATCTGTGTTCTTCAAGCCATCTTGTGTATTTTCATAATGATTAAGTATATCTGTAAGCCATTGCTAATCGACATACATAGAATATGCGTGTAGAATGTATTGTCTCCCTCATTCTGTGATATGAAGCCACATCAGGAATATAAGGAAGTTATTTTAAACACTCGACTGTGACATAAAAACAAGTTCTAATGTTTTTTTATAACTTTTGTTTTTAGTTGTTAAGTTGTTTCAACTTAAAATGTATGTTTTTGCTGCTTTAATATTTTAAGTTTAGTCAACATGAAATGGTAAGTTGTACTACATTGAAAATGTGGATATTTGAGTTGAATAAACTTAAAATTTTAAGACAGCACAAACACTTACTTTAAATTGAAACAACTTTTTTTAAGTTTTTTTACAGTGTATTTCAGTAACAGACAACATTTACGTTAAAGGTGCAATAGGAGATCTTGGAAAATGCTAACTTTAGCCTGTTAGCACTGAAAGCGAATGTCCCACCCTCCCTGCAAATCGCCGTCCAAAGCCACGCCTCCCGAATGCATAAACACACACAGACTAGACGACCAGAGACAGCATTACTACAATACATTGTAACACTGAGTTGAAATGTTCAACAGCCCAGAGCAGGAAAACTGCGTGGTGCTAATAATGCAGGGGAGATGAGAAGATGGCGTATTTTCCCCGAGTTTAATAAAACGCCCCACGCGTTGACACACTAATCCACATACATGATCGCGTGAGGAAAAATGTACACAAGCGTGCATACAACTCAGGTCACAAACTGAAAGGAAATGAATAAAATAAAGAAAGACAGATGTGGGTAGAGCGAGTCATCTCTTCACCTTTCCAGAATGTACAGACACACGTTATGCACATGCACAGTCTGTCACAAAACTACCGTAAATGCTCTAGTAGCTGTTACAACATCACGTCATTAACCGTGAGAACACTTTACAGTACAGTTAGTAAAAGTATTATAATACCAGGACGGAAGATCAGGTTGTTAATGTTTGGCTGTCATTCGCACTCTGCAAATGACGTATCCTGTCTGCGCGAACAGGGTGTGCAGAGGTATGCAAATACGTATTTGACAGGCAGGTAGGAAAACTATTCAAAATGCTCAAACCGAGAGTTTTGATTGGACGAATGTTTCCTGGTCCTATGCCTTCCACAGATTTTGGACCACTTAACTTAATGATTGCTATCGACATGTGATGAGACTTTTAATCAGCATAACAAAAAATGTTTCTGAAGACCATCACCTATTGCACCTTTAAGCCATACAAGGCTTAATATTAGGTGTTCACTTAAAAGTTGGGAAGTGTGAGTTATAGAAGTTAGCGAGAGCATGAGTGTGAACACAATAAGGCTGTAAAAATGGACTAGTGAGTAAATGACTGTTCCTGCTCTGCGCTATGACATTTAGCCACTTAATAGCAACCACCTTTTTCAAAACAAGAAAAGCTTAAAAAAATCACAGGGGGTATTTCTGGATTTTATGTTGTAGATAAAAAGGTGAAAATACCTTGAGGTTGTACTAAACACAGACCTTATTCCAGGCGTTAACTAAAAGCCCATTCAAAAAACCCATTGATTTTGAGACATTGGAACCAGAAAGACGTTTCCAGGTTTTAGGATTCCTGCAGTGAATAACGACTTAAATTTTGTAACTTTCACACAGTTACTGTGTTGTATCGACTTTAGAAGACTTGAAATATAATGCATGAATCATATGGACCATATTTTATTACATTTTATGATTTTGGTGTCTGCTAACCTTATCTTTTAATATATCATTTGAGAAGGAGCAGTGTGAACATTCTTCAAAACATCTCATTTTGTGATCCATGAAGGAAAGCAAACCAAGGGTTTGCACATAGACGGTTTTGCATACAAGTAAGCATATTTGAGTGTGGGACAGTGTATTATCATTGTTGATGCTTCGACTGTAGTCTAAGCATTTGCTGTACATGTTTTGGTTTCAATGACCCTCAGAGACTCAACAGAGCGACTAAACACACTGCCACTGTATTTTCAAATCTCATTTGCTCTCTCATACCAGCGTTTGGACTCTGATGGCTTGATGGTGTCCATACAGACCAAGCTCGGCTCTAAGAGATACACCCTAATAGCAAAGACCTCTAATCGCTGAGCTAAGATTTAAACAGACAGTCCGCAGAGCTTCATAGAGTAGCTATTGAGTGGAAAGGTGGGTCTCCAGTTCTGCGAACAGAAATAGATGGTTTGATGGCACAACTATGTAGTGAGGACTTAGGATGGCGACATCAAAGAATCTCTGCCGTCACTCAGTAAGCAATTTGTGACCACTTAGTTGGTGGTTATCCAGTGACCTTGCATGTCTCGTGGCCTCTGGTTGAGACAGGGATTTATCAGCCCATGGGCTGAGTGTGTTTGTGCTAACCACAAATGCGTCAGTTCTACAAATGGCTGTCAGGATTATATTTGCCATTGCTCACTACGTTTCTCACCTAGCAACTGCTTGCCACAGTCTTTTTGACATGGGCATACTAAAATCCATATTTCTTGCAGGAAATTCACTAAGTCCAGACAATGGCCTTGTGTTCTTTCTCGCTCAGGCACGCAAAGCCTCCTTCTGTTTGTTTAATTGGTAACTTATGTATCAGAGTTCAGCATTCAGTTGAGTTAAATACTGTCACACTGGTCGTTTATGCTACATAAACCACCAGAAGTACATTTTTGTATATTTCATTCTGAGACTGCGTGACTGATCTGCGTATGAACTTGTTTTGCACTTATGTCATTAAGTTGCTTTTTTCATTCCCCAGACAATGTAAAAATTTGTCATTATAATCATGGTTACTGTAATGTTTTACATTAGTAATTTCTTATTGTTTCACATTAAATGCATGTAGCCTGGAAGAACAACAGATCATAAAACACCATTATACCGAGGCACTTGCTGCTTTAGCTACCTGGCAATGATATTTTAGTATCATTGATGCACTATTAGAGTTTTTATTAATATGTTTAGTTATATATATATTTATTTAGTTATTGTAGTATTTAAAGTTAACTAACGAAAATGATAAATGTTGCTTTGGTAATTTATAATTGATTATAATTGATATAATTGAATTTTATTTATTTATTTTTTGAAAAAGAAATGATAGAAATTATTTTTTTATTTAGCAAGGATGCTTTAAATTGATCAAAAGCGATGATGACATTTATAATGTTACAAAAGATTTCTATTTCAGATAAATGCTGTTCTTCTGAACTTCCTATTCATCAAAGAAACCTGAAGAAATTCTACTCAGCTGTTTTCAACATTAATAATAATAATGAATGGTTTTTTTTGAGCAGCAAATCAGAATATTACAATGATTTCTAGAGGATCATGTGACTGGAGTAATGATACTAAAAATTCAGCTTCGAAAGTATATTTAAATAGAAAACAGAAATGTTATATCTATTAAAAATATTTAAAAATTGTACAGTTTTGCTGTACTTTGGATCAAAGAAATGCAGGCTTGGTGAGCAGAAGAGACTTTTTTAAAAGACTATAAAAATCTAACTGTTAAAAAAAAGAACGTAAACAATTTTCACTGAAAAATTGACAATAAATTTCATGTAACCATTCAGTAATGCATTTTGAAGTAGAAAGACTGAAATAGTATTTTCTTGTAAAATGTACTCCAATATTTTTTGCTTTATTTACAATTTTAAAAAAATTGCAAAAAAAAAATATATTATTATTTTTTACATTTTCTCGTAAAATATAGTCCATGTTTGTTATTTACAACTTCCAAAAAATCCGTTTTTTTTTTGCAGTCTTGCAATTTTTTTAAGTTCCTGATAATAACCCTGCTACCTGTTAATCATCTACCTGTTAATCATTTAATCACTTTTTTAATGATTTATTTTTGGCCTTTTTGGCTTTATTAAGATAGTACAGATCATAGCTGACAGGAAGCAAAGTGGGAGAGAGAGAAGGGGGCGGGATCAGGAAAAGTCCTCGAGCTGGGATTCGAAACTCGGGACGCCCACAGCGCAACGGCGCTGTATGTCGGCATGCTCCCCGCAAGGCTATCGGCGCTGACAATCATTTAATCTTTTCACATTTAAGCATTTTACTTAAATATAACTTCTCATATGCTGTTTTATTGCAGCGTTGTAAGGATAAGCTGAACTCTCTGGCCATCTCAGTGATGAACCTGTGGCCTGGCGTGCGTCTGCGTGTGACAGAGGGCTGGGATGAGGACGGCCATCACTCTGAAGAGTCTCTGCATTATGAAGGCAGGGCGGTTGACATCACTACATCGGACCGCGACCGGAACAAGTACGCCATGCTGGCCCGTCTGGCGGTGGAGGCCGGCTTCGACTGGGTCTACTACGAATCCAAAGGCCACATACACTGCAGTGTCAAATCAGGTGAGAGAAGCTGTGTGTTTGTGTTGAGGTTGTGCAGGGGGGAAAGAGGTCAAGTGAGAAACAGACTTGACCTTACGAAAAAAAGGTGGGAAAGGAAAGAAAAACATACATGGTGGGATATTGGCATGTTCATTATGAATCAACTTGAAACAAGATTTGCATTTCATTTTACACTACCAGTCAAAGGTTTTTGAATGTTTTTTAGAGAAGTCTCTTCTGCTCACTAATTCTGCATTTATTTGATCCAAAGTACAGCAAAAACAGTACAATTTTGGAAATATTTTTAATATTTAAAATAACTGTTTTCTATTTGAATATATTTTAAAATGTAATTTATTCCTGTGATCAAAGCTAATTTTTCAGCATCATTACTCCAGTCTTCAGTGTCACATGATCCTTCAGAAATCATTCTAATATTCTGATTTGCTATTCAAGAAACATTTTTTTTAATAATTAGCAATATTTAAAACAGTTGAGTTCTCTTTTTTCAGGATTCTTTGATGAATAAAAAAGATCCAAAGATCAGCATTTATCTAAAATAAAATGTTTTTGTAACATTATACATTAAAAAGCTTATTTATTTATTTATTTTTTATTTTTTGAGAAAGAAATGATAGAAATTAATACTTTAATTTAGCAAGGATGCTTTAAATTGATTAAAAGTGATGATGAAGACATTTATAAGATTACAAAAGATTTCTATTTCAGATAAATGCTGTTCTTCTGAACTTTCTATTCATCAAAGAAACCTGAAAAAATTCTACTCAGCTGTTTTCAACATAATAATAAGAAAATTATTTTTTTTTTGAGCGGCACATCAGAATAGTAGAATGATTTCTGAAGGATCATGTGACTGGATTAATGGTGCTAAAAATTCAGCTTTGAAATCACAGGAATAAATTGCCTTTTTAAATATTTTAAATAGTAAAAATATTTCATAATTTTCCTGTTTTTGCTGTACTTTGGATCAAATAAATGTAGGCTTGGTTTTTGGCTTCAAAAAACATTAAAAAACTTACTGTTCATAAACTTCGAACTGGTAGTGTATTTCTGCAATCAGATGTATTTCTGAGCAAAACAGGATATTTAATGAGAAAACAGAAGGACAGGACTTATTTTTGGGGAATTCATTGGACTGAAGAAATAGTGGACGTGGCGTAAACTGGCGTGTAAAAATTTGTGGCTCAGTAAGATTTTTTTTAAATAAATTTTAGAAAGAAATTAATACTTTTGTTTGGCAAGGATGCACTAAATTGATCAAAAGTGACAGTAAAACACATTTACAATGTTACAAAATATTCTGTAGTCTTAAAAATGCATGAAAAGCTGAAAAGCAACAATGTTTTAAACATTGATAATGAAAATAAATGTTTCTTTAGAACAAAAGCAGCATATTAGAATTATTTCTGAAGGATCTTGTGACAGTGAAGACTGAAGTAATAAATTACATAAAAAATAATAAAATATTTCAAAATAAATATAAATATGTTAATTTATTTATTTATTTATTATTATTTAATTAATTCATTTATTTTTTTTATTATTTTTAAATATGTTTTACTGTATTTTTTAACAAATAAATGCAGCATTGGCAAGCATAAGAGACTTCCAAAACAGAAAGTCGATAACAGACCTACTAAAAATGTTTTTTTTTTTTTGGATAACGATGATGATAATAATGATTGATCTTTGTTACTTTTTTTAAAACTTGGAATAATGTGCACCAATAAATTATACAAAGTAAATAGTAAGTAGGATATTTGATTTCATGTTACCTTTTAATCTTTTTATTTTATTTCTTTATTTTTTTGTTTTTTGTTTTAAATCTAACCATAACTAACAAAGCTTCTCACAGCCATGTAATGTGAGAAGATGAGGGCAAGAGATGGACTGTTAGAGCATGTCTGTGGATACAGAAGGAATCACATTAGATTCCTGTTTCTGCGCACAATTTGGATAATGAGCTGTCTAATGTAGAGAGCCATGTTTGATTCATTTTGGGGTATCAGATGTAATTTTTTTGCTTCATATGATTAGATTAAAACAGCACAATCTTGCAGCACTGGGCCGTCTGATGAATGCACACTTCTTTTTTCACCACTTCTAACATTTACCTTTCTTACTTTTCCAGCTATGCTTTACCTTGATCCTTATTTCCATGCAAGTCATGTAGCTTTAGCATCTACCATTTAGCTCTTAGCATCCATAGACATGGCAATTTAATCTGTTTTATGATAAGAATTAATCGAACAGCGGTAAAAAATGTCGGGGAAGCACTCTGACAATGTAATGTTCCTATATATTATTCTTATATTTTCTATGATGTAGTTTTGCTGTGAGGTAGCAATATGTGACCCTGGACCACAAAACGAGTTTTAAGTAGCATGGATATATTTGTAGCAATAGCCAACAATACATTGTATTGGCCAAAATGATTGATTTTTTTCTTTTATGCCAAAAATCATTAGTATCATAAATATATCAAAACTTAATTTTGATTAGTAATATGCATTGCTAAGAACTTTAAGGTGATTTTCTCAATATTTTGATTTTTTTTTTTTTTTTTTGCACACCCTCAGATTTCAGATTTTCAAATAGTTGTATCTCGGCCAAATATTGTCCTATCCTAACAAACATACATCAATGGAAAGCTTATTTATTCAGCTTTCAGATGATCTGTAAATCTCAATTTTTTAAAAAATTGACCCTTATGACTGGATTTGTGGTCCAGGGTCACATATAACAACAAGGTAAGACTAAAGTCATTCTCATTCACCCTTTCATCCTTTATCACAACATAATATAATACATAATGGGTACATAATATAGT
This sequence comes from Labeo catla, assembly GCA_012976165.1. Classification (NCBI taxonomy): domain Eukaryota; kingdom Metazoa; phylum Chordata; class Actinopteri; order Cypriniformes; family Cyprinidae; genus Labeo; species Labeo catla. Next base: position 523,346 of record VONZ01000307.1, read on the forward strand.
ACCCATTAGTTCTGTGCACACACAACTCTCAGATTTAGATTTGGCAGAATTGGAACATTTATCATTCAGAAACTTCCACTAATGCATGCTCATTTATTAAATATTTGACCAATAATTAAGTATCCATGTTTAAAGCATTTGACCATGTTTAAATGCATTCTGCAGATTTTCCTTCAAAAACACCACAAATGGAAAAACAAAATCTGGAGATTGCATAGTTGTTTTTTGGCCCACCTCTCACAGAGATGTGATTTACCATTTTGTCTCTTACGTATATTGAATTTCATCATAAAATCTCTAATATTCATTATTTATTTCTCTGTTTTTCCCACTATTTTCTTTCTCTTAATTCTTTTTTCTCCTGTCCTTCCTGCCCAGATCGTTATGCAAGTCAGCTGTCCCTGACATGATCAGAAGGAAATCTAGCTTATATATATATTGTATATTGGTATGTATATATTGTAATTTGTACAAGAACTTAGAGGTAAAAAGGCAAGATTGCTGGCAGTGCCAGTCAAGTCAGAATCAGTCCACTAGGAGGCGCTCCTACACCAACATCCCAATAAAGAAGACATAAAAGTCCCACTTTGAGGACGCCACACTGATCCTATTTACCACTGAGGGAAACATCATAGGACCAACCAGTGAACAAGGTGTTGAAGGCCAAAGGTATATCAACTAGTCAGAAGATTAGAAACGGGCTTGGGCATTGAATCCATTCTTTATTCCCTTAATGAAACATTTCTATTCCTTTCTTTCCCATTCCTCTCTTCCATTCCTTCTTCACACTTTTCTTCAGAGCACTCAGTAGCAGCAAAGACAGGCGGCTGTTTTCCTGGACGAGCTTTGGTGACAATGAAGGACGGCGTGGAAAAACCAATCCGGGACCTTCGAACTGGAGACCTTGTTTTGGCCTCAACTGAAAGTGACGGGACAGGTGAGCTCGTCTACAGCGAAGTCCTCACCTTCCTGGATCGTAGCCCCATTACCCAGAAGCACTTTTACGTGATCAGGACTGAGGATGGGGCCAGCGTCTCCTTAACGGCAGCTCATTTACTGTTTGTCTGGGTTGGGAACTGCTCCAGCGGGGGACAGCCAAAGCCTGGATCCGGATCTCTCCGGACCATATTTGCCAGTGATGCCCAGCCAGGGCAGTGTTTGCTGATTGTCGATGAAGGGGAACTCAGGAAGAGTGTTTCACGGATCACTCGAGTGGAGGTGCGGGAGGACCGGGGGGCTTACGCCCCGCTTACTGCCCATGGGACTTTGGTGGTGAATGGTGTGATGACCTCATGCTACGCCGCGGTGAATGAACAACAGCTAGCTCACTGGGCATTTGCACCTCTACGCCTGTTGTACAGCTGGAACGGACCGGATCGGATTTTTAAGAATGGCTTACACTGGTACTCTCAGGTCCTACTCAGTGTGGGAACACTACTGCTAGACTCAGAACTCTTCCACCCTTGGGCCTTAGAAGATCACGAAAGATGATGGATTAAAAACGAACTCCGAGATGAAATGGAAATGACTGAATGCTCAGGGTTTATGACTTAAAGGATTAGTTCACTTCCAGAATAAAAAAATCCTGATCATTTACTCACCCCCATGTCATCCAAGATGTTCATGTTCTTCGGTTGAAAAGAAATTATGGTTTTTGAGGAAAACATTCCAGGATTTGTTTTCTCCATATATTGAACTTCAATGGTGGCCAACAGGTTGAAGGTCCAATTTGCAGTTTCAATGCAGCTTTAAAGGGCTCTGCACAATTCCAGCTGAGGAATAAGGGATCTTACCTAGCGAAACGATTCGTCATTTTCTAAAAAAAATTAAATTTATATACCTTGCTCTACGATGCACATGTGTGTTTTCACATGTGATTAGTTCTTCATTTGTGTACTTCAGTTCAAAAAGGTAGGGTGGGGCGAAAATCTCATCTCATTTTCTTCGTCAGACATTGTTGTTTTATTTGTTTTTGTAAAAGCTGCTTGACTTTCTTTGTATGTTCACTTTGTAAACATTGGGTCAGTACTTCCGCCTGTGTCACACATGTGTGATTACATAATGCGTGAGGTCACACTAGTGCAAGATGAGCATTTGTGGTTAAAAAGTATACAATTTTAACTTCTTTTAGAAAACAACCAATCGTTTTGCTAGATAAGACCCTTATTCCTTGGCTGGGATTGTGTCCTTTGAAACTACATTGAAACTGCAGTTTGGACCTTCAACGCGTTGGCCACCATTGAAGTCAACTATATGGAGAAAAGTCTTGGAATGTTTTCCTCAAAAACCTTAATTTCTTATGACTGAAGGAAGACAGACATGAACATTTTGGATGACATGGGGGTGAGTAAGTTATCAGGTAATTTGTATTCTGGAAGTGAACTATTCCTTCAAGGGGATAGTGCTAAGTTAGGCGAAATGTGTACCGAAAGCAGACTTTTTAATGACGAAAGGTGAAGTGTGTGATTTCTGTGCAACAAGCAGAAATGCAAAAATAATATTTAATGCCCATTGATGCAGATAGTCCAACTTCACACTTCACACGCCATGGAACCTTTTTCCCATTTCCAGGGTTCTCAGATCCCATAAAAATGTAAACTCCTATGAAGTGCTGCAAGATGACATATTTTTGTAGGCCAAAACAAGTTCTCAATGAGCTTTTAAAATGGTTTATTGGTTAAATGACTGAAATTAAAGGGACAGTTCACCCAAAAATGAAAATTCTATTATTAATTACTAGGGCTGCCCCCTAGTAGTCAACTAACCATTAGTCAACAAGAATAGGCTTGGTCGACCAAAATTTTATTAGTCGCTTATTCAGAGAAAAAAAATCCACAGGAAGTGGCGAAGTTACGCAGTCCGTGACAGATCGTTAACCACTCTAAGTGGTAATACAGTACATTGGCCAGGACATCCAGACGCTCACCTATTATTCATCGACCTCAAATATGGCTTATCATCTAAAATATGCAAGTAGTAGCAACTTTACATGGTTGCTTAATCTAATGTAAACTAAAAAATATGCGCTACTCAAGTTTAAGTGTGGAAGCTGAATAGTAGCGCACTCACTGCATGACAGATGGAGACGCTGGTGCGGTCACTTGCTCCTAAAATACTCATTTTTGGTCATACGGAAAAAAGTTATACATCTTTCGAATGTATAAAGACTCTATGTCTATTTGTGTGCACTTACAATAACAATGAAATGTTGTGCTTTTGTAAAATAAAAAATGCAGACAGTATGCGCTTTCTGCCATCTCTGTCTCTGTGACCCTGAGGTCATCACTTCGAAACTCTGTATATCTAAATATATCTATAGAAAGCGAAATGTCTACTTTTAAATGAACGAATTCAAATGGAAAACACATATTCTCAGATTATGTCATATGTATGGAACATGCATACTAGTCGACCAGAAAAAGCTTTAGTCGACGACCCTCACCCTCACCCTCACGTCGTGTCAAACCCGTAGGACCTTCACTCATCTTCAGAATACAAATTAAGATATTTTTGATGAAATCCGAGAGCTTTCTGGTCCTGCAAAGACAGCAATGCAACTGACATGTTCAAGGCCCAGAAAGGTAGTAAGGACATTGTTAAAATAGTCCATGTAACATCAGTTTTCAACCGTAATGTTATGAAGCTACAAAAATACTTTTGTGTGCAAAGAAAACAAAAATAACGACTTTATTTTAACGATTTCTTCTCTTCTGTGCTGGTCTTCGATGTGCATTCACGAGACTACCGTAAGCTTGTCTTCTTTAATAATCTGAAAAATCCTATCGGCATTTCTTGAGGGAACCAGGGTGATGCAAACTTTAGGGTTGACCTACAAAAATATGTCGCCACTGCAGCACTCTATACATTTAGTATCATCCCATTGAATAAAAAGGTCTATTGGTTGAGTCAGTATTGCCGTGTCGGATTTGTCAAGATGCACAAACAAATGCAGCAATGTCAGTGTTTACACTTTTTGGGAGAATCATCATACTTATAGCTGTCTCATAAGCGAGAATAAAAAAAGTATTTCACATTGAAAAAAATTCCACACATCACCTTTAACTGTAAAGAACAGATGACAAACTGACTTCTTGTCTTGCTTCTTACAGAAATGCGAGAGACCAAACATTGTGTGCCTTATATTTGTTCGCTATTCCCATAATCCAGTCTCTTTCCTCGTTAGATTGTCATTAGTCTTAAAACGTTCTATTAAACTATTTTTTACAAGTGCTTTGTTATATCGTTACGGTAATATAAGGTATTCAGGTAAAGTATTTAAAATCTATTTTTGAAATTAAACTTTATACAAATTATTTATTTTGCATCATATTTGCTCGTATTTCTTTAATTCAATGATTTGTCATCTGTTGGATGTTTTGTCTGTCTCAGTGGTCCTCCAATTTGATCCCCCTTTTTTTTTCCAGGACAATATTGGAAAGCCCTTCTGTCTAAGCTGATTTTTACCTCTGGTACTTTTGTTGTAATAAAAACTGGTTTAAAACCGCTGGTCTATCTGTGTAATTGTTCCCTGCTGGCTGAAAACGGTCAGTACAGTGTGCAAGAGAAGTCAGATGGGTTTAATGTAACAGGAATCCCACCAAACATGTGATATGACCCCAATGAATAGATAAACTCTCCTCTTACTAATGAGACCATGCAAACAAGGCATTTAGGCTAGTCTCATCTTTCAGTTCTCAAAAGACTAAAACATTAGGTTAAAAATGATGACATTCAGAAGCTTTGTTGCTGTTGTCTTATAGAAGTGGATTGCAGCATTTGCAATATTGTTGACTTTCATGATTAACCTCTTTTAGTAAATATATTTAGCAACTATTAAAAATATATTATGTGACCCTGGACCACAAAACCAGTCATAAGGGTATGAATAAACTGAATAATTAAGCTTCCATTAGTGTATGGTTTGTTAGGATAAGACAATATTTGGCTGAGATACAATTTGAAAATCTGAAATCTGAGGGTGCAAAAAAACCAAAATACTGAGAAAATTGCCTTTAAAGTTGTCCAAATGAAGTTCTTAGCAATGCATATTACTAATCAAAAAGTATGTTTTTGATGTTTACAGTAGGAAATGTACAAAATATCTTCATGGATTGATCATTATGACCCATATAATGTATTTCTGTGGTCCAGAGTCACATATTTAGTATAAATATTATAAATAATATTTAGTAGCTATTTGTTTTCTACAGACCACTTCTGTATGTTTAGATGTATTTTATTATTTATTGAAGCCCATTTTAATTAATGAATTAATTAACTTTGTTTAATCCCATTTTAATTCATTTTATTTAATTTTAAACAATTTTTGTCCCCCTAAACTTTCCAAAGACCCCCCCAGCACGTTCTTGCAACTCCTAAGAGTTTGAAAACCCCTGGTATAACTGTCCAATAAGACTATTTTTATTACCAAAAAAAAAAAAATTCCTAAAATATAGTGATTGAGTTTACCTGTGCCTTTAAGAGAGTGTCTATAATAAGGAGTGGAAACATAATCCCTCTCTCTGTCTCTCTCTCTCTCTCTTTCTCGTTTTCCAGTCGCTTGTCACTAGAGGCGAATAACGAAACCCGTTAGACCGTAAATTTTTTGACAGTTTTAAGTTTAAACTTTCTGATAGCGTAGTTTGTAAAGGTTTTAATCTAATAATAACTCTCCGTGTCCACATTTAGGACTCTGAACTGGCGTACTGTCTCTTTAAGAGGGTTTACCCACCGACCTCCTGTTGATCCGACAGTATTTACCCATACATTACTGTTCTTCTGTAGCTCCTGCCGGTCTCTCTGCGATTTACTTCATTCATAACGGTTTTATTTATTTATTTATTCACTTTGGAAACTTGAAGCTCAAACATGGCAGAGGTAGGGAAAGGAGTCAACGCCGGGAAACTGGCCAGTAATGTACAGAAGAGGATAACCCGAGCACAAGAGAAGGTATGCGAGCTTACATCTACTCCTGTTGTATATGTATGTATTTGGTGTTGCTGTTGTTATTTAGTTTGTACTGCGACTGAATAGGCTGAATATGTGTTCTAAGTGTCAAATGATCTGACACAGTGATTACTGTAGAAAGAGACCATAAAAACAACAGCTGAACCGTTCTGAAACTTTTCATACAGTACTCGCTCATGTGTTTCATGCTCTCTTTCGTTGGAAATGATGGTTTTATTTCTCATTTCAAGAGCAGTTCCTGTTAAAGTTATGTTTTGATACTGATGAGGTCATTTTTTGAGATGAAGTGCATTAAACAGCAGCTGTTATTGACACAGCTCTTTGACATTTGGGGGTTTCTTGTCATTGAATCAATCATTATTATATTATATTATATTACATTATGTTATATTATATTTTAAAATAGTGGAGACTGGGGGCTATTTGTCATGTTTTGTACACCACTAAATATTTCTTAGGTTTCATTTTGACACTGTAAAAAAGAATAAATTAATAATAATAATAATAGTAATAATAAATTAAAATACCAAATAAATATTAATATTATTTAATAATAAATAAAAATAATAATAAAATTAAAAACTAAATAAAAAACAAAATTCCACATTCCACCAATTTGCACATAAATAAATAAATAAAAAACAAATAATAATAATAATACAGTTCAAACTTCATTTATGGGCATTAATCTTTTATTGGAAAGCTGCTTTTAAGACTGATTTTAAAAGAATACCTTTTTTTAAAATATGAAGTTAAAAGTAAAAAAAAGTCTTTAAACATTCTTCCTCATCCAGCGTCTGTTTTTTAAAAATGTGTTGTAGGCTCCACAATATGTGAACAGTAAAAATATTCTGAAACAATTGGTGAAACAGCAAAAATGATAATTATTAAATTACATGTGACAACTTGCCCCTCTTTGAACTGTTACAAAAAACGTTGTGTCTATAATCTACCTTCATTATATAGTTGGCACTTGTTTAAGGTGTTTGGATTCATAAAAAAACACTGCTAGAGAAAACAAACATTTGTGTCATTGAACCTTATAATTACTGAACCCTAATGACAACTTCCTAATGCCCCAACCAGTTTTGCTCTCTCCTGTAATGTTTTGAGTCACAGAAAAGGCCAGAATGTTCTCTTTAAGATACATCGGGACTTAAAACAGTGGCATGTATGGGATCAGACATATTCACAAACAAGAATGTCAACATATGTCGAATGCAAAATGAACCACTGGCTCGCAGGAACTTATGGATCAGGTTGGAAATGGTGATGTTGTGGCAAAGTTTAAGTCTTAGGGTTTGAGTGATGTATCAACACAAACAGACCCACAACTGAAGACAGGAGGTCCTAAACAGGAAGTGTCATTTGCACGCTAAATACTCCAAATGACCGCCGGCCTTCCAGAGCACACAGCTGGACTTCAGAGCCTTGCACTGTGGAAGAGTGGCATGCTTTTAATTTGAGTAATTTTAGGATGTAAGCCTAGGTTTATAGGAAGTATTTGATAACTTCAGCTAGTCTCAGCTGTTCAGCTCATTTCAGTTGAAGTTGAAATGAGTTGCATTGGATCTAGAATCAGTAGGGTCACTTGACAGGGGCTGCTTAAGAAACATCAGAAGTCAATACATTTTAGTTTTTTAGAATATTGGTCATTTTTTTGGTCGTTTCATCTTAAATATTGTTTTATGGTTTTATTATTTCGTAAAGTGGACATTAAGAGGCTTGGGCGGTTTGGATAGGAGATTTTTAGGAAAGATAGTTTTATCGTTTCCTGTGCTTATAAACTACGCAGGCTCATTACTATAATCATATAGATGTTTACAAAGAGTTGAGATGTTATTTTGGATCATTGTCTGCTTTTGTGTTTGTGTTCCTCTTCCTGTAGGGTCTCTTCTGTCCCACATGACTCATAGTGCTGATTTTCAGTTGTTTTGTATGTAGATCGGAGGTCTCTCATCATTTTCAACATCTTCAAGTATTGCAAATAAGAAACATTATCTTGAACAATGAATAAAGTGTGAAATTATTCATTATTGTTATGAAGTGACAAAATATATAGTGGCATCCTCTAAATATAGACAGTGGTGCATTATTTGCAGTGAACCTACTTAAAATTATGTTAAATTAATTTTGGTCAGGTAGGTAGGCTTATTTGTTTTTGAACAGTAAGATTTTTAAGATTTTTTTTTTTAGAATTCTCTTCTGCTCACCAAGGCTGCGTTTATTTGATCCAAAATACAGCAAAAACAATAAAATTCTGAAATATTTTTACTATTTAAAATAACTGTTTTCTATTTGAATATATTTTAAAATGTAATTTATTTCTGTGATCAGGCTAAATTTTCAGCATCATTACTCCAGTCTTCAGTGTCACATGATCTTTCAGAAATCATTTTAATATCATTATTTGCTGCTCAAGGAACATTTTTATTATTAAACATATTTAAAACAGTTGAATACATTTTTTCAGGATTCTTTGATAAGTAGAGAGATCCAAAGATCAGCATTTGTCTGAAACAAAAAGCTTTTGTAATATTATACACTATACTATTCATAATATATTTTTGGGAGGGAAATAAATTATAGAAATTAATACTTTTATTTAGCAAGGATGCTTTAAATTAATTAAAAGTGATGATAAAGACATTTATAATTTTGCAAAAGATTTCTATTTCAGATAAATGCTTTCTATTCATTAAAGAAAGCTGAAAAAATTCTACTCAGCTGTTTTCAACATAAATGTTTTTTTTAGCAGCAAATCAGAATTTTAGAATGATTTCTGAAGGATCGTGTGACTGCAGTAATGATGCTAAAAATTCAACTTTGAAATCACAGGAATAAATTGCAAATAAAATATATTCAAATAGAAAGCAGTTATTTTAAAAAGTAAAAATATTAAAACATTTTGCTGGTTTTGCTGTACTTTGGATCAAATAAATGCAGGCTTGGTGAGCAGAAGACTTCTTTAAAAAACATTAAAAATCTTACTGTTCAAAAACTTTTGACTGGTAGTGTAGCTGGCTTACATACACTTCCGTTTGGGGTTGATAAGATGATAAGTGTTGTTGACAGAATTTTCTTATTCTGATGAAAAAAACAGAATAAAAACAGCAATATTGTGAAATATTGTTACAATTTAAAATAACGTAAATTTAATAAATAATTTAAATTTAAAATAATTTTTTTTTCCTGTGGTGCAAAGAATCATTGCTCCAGTCAGTGTCATATGATCCTTCAAGATCATTAAAATATGCAGATTTGATGTTTAAAAACATCCTAGTTTTAGCAATGTTGAAAATAGTTAGCTGCTTAAGTTTTGTAAAGAACTTTTGTCTTAAAAAATGTCTTTACTGTCACTTTTCAGCAGTTTTGATTGTCCTTGCTTAAGTATTAATTCCTTTCCCCCCCAAAAAACTTAACCCAAACTTTTTTTTTCCTTCTTCTTTTTTTTTTTTTTTTGTTCTGTTCTTCATAAAAAGTTAATATCTAGCTTCAAAAGACTTGGAATATAGTGACTACTGTTATGTTGCTTTAGTCATATTTGGAGATTGTATGGAAAAGAGCAGCACGAACATTCTGGCCAATGTCTCCATCTCCTTCTAAGTAAATTATGACTGAATTTTAATTTCTGCACAAGCAATCCCTTGTACATTTTTGGACTGATTGCTTTTGTCTGTAGAGTTTACAATGGGCCTAAATGTTATTTATCAGCACTTGTTGTAGTTACATTTAGTGTACTTCATGGTGACTTAAGTCCCCAGCTGTCTCCTTCTTTAGAGTGTGAAAAGCTGGACTCGCTCTAAAAGTATCCGTACGTGTGTATCCGTGTGCGTGTGCATACACTCCTTCTAAATGATCCACTGGCCATCAGTGTGATTGCCTTGAGGTAAGGTCGCGGTCTCCTCTTCCCCCCTGAAACTCAGCCAGATAGAGGAGAGTTAACCATGATCCTCTAGTGGCATATGGCCCACATCTCTCCCGTATCTTTTCTCACTCTTCGCTTCTCCCTCATCCATCTGTCTGCCATTAGATGATGTTTGTCGCTAATTTGGAAACTCAAAGCAGGTTATTCTTAAGTCACTCATTCTTTTTTTCTGTACAAACATTCCAGTCCAGTCGCATAATGACCCTGAAGGACAAAAGATGGGTGCAAAGTTACAACAACCTCCTTTTCTCAGATTAGAAACCCAAACGAAGCGTCCCCAGCCTTCTCCTGACCTCTGCTCTGATTGGACAGGCGACCTGTCAATCAGAAGCTCAAGCGTCAGCCACACCCCTCTTCCGGACTCCACCCACACACCTGTCCGTCCTCATAGAGCTATAGAGCAGTGTGTGGATTGGGCTATGAATAGCAGACAGGCTGTAGCTGTGAGCTAATCCCCAGAAACCCCTTGTGCGACAAACCGCGGTGTATGTGAATGCCAACGGCTGTGGTGTGGGGTATTTTTGGGGCTGTAACTGAACACCAGCACACATCGAGCAGAAGTAAAGACCAGAGGCCTTTATAAAATACAGATGAAGTGACAGTTGGCTTATACTTAGGAGAATGCGGTCATAAATTTGCACACGCACATTAGGCTACTGCTAAATCTCTCTCAATATAAGCTCCTTTAACCTGTTGGTTAAAGCTCCACAGACACACTAATTAAGCCCATCCGCTTGCCACGCCTATGAGACAGCAGAAGTGTGGGTGTGTGTTTACTTTAGACAGATTTGTCCCAGAAATACAGCTCAGTCTGACAAAACTTTTGAAGACATGAGAGAATGTTCTTATTTGATCCTAAAAATCCAAAAGGATTTGTGTTTGTCAAATCAGTTTGTGTTTGTATATTATCAGATCATGTAGGTGTATTAATATGGATAGCTAATATAGATCAATTTGTGTAAACTTGCCTCTCAGTTGCTCGAATGTTTCACTCACACACTGAGGAATCTCTCAGCTGCTGGACAAATGTTCAGCGTTGGTCTGATCAGAGCTGATTCAGAAATAGTTTTCTCATAAATGAAACCTTATTATCGTGAAACACAAAAGGAGACAACTTGCAAAATGTTCCTGATGCTCATATACAATTGAAGCATACAATGTCCAGGGACTCTAAAAAGGACAAAAAAGTAGTTCATATGACTTGTGCACTATGTTAGTCTTTATAGCCACAGTTTCACAGATAGAAAGCAAACACTTTATGCAAGAGGCTTTCGAATGAGGAAACATAAAGGATGATAAAATTAGCATTACTCTAATACTTAGTTTCGATAGTAAATTAAAAGTGTACAGAAGCTAGAGCAGAAGTGTAACTGCACAAAAGTTGAGAAAGTCAGGATATTTTTGAATTTTCTTTTCATAGGAAATGTCTTTGTTTATGGTTATGAATTTACGAAGTGCTCCCAGAATAGAACTTCCGAAAGAGCCCATCACTGTGGTGCTTTTAAAGGGACAGTTCACCCAAAAATGAACATTGTGTCATTAAAGGGGTCACATGATGTTGCTAAAAAGAACATTATTTTGTGTATTTGGTGTAATGCAATGTGTTTACACGGTTTGAAGTTTAAAAAACACATTATTTTCAACATACTGTACATTATTTTTGCTCCTCTCTGCCCCGCCTTTCTTAAACATGTCGATTTTTACAAAGCTCATCGTTCTGAAAAGCGCGGTGTGCTCTGATTAGCCAGCTTTTCAGTGTGTTGTGATTTGCCGAGTATCTCAAGCATGTGACGGAAATGTTACGCCCCTTATGCCCCATTCACACGGGGCGTCAATGCTAAAGCTTCTCATTTACTTTGAATGGGTGACCACACGCGTTGCCAAACTGTATTGTGGATCCATCACATCGCGCCACTGCCGTTGCTCATGGCAGAAGTTGAAAAAGTTTCAACTTTTCAAGCGCCAATGCAGGCGTCAGCCAATCAGATCGTCTTATGCAGATACCCTAGCGCAGATGCTAGCCAATCGCATTCATGCAACACCAAAAAAGTAAAGCAAATGGCTTGTCACAAATTTAACAATAAAGTCAGCAGAATGTTGCACACAACACAACATATATAAAGAGAGTTTATTTCATGTATAATTAGCTGCATAGCATCTATTATAATCACCACTGGTGTTTTGATGTAGGAAAAAACCCTGATTCAAAAAATATGAGTATGATGAACTCATCACTAGTTTGAAATTAATATTTTTTATTATTTATAAGGTTGCATTTAATTGATTAAAACAGTAAAATCATGTTACAAAAGATTAAAAAAAATGGTTTCCACAAAAATATTAAGGAGCACAACTGTTTTCACCATTGATAAAAGTAAGAAATGTTTTTTGAGCAGCAAATCAGTATAAAAGAATGATTTCTAAAAAAAAATAAAATGAGACTAAAGACTGCAGTAATGATGCTGAAAATTCAGCTTTGCATGAATATTATATTGCAGAAATTTATTGCAGAAATTATTGTCTATTTCAGAATGTATTAATATAAAATATTAATATAGAATATTTTACACTGTAATAATATTTCACAATATTATTGTTCTAATTTATTTTTGATCAAATAAAGAGTATGCAAAACATTCAAAAACAAAAAAAATCTTACCAAACGCAAATTTTTTTAAAAGTAGTGTATTCACTTTACTGTATTCACTGTATTAACTTTAAAGACAAATAGATACATACCAAATAACTGAAATACTAGTCAGCCTGATTAATTAAATACTCTTTTTGACCAGTAACCATGCCTGCTTGACTGATAAACACAAGTATTAACTCAGTCCATAATTTACCGACAGTCATATTAGTGGATATTGCTCTATTTTCAGATCATTTAAAGGGGTCATGGGATGCTAAGTTCACTTTTTCATGTTGTTTGAACATTAATGTGTGTTGGCAGTATATGTACAAATCTACCCTATAATGACAAAAATCCTTGCAGTGGTTTTTAATCAGTCTGTACAAATAATATCCCCTTTTTCAAATCGAGCCGTTCTGCCTGTCGGTGCAGCGTCACACTGACAGAGGTCGCTCCCACAATAGTTGATTGACATGAGCTCTTACCTCAGACCAGCTGTAACAGTCCAGTAACTTTCCTTGTTTCGATGCTGAAGCAGGGATGTAAGTTAGACAAAAATATCTCCGATTGAGGTATTGTGTTGCTGGATGTAATAATGAACATAGTGGTCGTCATTTACTCCCGACATCTGAGCCGCTGAAGATGCAGTAGATTACGTTTGTTTGTGAAGGGAATGCCCCTCCTGATCTACATATATCCGTCTATGTTCGCACGAATCACTCATGATCCAGCTTCACTTACAGCAGAAGTGAGTTTTTTTATGAATCTTTGCGATCGCCTTTCCTTATAACGTGTTAGTTAGGAAGTTTAGCGGCTAAACGCGGCTAAATGCAGCTAAAGTAAACAAGATTGTATTTCCACAGAGAGAAGAGAGGGGCGGGGTGAGCAGAGCTCATTTGCATTTAAAGGAACAACCCCTTAGAATGAGATGATTTTTGCAGAGCTCATTTTGACACAGTAAAAAGGGTGTTGTTTTACAAAACCATTGAGAATTTTTTATCAAAGTATATTAGAGACTTTTCATTAAGACCCTAAAGAATCATATCATCTTGTGGAAAATGGGCATCCGATGACCCCTTTAAAGGAGAAGTCCACTTCCAGAACAAAAATTGACATATAATTTACTCACCCCCTTGTCATTCAAGATGTTCATGTCTTTCTTTAGTCAGTCAATAAGAAATTATGTTTGTTGAGGAAAACATTTCAGGAATTTTCTCCATATAGTGAACTTCAATGGTGCCCCCAAGTTTGAAATTCCAAAATGCAGTTTAAATGCCGCTTCAAATGGCTCTAAATGATCCCAGCCGAGGAAGAAGGGTCTTACCTATCAAAACAATCAGCCATTTTCTAATAAAATTGACAATTTCTATATTTTTTAACCTCAATCTCTCATTTTGTCTATTCTCAGTGATACCCATGCGTAGTCTGTGTAAACCGGGTCAATACAGTTAGGGTACGTCTAAAAACTCGTCCTACATCGCTGTTTTACCATTTTTTTGTAAAGGCCGTTTGATCTTTTTTGCATGTTCACTTTGTAACACTGGGTCAGTACTTCTGCAGCGATGTAGGACAATTTTGAAGCTGGGGAAGAAAACGAGATGGGAGTTTTTCGACATACCCTAACTTTATTGACCTGGATTGAACCGGAAAAAAACACGGAGACTTAGGCAAGATGAGCGTTTGGGCTTAAAAAGTATATAAATTGAAATGGCCTATCGTTTTGCTAGATAAGACCCTTTTTCCTCGGCTCAGATTGTTTAGAGCCCTTTGAAGCTGCATTTAAACTGCATTTTGGAAGTTCAAACTTTGGGGCACCATTGAAGTCCATTAAATGGAGATAATTCCTTAATTTATTTACTCAAGAAGCATAATTTCTTATTGGCACGAACATCTTAGATGACAAGGGGGTGAGTAAATTATCTGTACATTTTTGTTCTGGAAATGAACTTCTCCTTTAAAGTAAGTAGTGGGTGTAATAAATATTCTCTCTTATAAATTCTGTATTTTTTAAATCATATCATTCTTCAACAACCTGCTCTCTAGATATCTCGTCAGCCATTGAAAAATCCATGTCGTTCGACCACTAACTGTACAGTCACATCCAGTGTTCCTGGAAGACCTCTGAGTCAGAGAGAATACCTTCATCCCTGATCTGCTCTACTGCACAGGGAGCACAGGTCATCATGACACAGATCTAGGCCACTGTATTTTAGGATGTCGGGGGGCTGAGGGAGGGGTCCTGCTGCAATGCATTCAGGATCAGCTTTCAAACACTCCCTGCGCAGTAATACACATTCATACATTCTTCAAGAAGAGCACAGCTGACACGGCCTTTATTAATATAGGCCAAGAGAAAGCCAGCCATGTGATTTCCCCCTCGAGCTTTATTGAATTCCTTTGCCCTGCTAGACCAGGATTTCTCTGGAACTTACTGTATCTTTCTATGTAGTAAATAAAATTTGTTTCGAATTCTATTGACTTATGAAGTGACGTCACAGGATGTGCTATTCTCCTGCCCGTGTCAGGCTGACGGAGACCGATCTCTTTGAGTCACAAATGGCATGGCATGTTTAATATGCCGCCATGAGTTGATATGGGGGAGCAGAAGGAAAAGGAAATGACCTCTAAATAAATAGAACCGGATTCAAGCACTACCTCATACATGTTGGACAGGAAGTAGGACGATCTGAACTAAAGGAAATGTGCATAATTAAATGTGCTAGGAAATAGTTGTCTTGTATAATGGAAACAAAATAAAAGGACATTGTGCTTTGAACGTTTGGCAGGTGTTTGTATGTGTGCGTGGCGATAAAGTTCAGTAAATGACACGGGAACTCATTGTAACCCTCCTTGAGTAAGTTTTGTTTTTTATGAACAGTTACTGTATGTCAGCGTTCTTCATGGGGAAGAGGAACATGGAACCGATACTGAAAGCACCATTTGTGGTGGCTAGGGATTTAAGACCCTGTTTCTTGCCACCTTTTTAGACACACATACACTGCATTTTTCATTTGTTTAATATGAAAAATGCATAAAAAATTTGTGAGTCAAATGAATCAATCAAAAAGTCTATGTCAGTTATTAAAGCATGTCGTGCCGATGGTTTTATCACAATTATAGGATGTGGTTAAACTTCACACCAATGAATAATAATAATAACAATAACAAATAATTAGATGTATTATTACTATTAATAATCACAAATGAGTTCATTAGCTTGATAGATATTCAGAGAAATGTGGTACAGATAGCTTTCTTTGCTTGTTGTTTTGTCACTTCGCATCTGTTTAGCACATGTTGACTGTAGGCTGTTTATGGTTTTCACACAATTCTAACCTGATACAGCGTGATAAGTTCAAAGATACAGTTGAGGTCAAAAGTTTACATACACCTTGCAGAATGTGTAAAATGTTCATTATTTTCCCAAAATAAGACGGATCATACAAAATGCATGTTATATTTTATTTAGTGCTGACCTGAATAAGATATTTCACTTAAAAGACGTTTAAATAGAGTCCACAAGAGAAAATAATAGTTACATTTAAAAAAATGACCCTGTTCAAAAGTTTACATACGCTTGGTTCTTAATATTTGAATAATATTTGAAGCCAACAATGACTGTATGATTTTGAGATACATCTTTTGACACTGAGGACATCTGAGGGACTCACATGCAACTATTACAGAAGGTTCAAGCGACACTGATGCTCCAGAAGGAAACACAATGCATTAAGAGCCAGGGGGTTAAACTTTTTGCATTTGAGGATCAGGGTAAATTTAACTTATTTTGTCTCTTGGGAAAGATGTAAATATCTTCTTTAGCTTTTAAAGGGCAGTACTAAATAAAAAAATATGATATTTAAGCAAAATAAGAAAAATGTACGCCCCTAGCTCTTAATGCATTCTTTTTCCCTCAGTTGTCTTCAGTGCGAAAAGATGGATCTCAAAAATCATACAGTCATTGCTGGAAAGGGTTCAAATATACAAAAATGCTGAAAAACCAATGAATTTGTGGGACCTGAAAGATTTCTTACGAACAGCTGGTAGTTTAACTGTTCAGGACACAACACAGGTTCATGAGGTTTCACTTCATTTTCTCTTGTGGACTATATGTAAACATCTTTTATGTGAAATATCTTATTCAGGTCAGTACTAACTAAAAAATAACATGCATTTTGTATGTTCCCTCTTATTTTGGTAAAATAATGAACGTTTTTGCAGATTCTCCAAGGTGTATGTAAACTTTTGACCTCAACTGTAGTTCCTCATTTATGCTTTTATATTTTTACATTCCCATTGTAATGAATAGGTTTCTGTTTATTAAAAACTAGTATAAAACTCATCAGTTTAGTGTTTTTAAGCATTTTATATTTATTCCAAAATAACAACTGAAGGCAGTAACAATTTAAACAATATATTTTATTTAAACAATTAGATATTTTATTATATTATTGGCCACCTGGTCTCCCAGCCTGACCAGCTAAAGAATTGGTCAAGGAAAGGAAAAGGAAAGGACGTGACGTGTGGCCAAGTATGGTGACCCAAAAAACCCAAAACCAGCCAAAACCCCTCTTAAAACCAGTCTGACCAGCTATGATCAGCTGTGACCAAGCTGGACAACCAACTAAACCCAGCCAACCAGGTTATTTTAACAAGCTGATTGCTTACTAAAAAAACCTTCACAGATCATGTTTTAGGACATTTTAAGTTTGATTTTGACAAGACAAAGTGATGGTATTGCTTATTATTTTATTAGTATTCCAATTAATGCCATCATGTTCATTCAGATTCGCGAACACGGAACGTGCATGATCACAAGAGATGGGATTTATCGCATTAACCAATCACAGCCAATCATAACCAGTCATATCCAATCATATTGCGATGAAGGCATGTGACTTTCTCTCATTCATTCTCAGTTACCCCCTAACAAAGTCAAGGTATGCTTTAGGGGTTCTGTTATAACTCAATGGGCTCAGGGTAGGCGAGAGAGACACGGCCCCCTGCCGTAACTTTACTTGCTGGTGTTGCTGTTGACGAGTGTTTCTTTAGAAAACCAAGTGATTTATACACCTTTTTTATGTCATGTTATTATGTCCAGTTTTTGAAGAGGTATTGCCTCCCTTGCCTCCTCAGAAAAACGCCCTTGTTCCAATGTGATTTTTTTAGCACTTTCGCTTACGATGAAAAACCATTTTTCAACTGATGTTACAATTGATGGTTCTAGGTTGTGATATTTTCAAATTCTCGCTTTGGTCCCCACAAACACAAAGGTTGGGCTGCAAACCAGTAATGCAGAAGTTAAGTAATGTATGTGTATGTGTTTGTATTTTCGCTTACATATGATGTCGGCTGTTTTGTGTTGCTCTCTGATAGGTATTGCAGAAGTTAGGAAAGGCGGATGAAACGAAAGACACAGCATTTGAGGAGGAAGTGGCCAAATTCAACAAGCAGCTGGTAAGACCCTTAACCCTTCACCCCCACTGACCTCCCTCCTTAATATACTGCTTGCCTTGACATTTGACCCATTTCATAGTTCATAAATATCTAGTGATGGTTTCTTCTCTCTGATCTCTATCCACAGGCTGATGGCACCAAATTGCAGAAAGACTTTAAGGCATATTTGGCGGCAGTGAAAAGTAAGACTCTAATTATGTGTCTGCATATATATTTTAATGCTGGAGATCATTTACTCACACTTATGTTGTTCCAAACCTGTACGACTTTCATCTTACTGTGGTAACCAAAAGAAAATACATTCTGAAGAGTTTTGTTGACTATTGACATTCTTCAAAATAGATTTTTTTATGGAAAGGAAGTGACATGTGGCCAAGTATGGTGACCCATACTCAGAATTTATGCTCTGCATTTAACCCATCCAAGTGCACACACACAGTAGTGAGAAGTGATCAAACACACACACACCCGGAGCAGTGGGCAGCCATATTGCTATCGCTGCGGCACCTGGGGAGCAGTTGGGGGATCAGTGCCTTGCTCAAGGGACTCACCTCAGTCATGGTATTGAAGGGGGAGAGAGTGCTGGTTATTCACTCCCACCACCTTCAATCCCTGCCAGACCTGGGACTTGAACCCGCAACCTTACGGTTACAAGCCCGACTCCCTAACCATTAGGCCACGGCTGCAGAAGAAGAAAGCCATTTTTAAACAGCTGGATGGTGCATAAATGGTGATAGAATTTTCATTTTTTTGGGGTGAACTATGCTTTTAACGCCTTTGTAATGGCATGTGATATCATTTAGAGGCAGCTGAAAGCTAGCCTAGTAAATTAAAAAAAAACAAAAAAAAAAAAAACACAATCAAGTCCAAAAACATAAAAAAAAATCTGTTCCATATGGTCATAAGGCAAAAGTACTGTAGAACCAAATGTGCAATAAATCTATCATGCTTCTTTGTATTTAAATGCAGCCTTCTCTTAGACAAAATACATGAGGTTCTGTCAAAGCAAAACAGATGATTGTGACTAAACATACTCTGTTCTGCATCTGTAGCTCTACCTGCCTCCATGTGTAACACAGATAAGGGAGTCACAAATTCTTTCTAGGCTGTAAACATGTGGAAAGTGGTTTTAGGTCTGGCCATGCTGGCTTCCTCTTAAAGGGATAGTTGGCCTAAAAATTACATTTGGTCATCATTTACTCACCCTCATGTTTAAACTTTCGAATTTTTTGGTTTCTTGGAACATGAAAGTTTAACAAAATGTACTTTGTAAAATTGACATTAAATTGGAGACTAGATCCATCAAGCTCAAAAAATGACAAAACGCATCATAAAATCAGCCTGCGTATGAGTTTCCAAATCATCACAGCATCATTTTAATTTTTGGATTTAACTACCACCTTAATCACCGGTGGTTGGTAGTACATTAACGAAATGCAAAGTAAGCAGAAAGTCTTTTTCCTTTTATAGCAGACTCTAAGTGTGCTACACTAATGCACAGCATCTTCCCCTCAGCTTCCTCCTATGTGCCCACAACACTTCTCACTTCTCTGAAAGACACAAAGAGAAAAAGTATGCATGTGTGTTGAGTTGAGTGATCAAGTGTTTGCCGTCATCTGTGTCAATACCCGTCTCGTTTTTTGTTTCCGCAGCCATGCATGAGTGTTCGAAGCGTCTGCATGACTGTCTGGCAGAAATGTACGACCCAGAGTGGTTTGGCAAAGAGGAAGTGGACTCCATCGCAGAGGTGTGTAAGCATGTCACTGGCAGAGCACAACACTCTGTCTAGATTGTGTGACATTAGTGATTTCGATGTGAAAAATCTCAAAGGAAAGAAAAATCTCTTTAATATGTCAGTTGTTTCTCCCTAAGTCTCTTGATTCTCACATTTGCCTCCTAAAAAAGGGCCCACAAATTCATATTAGTACATTCCCACAAATGTATTAAGCAGCACAATTGTTTGCAATGCTGAAAATAACAAATTAATGTTTCTTAAGCAGCAAATCAGCATATTTGAATGATTTCTGAAGCATCTTGTGAAACTGAAGACTAAAGTTATCAGCTTTGTTACTACAGGACAATGTAAATGTTACATTTCAGATACAGTTGAGGTCAAAAGTTTACATACACCTTGCAGAGTCTGCAAAATGTTAATTATTTTATCAAAATAAAAGGGATCATACAAAATGCATGTTATTGTTTATTTAGTACTGACCTGATTAAGATATTTTACTTAAAAGCCATTTACATATAATCTGCAAGAGAAAATAATAGTTGAATTTATAAAAATGACCCCGTTCAAAAGTTTTCATACGCTTGATTCTTCATACTGTGTTGCTACCTGAATGATCCACAGCTGTGTGTTTATGTTTAGTGATAGTTGATCATGAGTCCCTTTGTCCTGAACAGTTAAAACTGCCTGCTGTTCCTCAGAAAAATCCTCAGAAAAAGGTCCCACAATTCTTTGGTTTTTCAGCATTTTTGTGTATTTAATCCCTTTCCAAAAATGACTGTATGATTTTGGGATCAATTTTTTCACACTAAGGACAACTGAGGGACTCATTTGCAACTATTACAGAAGGTTCAAACACTCACTGATGCTTCAGAAGGAAAAACAATGCATTAAGAGTCGGGGGTGAAAACTTTTGGAATTTGAAGATCAGGGTAAATTTAACTTGTTTTGTCTTCTGGGAAACATGTATCATCTGTAGCTTCTGATAGGCAGAATTAGATGAAAAAAAAAACTCAAAAATTTACACCCCTGGCTCTTATGTGAAATATCTTATTCAGGTCGGTATTTAATAAATAAATAACATGCATTTTGTATGATCCCTGTCATTTTGGTAAAATAATTAACATTTTGCAGATTCTGCAAGTTGTATGTAAACTTTTGACCTCAATTGTAAGGTGAACAGAAGAGATTTCTTTAAAAACATTTTTAAAAATCTTACTGACCTCAAACAGAGGTGTGTTCAATTCTAAATCCCAAAAATGAAAATTTGCAAAACATTTACTCACCCTCAGGCCATCTAAGATGTAGATGCACTCTAAAAAATGCTGGGTTAAAAACAACCCAGGGCTGGGTGCAATATAGACAAACCCAACGATTGGGTTGTTTTGACCCAGCTGTTGGGTTAAATGTTTAATCCAACCTTAACTATACTATCACTATATTTTTTACTTAAAATAAACCCAAAATAGGTTGGAAATTAACATTTATTAATATGTTCAATAAATGAACATTTATTAATAAGTTGAATAAATAATAATGAAAAAATAAACATTTTTTAAAATTGATTATTAATAAATGTTCACCTTTTCATTATTGCTAATGTCTCTAGTAGTTATGTGTCTGATTTTTAATTTACAACCTATTTTGGTTTCATTTTAAGCCAGCCATATAGTCATTTTTAAACAGTAGTTGAGTTTAGGGGTTGACCGATTATCGGTGACGATATTAAGCATTTTTATGGTTATTGGTATCTGTCATTTTCAAAACCGATTTGCTGATAATATTATTTAAAAGCATTTAAAAAACGTTGTTGCCAGAGCCTGTGTTATTCTTAATTTTGACATTAATTTTAATTTTTACACCAGACATATATTGGTTCAGAATATCAGTTATCAGCCTACTTGATCTGTAATAATCGATAATGGCATCGGCCCTGAAAAACACTAGTTGAGATAAATAAAGCTACCCAGTCGCTGGGTTTGTCCGTATTTTAACCACCACTGGGTTGTATTTAACCCAGCAGTTTTTAGAGTGTGAGTTTCTTTCTACAGAATGAGAGTCCAAACAAAATTGGGAATTACTGTGATGTTTTTATCAGCTGCATTCTGCAGGCACTCATTCACTGCAGAGGATCCACTGGTGAGCAAGTGATGTAATGCTAAATTTCTCCAAATCTGTTCTGATAAAGAAACAAACTCATCTACATCTTGGATGGTCTGAGTGTGAGTAAATTGTCAGCATATTTTCATTTTTGGGTGAACTGTTTCTGTAAGCCTGTACGCAAGTGAAGGATTACTGCTGTCCACGCTCATGTTTTGATCTTTGCAAATTGATTCTGTTTTCTTCATTTCTTTGCTTCCTTCCACTCACCCATCTGTCTGTGAGTAAAGGAGATGATAGAGAAAGAAATGGATAATAATCTGGAGGTAACATGACCGATAACATCTCCAGACCACAGGTCTAGTCTAGAGCTAGTTTAAGTGATGCTAAAGTAGCGCTACTGCTGTGAACTCTATTTTAGAATAGTTCGTAAACATATTTAGACTTGTCATCCGTGGTTTGTCAGTGTGTGAGAGAGAGACAGCGTGAAAAAATGTGCCTTGCTGTTCGTGTCTGATCATGTTTGTTTTACAGGACACTGACCTCCTGTGGCAAGATTTCCACCAGAAGCTTGTGGACGATGCCCTTATTTCTATGGACACATATTTGGCTCAGTTTCCAGACATAAAGGTTTGTTTTTGCTTTAATAAGAGGTACATGTAAGCATTCCAACATTTACAGGAGCTAGTTAGTGATTTTATTGCTGTCCGAATTCAGAATTTCTGTGTTTTTCCACCCGCATGAAAATTCCCAGCTGAATTACCTACTGTTTTTTGACAAACACCAAGGTCGTGTGGTAATTTTATTGCCGTGTGAATACACATCCCTGAGTTTACAAGAAGGGATCAATTGAAAAGTGGTTTTGTGAGCGTCTTTTGACCACTGCCAAGCACCGTACAGTAATGGTTGTGCAGTGCTATATGGTAATTAACTTCCTGGTTTTAACTGTTTTTGGCTACATCAACTAGTTTTAAGCTGTTTTTGCTAAATTAGCTGTTTTTAGCTGGTCTTTAGTTTTTTTGTTTTGTTTTGTTTTTTTGCCAAATCGGCTTGTTTTAACTGGTTTTCAGCTGTTTTTTACTAAATGAACTGGTTTTGGCTGATTGTTAACTCTTTATTTTCCTAAATTAGATGTTTTAGCTGTTTTTAACTGCTTTTTGCTAAATTAGCTATTTTAAGCTGGGTTTTTAGCTGTTATGTTACTAAAACAGCTGGTTTTAAACAGTTTTTTTGCTAAGTCAGCTGTTTTTTCCTAAATTAGCTGGGTTTAGCTTGTCTTTAGGTGTTTTTTTGTTTTGCTAAATCAGGTTTTAGCTGGATTTAGATGGTTTTTGCTGATTGTTAACTTTTTAGCTTTTTTAGCTGTTCTTTTTTAGCTGGTTTTTAACTGGTTTTTGCTAAAGAAGCTGGGTTTACATGGTTTTAGCTGTTTTTTTAACTGTTTTTGCTAAATGAGCTATTTTTTGCTGGGTTTTTAGCTGATATTTTGCTAAATTACTTATTCAGCTGGTTTTCAACTGGGTTTTGCTGGATTCAGCTGGTTTTGGCTGATTGTTAACTGTAATGTACATCAGCTGATTTTAGCTGGTTTTGCTAACTGAGCTGTTTTAGCTGGGTTTATAGCTGTTATTTATCTGGTATACTAACTGGCTTTTGCTCAAGAAGATTGCTTTAGATGGTTTTAGCTGGTTTTAAACCTTTTTTGGCTAATTCAGCTGGTTTTTAACTGTTTTTTTCCCTACATCAGCTGGTTTTAGCTGGGTTTTAGCTGTCATTGCTAAATGAACTGTTTTTATCTGCTTTTTAACTTTTTTTTTAGTTACGCCCCAATTTTTTTTGTTAGCTACCACCCCAATTACCTTAGCACTTAGCAATGCCCTTGCAACCACCTAGCAACTGCATAGCAATATCCAATATCTATGCATATCTATCGATCTGTAAGTCTGTCTGTATGTTTTTCTATTGTACATTCTGCTTTTTTTAAGCCTTCAAATGTAATGCTGTTAAAACTTCATCAAACTTTCTACCTAGGCTTTCTCAAGACAAACTTTACTCATCTAGTTAGTAACGGCTGTGTTAGACGGTCTTATGACTCTCTGACTCCCTCTGCAGGCTCGCATCGCTAAGCGCGAAAGGAAGCTGGTAGATTTTGACAGTGCCAGACATCACTTTGCCTCTATACAGAAAGGCAAGAAAAAGGACGAGGCCAAAATTGCAAAGGTACCGGATGCTCATCCCACCTTGTTAATGTATGCTAATACTGTACTGTCCTGCTTTTTGTCCTTAAAACTTATTAACTAACCAACTTGTTGCTATAACAATGAGTAATTCATCTATTTCAGTCAGTTTATATGCCTGAGTGAGTGTATGTGTGCTTTTGCACAAGCATTTATCTTGCCTGATGAGATCTGCGTGAGCTAACAACAGCACTTGAGTGTGTTTGTCGCTGGATGTATCTTTCTCTCTTTGCTGCATGTCTAGCCTCTGGCTCTGGTGGAGAAGGCTGCTCCCGGCTGGGCTCAGGGAATAATCACAGCACATCAAATCGCTCAAACTAACCTCTCGAGAAACCAGGTGACTCATCTGTCACTCAACCTGTAAACCCTCCCCTAATCTGCATAACTCCCCCCACCTACTTGCCTGCTTTGGAGCTTGATAGCTCCTGCTAACTGTATGTTTTCATTATATGGAGAAATGCAGCGAAACATTCTTCAGAGCTGCTTGTTTTGTGTAATACAAAATAAATTAATACAGTTTGAAATGACATGCGGTGAGTAAATGTTCTGTTTGTTTGAAATGAGTTTTGCAGATTCCAGTAAAAAGGAATCAGATCACAGGGTCTATTCATGCAGAGTTGAATGTGTAATTCTTTGTATATATATTTTTATAAATTATAGTGTCTTTAACTTAATGATCATGTGTTGGTTTGTTTGTGTGTGTTTAGGCTGAGGAAGAGTTGGGTAGAGCTCAGAAGGTTTTTGAGGAGATCAATTATGATCTTCAGGAGGAACTTCCCACCCTGTGGAACAGGTAATAACCAGCTGTTCGTCCTGCCATGATCTCTTCGTTTGTCTTCTGTCTTCTTAAAGAAATAGTTTGCCTAAAAATGAATAACCATCACATTGTTCTAAACGTAGTATTTTCAAAGAGTTCTTTTCCACATAATAACAATTCGAAGTGATCACATCTGACAAGCTCCAGAAAGGACAAAAATACAACAGTAAAGCCATACAATAGCTATGACAGAGAGAAAGACTTACATTTTTGTCTTAAATTTCTGTTTCTCACACAAAGCTGCTTTTATTTGATCAAAAATACAGCAAAAACAGTAATAATTTGAAATATTATTACAATTTTAATGAATGGTTTTCTGTTTTAGTGTATTTAAAAAATGTTATTTTAGGCTGTATTTTCATCAGCCATTACTTCAGAGTCACATGATCCTTTAGTTACTAGTGGAATCCTAATGGAATCCATGATACATTTTTTCAGAATTCTTTTATGAATAGAAAGGTTTTTTTATAATATAAAAGTCTTTACTGTCACTTTTTTTTTTTTAAAGTATCAACCCTAAACAGCTGACTAGTATGGCTTAAGACTTGCAATATAGCATGAGTCCTATTTTTATGATACTTTTATGTTGTTATTTGTCTTTTTGTGAGCTTGAGAGATCATAATGAACTGTCTTTATATGAAAAACTGCGTAAAGTTTTGTGTTCCACGGAACAAAAACAGTAGCGTGATTTGAATAATATGAGAAGTAAATAAGAGAATATACAGTTGAGGTCATAAGTTTACATACACCTTAATGTTAATTATTTTACCAGTGTTATTTTTATTTAGTACTGACCTGTATAAGACATTTTACATAAAAGATATTTACATATAGTCCACAAGAGAAAATAATAGCTGAATTTATAAAAATGACCCTGTTCAAAAGTTTACATATGCTTGATTCTTCATACTGTGTTGTTACCTGAATGAGCCACAGCTGTGTTTTTTGGTTTAGTGATAGTTGTTCATGAGTCTCTTGTTTGTCCTGAACAGTTAAACTGCCTGCTGTTCTTCGGAAAAATCCTTTAGGTTCCACAAATTCTTTGATTTTTTTAGCAGTTTTGTGTATTTGAACCCTTTCCAACAATGACTGTATGATTTTGAGATCCATCTTTTCACACTGAGGACAACTGAGTGACTCATTATGCAACTATTAAAGAAGGTTCAAACACTCACTGATGCGCCAGAAGGAAAAGCGATGCATTAAGTGCAAGGGGTGAAAACTTTTGAACAGAATGAAGATGTGTACATTTTTCTTATTTTGCCTAAATATCTTTTTTTTTCATTTAGTACTGCCCTTCAGAATCTACAGAAGAATCTTACATGTTTCTCAGAAGACAAAACAAGTTAAATTTACCCTGATTTTCAAACTCCAAAAGTTTTCACCCCCTGGCTCTTAATGCATTGGTTTTCCTTCTGGAGCATCAGTGAGTGTTTGAACCTTCTGTAATAGTTGCATATGAGTCCCTCAGTTGTCCTCAGTGTAAAAAGATGGATCTCAAAATCAGAATGTTGGAAAGGGTTCAAATGCACAAAAATGCTGAAAAACCAAAGAATTTGTGGGACCTGAAGGAATTTTTCTGAAGAACAGCTGGCAGTTGAACTGTTCAGAACAAACAAGGAACTCATGAACAACTATCAACAACACAGAATTAAGAATCAAGCGTACGTAAACCTTTGACCGGAGTCATTTTTATAAATTCAACTATTATTGTATGTAGTATATTATTGTATGTAGTCTTGTGAAATATCTTATTCAGGTCATTACTAAATAAAAAATAACACACATTTTGTATGATCCCTCTTATTTTGGTAAAATAATTAACATTTTGCAGATTCTGCAAGGTGTATGTAAACTTTTGACCTCAGCTGACATCAACTTTGATGTATTTTGAGAATACACCTTTTTTGATCTGTTTTTTTTTTCCTTTAAATGAACTGATGTTGGCTTGTTTCTGTCTCTCTCTGCAGTCGTGTTGGCTTGTATGTTAACACATTCCAGAGCGTTGCCGGCCTGGAGGAAAAATTTCACAGGGACATGGGCAAAGTGAGCCAGTAATAAGAGACTTAATAACAAGAGATAAATGAGATGATTGTTGTGAGTTACCAGGGTTTGTTGCACTCTCTCACACACAGCTGAACCAGAATCTGAGTGATATTATGACCAAACTGGATGAGCAGCGTCTAGCCAAGTGAGTGCTTTTATTTTGGGATATTTCCTGTCTGTATAGACACTTCTGGCTTCCTGTAGTTTAGCACACAGATGTGTGAGTTCTTGTTTTCTTGTAAATTAAACCAACCCTCCCCCAAACAACCCACAGAAAAGGTGTCACGACAGCAAGCAGTGGGAAGAGGTAACAGCTCCAGTGTTTTATGTGTTTGATTATGTAACTTTCATTGCATTAAAGATGCACTGCAGCAAGGTTATTTACAGCATGCTCTCGTCACATGTAATATCATATATTTAATCACTTCAGAAATTCAGATTCACACTCAAAATTTTTCAAATTTTTGTTGTTTTACTTTTTTTTTTTTACATGGAAGAAAAATGTCCTCTTTGTTCTCTTTTTTTGAACAAATGCCTGAGAAACATTTGTTTTCACTTGAGAATGTTTTTTTAATTATAAAAGATGCACTAACACTTGGTTGCTGTGGAAAATTACTGCTTGCATGGGATCATGTGTATATGCTGACAAGAAAAATATAACTGCATGTGGAATGTCTTTGAAATGCAGTAATTGTGCATGGTACTGATTTAAACCAATCTGCCTGCAATATTAACACTGTTCTCTGCTTCCACCTAGTGATCGATTTCAGTCAGGACACTCATGACTGTGCAATGCCAAGTGTAGTGTTTATTTACCATTGTGTGTTTTTCATGCAGTGAAGAAGCAGCCAATCACAACCTCTCAGAGTCTGGGTCAGACGCCCCTAAATCACCAGCAAAGGTACTGTGACAAAGCAGATGTTTTTATGTACTCTATGCTGTGTCTGTGTATTTGCGTTTTGTTTATGTCTTACAGTATGTATGACACTAAAGAATCCAAAAACCAGAACCTTTTTTATACATTTATAATACATAGCAATGGGGTTTAAAAAAGATTTTATATATGTGACCCTGGACCACAAAACCAGTCGTAAGTAGCACAGGTATATTTGTAGCAATAGCCAACAATACAATACATTGTATGGATAAGAATGACCGATTTTTCTTTTATACCAAAAAATCATTAGGATATTAAGATCATGTTCCTTGAAGATATTTTGTGAATTTCCTACCGTAAATATATTTAAACTTAATTTTTGATGAGTAATATGCATTGCTAAGAACTTAATTTAAACAAATTTTATTTTTATTTTTTTTGTATCTCGGCCAAATGTTGTCTTAATGGATTATTATTCAGCTTTCAGATGACATATAAATCTCAATTAAAAAAAATTGACCCTTATGACTGGTTTTGTGGTCCAGGGTCACATATCTGATGGATCCCCTGACAGGACAAAATGTTTAAATTTAATTATTTATTTATTTGTTTATTACAGTTTGTTTTTTATTTTATTTTATTTTATTTTTTAGGGTTAGACCAGTATTTATAATTAACCATACAACAGTGTTCTAGTATTATTTATATACTATTATCATATTTATTAATATAATTACATTTTTTTTTATTTTAGTTTAATTTTTTTAAATAGTTTTATTAAGTTTTCATTTATTTTTTAATTCTGTTTTAGATTTAGTAACACAGCTCAAACATAATTTTATCTTATTGTCAAAGACATTTATAAAAAGTGTTTTTGTTTTGTTTTTGAAGTTCAGGTTTTTCATCTGATATTTGTTATTTTTATTTCAGCTATTCATTTTTATATACTCTTATAGTATTTATTAATATTTAACAATTTATTCTAGATTTTCAGTTTTCATTTTAATTTTAGCTTAAGTTCAAGGAATTTTGTGATTCTTTTTTAAGTTTTTCATCTAATATTTATATTTTATTGCATTTTATTATATTGTGTTTTATACTATAGACCAGTTCATAGTAGACGTCACAGTCAAGTCACTTTCAGCTGCCCGTGCATAGTGGTGGCAGAAAAACAGCGGTAACAAGTGGAGGGAAACGGGAAAAATCCATGGAATAACAGAAAAAAAGTGTCTTTTGATGCCAGAATTGGAATGCAAATAATTTTTATAGAATACCATGGTCATTTGAAGTTAAAAGCAGATGTTTAAATGGACAGACTATGGATGAAAACTGCTATGATTACTACTTTTAAAGCATAAATTTGATTTAAACAATATAGCGACATAGCATTCACATATGCTGCTGTTCGTAGGGGATGCATTGTATTAGCCCTGCAGTTACAGCATGACAATATTTAAACCTATTACTATTAACATTTTACATTTATTTATTTTATCTCACAATTCTGACTTTTTTCCCGCGAATGCAAATTTATATCTCCTTGTTCAGACTTTATAACTCGATTTAACTCAACAATAGTGAGTTTGTCAATTCTTAGGAGAAAAAAGCCAGAGCCGAGGGGAAAAGAGAGAATGGGTTTTTTTTTTTCTTATTAGAATTGTGAGATTTAATCTCGGAATTGCGAGAATAAAGTCAGAATGTTGAAATACAAACTGAAATTTACCAATTTTTTATTCTTTTATTCCATGGCTCCATAGACTGCTACTTGAAACTCGTCATTTTCTGCAACCAGTTAAGCTCCGCCCACAAAAAAACATCATCGCTGTTTGCAAACACTGAATTGGTCTATAAATGATAATGAATTTTAGTAGTTTTAGTTGACAATGACAGCACTGCCTTACAACAGAGTCTGTGGTTTGTAGATAACTAGGTAAATTGCATGTTATCAAAAACCTAACCGTAAGCAGTTCTGCTTTGGTGTTTTAACCCAGAGTATGCTGTGTGTCATTGTGTGTATCTGCATGTGTGTGTTGGTGTGGCAGTCCAGAGAAGTACCGCCGGTCTCGCGGCCGCCCAGGCCGGTTTCATCTCAGGAGGTGAAACAGGACGACATCACTAACCTGCTTGAAGATGCAGTGGTGCCTGATATTAACATTTCAACCCAGCCACAGGTCAGAGGTCAAACTGGTCAGAAGTCACTCTCACTGGTCTCTTCTTGGCTTTATCTCAATTTCATTTATACATCATCTTCATCCTTAATTAGCACATTCATCCTCCATTTCTACCCTGAAAGTGACTGTCGTCATCCTGTTATTACCTCTTTTCTGCTCATTCAGCTAAAGTATCACTGGCTCTTGAGTTTGTCAACATTACCATCTTTACTTTATATAAACCAGTGATTCCACTAAATATGGCCACTGCTGTAGTGAAGTTGGTGTTTTGTACTGTGCACAGCGCTGTCATCGTCGAGTAGTGTGTAGTTTGCTGGATTTAGATCTGGATGCTTGGCAAACAATCAGCGCTGCTCCAGCCCATCAGCTGTGGGTGAGAGGACAAGAAGGGTCAGGATGGCAAAGGGTAAAGGTCAGGGCTCACAGTCAAGCTGAATTCCAAAAACGCATACTACTCTTACTATTTCTGGTATATGGTAAAAGTAGTAAGAGTAGTATGCTAGTATGCAGTTTTGAATTTAGCACATGCTGCCATCTAAGATGCATGCAAAAGGTCGCCCTCTTGAGTTTTGCTGTGGTATGACATTTCTGCATGTTTCCCTTCTTTTTTATGTAAATATTCAATTATAATGTAGTAATTTCACAATTTCATGCAGTAATCAGTTTAAAGATTCTATATAGGCTTGTTCATTGTGAATATTAATTTGTATATAAATTTTCTTCCTACTCCTGTACATGGTGTTCCAGTATCTACTATTAGATCACTTCACCTTTAATAAATGCTTTCCTTTTATGTTGAAGAGGAAACTCTGAACACTGTTATGAGCTGTAAATAGGTTTATGAGAGCTCTCTTCTTGCTGTTGTCATGGTGATAGACGTACCTTGCACTCTTATTATGGGCCTCATTTATCTCACTGTCATTTTGTGCTGCCTCATGGAAGGAGGCTTCATGGGATTCATGGGAGGTAAGACATTGTGCTGTGCTGGCACTCTTGCGATGGATCAGATGTTTCTTGACATAATCTTAGTGATTCTTGTGGTCTGATTGATCATGGCAGTGGGTTGCACTTTTTGAACTATTTGTTGGATGAATGTCTTGTACAGTCTCTGGATCGTCAAATTAGAAGAAAAAAAAACCCCACACATCAACAGAAATTAAACCGTATCCAATAGTTTGAATAGTTACTGAAAAGTTTCCCAACTCATGTTCTGCAAAATTATTTATGCTGGAATTCATACTCTAAAAACAGACAAAAAAATAAAAAATAAAATAAAATAAAAAAAAGAAATAAAATGCACAATTTGCAAATTTGTATTTGTATGTGAATCTTGCTACCTAGTAAATTATATGATAACAGATTTCACTCATTTTTCTACCATATATTTGGAGTTATAAGATTTATACTGTAAAAAAAATCTATTAAATTAATGTATTGCAATTGTCAGGGTTATTATCCTAACCATAACTAAAAAAAAAAAAAAAATTTTGTTAATAGATATAAAATGAATTAATAGAAGTTTATAGAAATGAATAGAATTAATAGAAATTTACAGAAACTAATTAATTCTAAATGAATAGAATTGTGAATGAATTGAAATTAAAC
Organism: Labeo catla; assembly: GCA_012976165.1. NCBI lineage: Eukaryota > Metazoa > Chordata > Actinopteri > Cypriniformes > Cyprinidae > Labeo > Labeo catla. Next base: position 554,916 of record VONZ01000307.1, read on the forward strand.
AGAAATAGTTAATGTAAATTTGTTAATATTAATTTATTTCTGTTTTTACATTAAATAATGTAATGCAATTGTCAGTTATTATCCTCACCCTAACCCTAACTAAAAATAAAAGCTAAAGTTATTAACATTTTTGTTAATAGAAATCAAATAGAATAAAATTAATTAATTAAGAAATTAATAGAAATTTATGAAAACAAATTAATTATAAATTAATACAATTAATAATAGAAATTAATAGAATTAATTAATAGAATTTTTAATAGAAATTAAGTTCAGTTGCCAAGGCACAAGATTTATACTGTAAAAAAAATCTATTAATAATGTATTGCAAGTGTCAGGGTTATTATCCCAACCTTAACTAAAAATAAAAGCTAAAGTTATTAACATTTTAGAATTAATAGAAATGTATATAAATTAATAGAATAGAAATACGTAGAAATGTATAGAAACTAATTGATTCTAAATTAATAGAATTAATTTACAGAAATTTGTTAACAGAAATTTATTTCCGATGCCAAGGCAACATTTCTCATTTTTGTGTAGTTGAACTTGAAGAGGTAAAATTACTAACTAGAAGTAAAAACTAAAACTGAAATAAAAAATAATTAAACCTAAATACTAATGTTTTAAATAAACCAAAACTAATAAAATGACAGAATTGCCAAATATTTAACCAAAATTGAAATATAACTGAAAGTCTAAAATAAAAGGTAACTCAAAATATGAATACAAAAACTACAAATAATACTAAAATAACTATTTTGGGAGTTTAGAATGAACAATAATTCAAGTCTCCTCTTTATCTTTTTCTTCATTTATTCCCTTTTTCTTCCGAATTCTTTGCGCCTTTTGTCATATTGCCTGGCATTTACTCCCGGCATCTATTTTACCTTTCAAAACTCCCCAAAAATCTGCCCAAAACCCAAAAAAACAATCCTGGCAACCCTTCCTTCCCATCCCAGCCTAGTCAGCCCCCTGCTGCAGACCCCTCCCAGCAGTGGGACTCAGATGACGAAGCTGTCGCTCAGCCTTATGGCCAGCAGCCATATGCGGCTCCTCAGTGGGATGACGAGGTCACTCCTGCCGTTCATCCGTATGAGCCTCCCAGCTGGGATGAGCAGGACAGCGTGTCTGCGCAGTCAGGCTGGGGCAATGAAACAGCTGCACCTGGGCAGCCAAACTGGGAGGACGATGGTGTGGAGTGCTGGGGCGAGGAAGGGTCCCAGGTAGGGCAAAAGCAAGATGCAGATACAAACTGGGCCAGTGGTACGGCTCAGGCTTGGGAGGCGGAGTCAGAGCCGCCTCAGTGGGAGGAGCTTCAAAGTGTAAGAGGAACAAGATTAATTGTGGTTGTATTGTGGATAGAGTTAGGATGAATCAGAGGTAGATCATGTTGTTTTGTGGGTTTGGCGGGTTTCCATTGTGGTCATGTTGAATGTCAGTTTCTGTGTACATTTCTGTGTATAGCAGGTTTGTTTTATTCTGTTGAGTTGTTCAGGTGTAATTAAATGCTTCTCTTTATTTTTTGTATTTAGAATGAAGCGCCAACAGTGACAAATGGCTCATCAGATGCAGAGCTTCCTCCATCTGTTCTCTATAAGGTAAATTGCACTGGGAACCCAAGATTTATTAAAAAGCTAATCATGTTAGAAACATGTTAACAACATGCTAATTATGATAGCAACATGTTAATTGTTCCAACAACATGCTAGTAACAGGCTGATCATGCTAAAAACGTGTTAGCAACATGATAATCATGCTAGCAACATGTTAACAACATGCTAATCATGCTAGCAACATGTTAATTGTTCCAACAACATGCTAGTAACAGGCTAATCATGTTAGCAACATGGTATTATTGCTACAAACATGTTAGTAGCATGCTACTTCATGCTAACACATGCTAGCAACATGCTTTTAATGTTAAAACATGATTAACAACATGCTAATTGTGCTAACAACATGCTAATAACAGGCTGATCATGCTAAAAACGTGTTAGCAACATGATAATCATGCTAGCAACATGTTAACAACATGCTAATCATGCTAGCAACATGTTAATTGTTCCAACAACATGCTAGTAACAGGCTAATCATGTTAGCAACATGGTATTATTGTTACAAACATGTTAGTAGCATGCTACTTCATGCTAACACATGCTAGCAACATGCTTTTAATGTTAAAACATGATTAACAACATGCTAATTGTGCTAACAACATGCTAATAACAGGCTGATCATGCTAAAAACGTGTTAGCAACATGATAATCATGCTAGCAACATGTTAACAACATGCTAATCATGCTAGCAACATGTTAATTGTTCCAACAACATGCTAGTAACAGGCTAATCATGTTAGCAACATGGTATTATTGCTACAAACATGTTAGTAGCATGCTACTTCATGCTAACACATGCTAGCAACATGCTTTTAATGTTAAAACATGATTAACAACATGCTAATTGTGCTAACAACATGCTAATAACAGGCTGATCATGCTAAAAACGTGTTAGCAACATGATAATCATGCTAGCAACATGTTAACAACATGCTAATCATGCTAGCAACATGTTAATTGTTCTAACAACATGATAGTAACAGGCTAATAATGCTAGAAACATGTTAGCTAAATGCTAAATACATGGTAATCATGTTAGCAACATGGTAATATTGCTACAAACATGTTAACACCATGTTAAATCATGTTAAAACATGCTAATAAATGCTACAAACATGTTAGCAACATGCTAATCATGCCAGCAACATGTTAGTAACAGGTCAATCATATTAAAAACATGTTACCAGCATACTACATGCTAATAACGCTAGCAACAGGCTAATCATGTTAAAGACATGCTAACTACACACTAATCATACTAATGACAATGCTAATCATGCTATAAACTTGTTAGCAACATGTTAACTACACATTAATTATGGTATCAACATGTTAGTAATAAGCTAATAATGTTAAAAACATGTTAACAACATGTTAGTAACTGGCTATTCATGCTAAAAACATGTTAACTACATGCTAATCATGCTAACAACATGTTAATTATGTTAAATTATGTTAACAATGTGCTAATCATGTTCAAAATATATTAGCAATATGGCAATAATGTTAAAACATCGTAACTACATGCTAATAATGTTAGCAACATGCTAATTATGTTAGAAACATGCTAGCAACATGTTAATCATGCTAAAAACATATTAGCAACATGCTAGTAACGGGCTTTTCATGCTAAAAAACATGTTACCAGCATGGTAATCATGTTAGAAACATGTTAACAATATGTTAGTAATGTTAAAAACATGTTAGCTACATGCTAGTAACAGGCTAATCATGCTAGAAACATCTCAATTTTCAAACTTCATGCTTTTACAATTACTTTAAACTTTCAGGCTAGGCTTTCTCAAGCCAACCTAAAGTTTGTCTTGATGAACCTTTTTATCTACTTATATAATACATACAATATCACTTTATTTTACTGTATTTAATTCAAATAAAAAAAGTTTAAAATAGTTATGTTTTGAAATATTATTACAAATTAATAATGTTTCCTGTATTTTAATAGATTTTAAATGTAATTTATTACATATAATACATAGTAAAAACAGTAAAATGTTTAGAAATGGTCAATTATTTTATTATTTAGAAATTAGAAATTATTTATAATAATTGGTTTCTATATTTTAATATTTTTAAAATGCAATTTATTACTGTTATGACAAAGCTGAATTTTCAGCATCATTACTCCAGTCTTTAGTGTCACATGATCCTATAGAAATCATTCTGATATGCTGATTTGCTGCTCAAGAAATATTTATCAGAGATGAAAACAATTGTTCTTCTTAATATATTTATTTATTTTTGTAACAATGTAAAAACCTTTACTGTCACTTTAATCAATTTAACACATCTTTCATAAATAAAAGTTTTTATTTATTTTCTTTTCTTTTCAAAATTTGGAATAATGGTATGCGTATGAATAGAATTTACTAACATGATTTTTTGTAGGTGAAAGTGATGCATGACTATGGAGCAACAGACAGTGATGAACTTGACCTGAAGGCTGGTGACACTGTGCTTGTGCTTCCCTTTGCCAACCCAGACGAACAGGTCAGTCATGGCACCCATGTTTATACATACACGCACACACAATCGGACAATGACTCATTGTCTTTTTGTTTTGTGTTTGCAGGATGAAGGCTGGTTATTGGGCGTAAAAGAGTCACACTGGCTTCAGAATAAAAACCTCCTAGCTAAAGGAGTCTTCCCTGAAAACTTCACCCAGAAACTGTGAGCAGAACAGCCCTCTCAGAATCACCTGTTCTTACCCTTCGTTTTCTCACCACTTTACTGTGATAACATTTTTTATAAAACATCTTCAAAAATTAGGGCTTCTCATGTAAGCAAAAAAGCTCTGTTCTATATACTGTGGTCACTTTTGTAGAATTGGAGTAATGATACATGATAAAAGACATTAGAAAATATTTGCAGTAGCATATTTTACACTAAACGTCATGGAATGATATGAGCCACGTACACACTGCAGCCAAACTGCTTTTCAATTCACCTTTTAGTGTTTAATCCTCATCTTTACACTCACAGTTCAGTCATTTACGGGAGTGACAACCACATTTACAAAATGTCTTTGCGTGCAACTGAAGAGCTTGTTAATGACATATTTTAATGAGATGTCGCTCTTCTTTATGCATACAAGCCTTGACTTGATGTGTGTTGCCAGGTCTTCCTAGAAAAAAAAAAACTGTATACAAGAACAAGAAAAAATAAACCTAAATAAATCCAAATTATTTATATTGGAAATAAGACAAAAATATGGCAACCTGCACCTGCCTATTTTAACAATTCAATAAACTGGATCAATTAATAAGCCAAACGACAAGGCCAGATACACATAATAAGTGGACATGGCAACTCTGCAAGAGCACGTTCTGTGAAGCAGACTTTCACAAATAAACAAAACACAATGCCTCTGTCAACAGCGATTTGGTTAAAATTGCTGAATGTAATAAATATTTGGTTGCTGTAGTATTACTTTGGTCAAAAAATACATCCATATTTAAATGTGGTTGTCACTGCTGAAACTTAGTGTGAATGTGGTCATTGACACAATTAAAAATCTTGAACAGGGATGAAGACAGGGATGATTTGATTGGTGTTTGTCATTGGGCCATTTTGGGAAGTTATAACCATCTGATTTTTTGCCCTAAACTGAATGTGGCGCACATCAATCAATGTATTTCAGTGAAATCTTTTACTCTTCTGCTTAAAGTCAGCATAAAATTACCATGCACAATTCTTCAGTGCTAGTTTCACATACTGTAAAATAAAACAATGTGACCCTGGACCACAAAACCAGTCATAAGGGTCAATTTTTGGAAATTGAAATTTGTATATTTAGTTATTATTTGAATAAATAAGCTTTTCATTAATGCAAAGGGTGCAAAAAAAATCTAAATATTAAGAAAATAGCAATGCATATTACTAATCAAAATGTAAGTTTAGATATATTTATGGTAGGAAGTCCCACTGTACAGAATATTCTGTTTTATTCAGAAATCCACCATATTTTGGGAATAAAGTGGGAAGTGCAAACTTTATTTCATGTTGACTTTAAATCAGGAAAAAGGGACTCTTTTGCTGGTTTTATTATCTCTAGATTCTCCTGTACATGTAGAGCCACTTCAGTATTTTAACATGTTGTTCCTTAGATGGGGTTTCTAGCTCTGCATATGAGGGGTTCATCTCATTGCTTTTATGATCAAAAACTTTATATTTCTGTTTTATGTCTATTATTGAGGTCTTCAAGTATGCCACCAAAGATATTAATTATGCGATGGGACAAACCACTGTGTTGTACTGTATGAACAACAGTTTGCTTGAAACACATTTTGCAATGTATTTTAAAATCAAAATGGTTTAAACTTTTCTCAAGGTTGCATGAATGTTTTATAGTTCCTTTTAGACGGGTACACAAAGGCTTTATTCTTTAAAGAACTGGAGATCAGACAAATGTCATTTCATGATCTTGCTAACAATTAAAATAGAAAAATACAGATTTTAATTTTAATATTGATCTGGGAAAATGTAGTCTGTGATGCACTGATATTATGATGACAGGCAACATTTGGCTGGAAACACTGAATGAACTGAGGGGGGTTTATTCACATACTTTCCACCACTGTGATCCAGGCCAAATCTGTTATTTAAAAAGGCAAAATTATGCTTGTCCGCAGCCGAATTTGGATATATGCCTGGTTACACTCTTCTCTGTCATTTGATGAATTACTACTGCCATGCTCAACAGAAATATGTACACTAACATCTCTTTTTAAAATTCAGTTTTCTGTGTTAATCTCTGATTCTATGTTAATTACATCAGATGAGACTGATGAGAAATGACAAAGACTTAAATTCAGTATTTCAGCACATTTAGCACCTGGCTAAAATGGATTGGTTGAAATGCAGAAGTGCTGCAACTAAATCGGTCCTCTATTATAATGCCTAATGATATAATCTAATATCCAACATACAGGGAATCTGCTTTTGCCAAAACAGTGTAAAATCTCCCAAGGGTAAATTAGCTGCTAATTTGTGAACTCTTGTGTATCGTCAACTCTGACTTTGTCAGTCTGTACTGTGTAAATCTGACCTGTTTACATATCGGAGTTGTAATTTTCCTACCTGGTAAACTCTATATTTGAATCAGTTTTGAATATTAAAATATTTATCCGGCCTTTGAACCAACAGACAGCTGTAAGAGGTCTAGTCTATTCACTTTTCCTCCTAATAAAAACATGTGAATGTTCAGTGACTATAAATATCTGAATGATAAATGTTCTGGTATTTAAAACTAGCCTGTGGAAAAACTGAGATGTGTCACATTAACTATATACACATTTTATCAGAAAGGGAAAATGTCCTGCAGCATTTTGGTAGCTTAGGATGTTCTGTCTTAACATGCAGTTCTCTGTAAGAAACACCCTGTCAAGAAGCCTTCAAGAAGTATATTAAAATTAAAATTATACTGAAATTATAGACTCCTCTCGTTCATTTCACATGATAAATCCACTTTTAAAAGGCCATAAAACTAGGCCTCACTTGTTTCTTAATCTTCTAATGTGATATTACCAATCAAAACAAAACGAAAAGACAGCACTTTGATAACCTCCTTATTCCTTGGTGAACAGAAATGCAAGCCTATGAGTTTCAGAATATGTAACACAGGTTATAACAGCTGCTAACAGTTTAAACAAAGCTCCAGCCTCCCCGAACTGACTTGATTACATGTTTCATGTGCATTTATTGTCATGGGAACAGTCTGGGAACAGATGAGATGTTTGTTCCTGAGCTCCATGGCCACCCAGCCGGTTAACAATAGTACAGACTTAATTAGTGTACAGAAATGACATAGCAAGTGCTTCAGGTGAGTTGGGGTCAGTTTGTGCCGCTTGTGTAGAGACAGAAACAAAGAAAGAGCTTTTAGAGCTGTTAGTATCCTTTGAGTGTAACTTCATAAACACACAAAATGCTAAAACACATGGAGAAGACAAAATGGTTGAAAAAACAGGGTAATCTACCAATTTTAGAGAATGAAAACCATAAGTCTAATTAATATAATAATAACATTAATGTCTTCTCAACAAGATGCATAACATTCATATCTATACTACATACAAGTTTACATACCACTTTTTAACATGTCAAAAGTTTACATACACCTTGCAGAATCTGCAAAATGTTAATTATTTTACCATACAAAATGCATAAGATATTTTACATAAAAGACGTTAACATGTCCACAAGAGAACTGAATAATGACCCTGTCCAAAAATACATAAGCTTGATTCTTAATACTGTGTTGTTACCTGAATGATCCACAGCTGTGGTTTTTTTTTTTGTTTAGTGATAGTTGTTCATTAGTCCCTTGTTTGTCCTGAACAGTTAAACTTTTTTGTGTATTTGAACCCTTTCCAACATTGACTGTATGATTTTGAGATCCATCTTTTCATACTGAGTACAACTGAGGGACTCATATGCAACCATTACAAAAAGGTTCAAACACTCACTAATGCTTCAGAAGGAAAAACGATACATTAAGAGCCAGGGGTGGGGTGAAAACTTTTTGAATTTAAAGATTAGCGTAAAATTAACTTATTTTGTCTTCTGAAGTATCTTCTGTAGCTTCTGAAGGGCAGTACTAAATGAAAAAAATATGATATTTGGGCAAAATAAGAAAAAAAATTACACATCTTCATTCTGTTCAAAAGTTTTCACCCCCCAGATCTTAATGCATTGTTTTTTCTTCTGGAGCATCGGTGAGTGTTTGAACCCTTTGTAATAGTTGCATATGAGTCCCTCAGTTGTCCTCAGTGTGAAAAGATGGATCTCAAAATCATAGTCATTTTGGGAAAAGGTTTAAATACACAAAAATGTTGAAAAACCAAATAATTTGTGGAACCTGAAGGATCTTTCTGAATAATAGCAGGCAGTTGAACTGTTCAGAACAAACTAAGGAACTCGTAAACAACTATCATTAAACAAAAAAAAAACAGCTGTGGATCAGTCAAGTAGCAACACAGTATTAAGAATCAAGTGTATGTAAACTTTTGAACAGGGTCATTTTTACAAATGAAGCTATTATTTTTTCTTGTGAACTATATGTAAACATCTTTTATGTGAAATACCCTATTCGGGTCAGTACTAAATAAAAAATAACAAGCATTTTGTATGATCCCTCCTATTTTGCAAATTCTGCAAGGTGTATGTAAACTTTTGACCTCAACTGTATAACAGCATAATAGAGTCCACACTACAACTATAATGACACAGTGGATCAATATCATTGGAATCACTTTTCAGAATGATTTTCCCAATATTGAAAACCAAACTTTTAAGCATTTAGATTAAGCTAATAATTAAACATTATTGTCTGGTAGTATGGATGCTCATATAGTTATTGTTACAGTTTTCATTTTAGGTGCGAACAGGCCTTTAGGGTTTGATCAAATCATGAGCAAATCAATTCATAAGCAAATGTATGAGCAATAGTGACTGTGCCACAGTGTGTGTCAAAGGTTGTTGGAGCAAAAATTAAGTTTACACTCCTTTCTGCTCTTACGTTTTTAGCTTGTTCTTTAATCAGTGATGCAAACCTCACCAAAGATGTGATCCACCAATGCAGGGTTAAATATTAATGTCTGTGGATGAGTGGACTAGTGTTGACCTGTTATAGTGTGTCCTTTGCATGAAACGAGGCACTGGGATGTGACTGGGCCTGTTTGTTCAGTGCACTGTGGTCATTTATGATTGACATTCACACAATTGGACTTAACCCCTTTGTTGCCAACAACAAACCATGTTACCATGACATCAGCTTGCTCTTTATATAGTGATGATATCGTCACAGAGAACATACACAACATTTCTCAACCGAACTCTTGACGTCGACCAGGGGAAAATTCAACAATGGTAGGATGTTTTCAATTATTTACTTGTACAATGCATTATTTACATTAGTAAACAATTGTAATTGAGTTTTTTTACTTTATTTTATGGATTTTGATTGTCTTGATAATGGTTGTTGGTTTTAGTTTTGTATTTATAAGAATTAAAAAACATAGCTACTTTTTTTCCCAAGAGCAAGTTAAATGTCCTCGAATTTAACTAGTTTTAACCATGCTTCTAATTTACACCCTAGCGTGAGTGCATCTCAGTCCATGTCGGCCAGGCAGGTGTGCAGATGGGCAATGCATGCTGGGAGCTGTATTGCCTAGAGCATGGAATCCAGCCAGATGGTCAGATGCCAAGTGATAAAACGATTGGCGGGGGCGATGACTCCTTTAACACCTTCTTTAGTGAGACTGGAGCTGGGAAACATGTTCCTAGAGCAGTCTTTGTTGACCTGGAGCCCACCGTCATTGGTAATGAAACTGATTTCCCTTGTATAATTAAATTCTACAGTGAAGAACACTGTAAAGTGAAATGTTTTTCCATCAATTTCGTAAAATTATCCACTTGATTTTCCAGATGAGGTGCGCACAGGTACCTACCGCCAGCTGTTCCACCCTGAACAACTGATCACTGGTAAAGAAGACGCTGCCAACAATTACGCCCGTGGGCACTACACCATTGGCAAGGAGATCATTGACCTGGTGTTGGACAGGACTCGCAAACTTGTAAGAAAATCATGGGGTCAAAAAGTTGTCTTTATGTTGGGTGTTGCATTAGAGCAGGGTTCCACAAATCTAGTCCTGGAGGGCCACTGTCCTGCAGAGTTTAGCTCAAACCTTGATCAAGCTCACCTACAGTTGAGGTCAAAAGTTTGCATACACTTTGAAGAATCTGCAAAATGTGAATTATTTTACCAAAATAATAGGGATCACCCAAAATGACCTGACCTGAAAAAGATATTTCACATAAAAGACGTTTACATATAGTTCACAAGAGAAAATAATAGTTACATTTATAAAAATAACCCCTTTCAAATTTAACATATGCTTGATTTTTAATACTGTGTTGTTACCTGAATAATCCACAGGTAAGTGTTTTTTTTGTTTTGTTTTGTTTAGTAATAGTTGTTCATGAGTCCCTTGTTTGTCCTGAACAGTTAAACTGCCCGCTGCTCTTCCCGCAATTTCTTTGGTTTTTCAGAGTTTTTGTTTATTTGAACCCTTTCAAACAATGACTGTATGATTTTGAGATCCATCTTTTCACACTAAGGACAACTGAGGGACTCATATGCAACTATTACAGAAGGTTCAAACGCTCACTGATGCTTCAGAAGGAAAAAAAAACAATGAGTGGGGGTGAAAACTTCTTGAATTGAAGATCAGGGTAAATTTAACTTATTTTGTCTGCTGGGAAACATGTAAGTATCTTCTGTAGATTCTGAAGGGCAGTACTAAATGAAAAAAAAAATTATATTTAGTCAAAATAAGAAAAATTTACACATATTCATTGTGTTCAAAAGTTTTCATCCCCAGCTCTTAATGAATTGTATTTCCTTCTGGAGCATCAGTGAGCTTTTGAACCTTTTGTAATAGTTGCATATGATTCCCTCAGTTGTCCTCAGTGTGAAAAGACGGATCTCAAAATCAAATAGTCATTGTTTGAAAGGGTTCAAATACACAAAAATTCTGAATGGGACCTTAAGAATTTTTCTGCAGAACGGTGGGCAGTTTAATTGTTCAGGACAAACACGGGACTCATGAACAACTATCACTAAACAAACAAACAAACAAAAAACACAGCTGTGGATCATTCCAGTAACACAGTATTAAGAATCAAGCATACGTAAACTTTTGAACGGGTCATTTTTATAAATTCAACTATTATTTACTCTTGTGGACTATATGTAAACATCTTTTATGTGAAATATCTTATTCAGGTCAGTACTACATAACAAATAACATGCATTTTGTATGATCCCTCTTATTTTGGTAAAATAAACATTTTGCAGATTCTACAAGGTGTATGTAAACGTATGACTTATAACTGTACCTGTGATTTCCTAGTGATGCTGAAGACCTTAGGGTTGCTCAGGTGCGTTGGATCTGGGTTGGAGCTAAACTCTGAAGGACAAGATTTGAGGAACCCTGCATTAGACAAATCCTGGCCAGTGATTGTTGAAATAACTCATTCAATCTTGCAGGCTGATCAGTGCACTGGCCTCCAGGGCTTCCTGATCTTCCACAGTTTTGGTGGTGGCACCGGCTCTGGATTCACCTCCCTCCTAATGGAACGTCTCTCTGTTGACTACGGAAAGAAGTCAAAACTAGAATTCGCCATTTATCCAGCTCCTCAAGTGTCCACTGCAGTGGTAGAGCCCTACAACTCCATCCTTACCACCCACACCACCCTCGAGCACTCCGACTGTGCCTTCATGGTGGACAACGAGGCCATCTATGACATCTGCCGTAGAAACCTCGACATCGAGCGCCCCACCTACACAAACCTCAACAGGCTGATCGGGCAGATCGTTTCCTCCATCACAGCGTCTTTGCGTTTCGACGGAGCCCTGAATGTAGATCTGACTGAGTTCCAAACCAACTTGGTGCCCTATCCACGTATCCACTTCCCTCTGGCCACCTACGCCCCAGTGATCTCCGCAGAGAAAGCCTACCATGAGCAGCTGTCAGTTGCGGAAATCACCAACGCTTGCTTCGAGCCAGCCAATCAGATGGTGAAGTGCGACCCTCGTCACGGCAAGTACATGGCTTGCTGTCTGCTGTACCGTGGAGATGTCGTTCCCAAAGACGTCAACTCCGCCATCGCCACCATCAAGACCAAACGTACCATCCAGTTTGTGGACTGGTGTCCCACTGGATTCAAGGTAGGCATCAACTACCAGCCACCAACCGTGGTTCCAGGAGGTGACCTGGCTAAGGTACAGCGCGCTGTATGTATGCTGAGCAACACCACCGCCATTGCTGAAGCCTGGGCTCGTCTGGATCACAAGTTCGATCTGATGTACGCCAAGAGAGCTTTCGTTCATTGGTATGTGGGTGAAGGTATGGAGGAGGGCGAGTTCTCAGAGGCCAGAGAAGACATGGCTGCCCTGGAGAAGGATTATGAAGAAGTGGGAACAGACAGCGTCGGAGAAGAGGGCGAGGAAGAAGGAGAGGAGTATTAAAGGAATCTCCACACCATCTTGTCAGATAGTATATGCACTGTAACAGAATATTGTTTTGTGTTCCCTATTCTCATTTGAAAGCTGTGTTTGATATGTAGTTTATGTGGCTTTTTACATGGTTATTGATGGAAGATATCAGCCTGTTTTTGTTTGTCGGTGTCAGTGTATAAATACGAACAAATCATCCACATGACTCATGTAGGTCAACCTCCAAGTGCATGTGACAGACTATAAAGGTTAAGGTGATATCTTTTAAAGACTTCATATTGACTCTTAAGTTGTTTGTCTGTTTTACTGAGTTGGTTGTCATAAAACTAAGTTCATCAGCAAAGAAGTTTCTAACAACAGTTACTATAGTGAGGTTTAAATATTACAATGCTAACTACCATGCGAATAGCTTTTGTTTTCTTGGTTTAAGTGTTCAGGAGTAATAATAAAAGACTGGGTGTTACTGTGCCACCTGAAGACTGCTTGTGTAATGTCTTTGTAATTCGACTGCCTGAAGACTAGGAGAATGCAAATGAGAAACACATTGAAAGGGTGCCATGGAAGCAATCAACAAAAGTTTTACATTCTAGCACAATTTTCATGCCTTAAGTTCATGAGTCAGTCAAGTCTGTTTCAGCATGTCTGAGATGCCCTTGTACAGACTCGAAGTTTAAAATTATGCCAAATTCTTAAGTAGAAACACTTTAAGTGGTAAAATTTTCCAACTGTTTCAACTTAAAAACGTCACTTTATTTACCTTAAATTTTTAAGCATAATCAACCTGGTTGTACAAGTGATTTCAACATAAATTACATTAAATCAACTTAAAAATCAAGTTGAATTTTATGTAACTTAACTTTAAACTGCTTAGGGTATTTTTTTTTTACTTATTTTGTTAAAAAATAATTGCCATGATTTCATCTAATTTCATAATAGTGGACTAAAAAGTAGGAAATTAATTGGTAAAAAGGGACTTAGACTTGTTTATTTGTAAATACAGTCAAAAGTGCATGTGCAAAATAATATTTTACAAATTATACAAAATGCATGTTATTTTTTATTTAGTACTGACCTGAAATAGATATTTTACATTTTCAGATGTTTGCATATAGTCTACAAGAGAAAATTATAGTTGACCCTGGTCAAAAGTTTATATACACTTGATTCTTAACACTGTGTTGATACCTGAATAACCCGGGGGGTGAAAACTTTTTGAATTTGAAGATCAGGGTAAATTTAACTTATTTTGTCTGCTGGGAAACATGTAGGTATCTTATGTAGCTTCTGAAGGGCAGTACTAAAAGGGAAAAAAACATTATATCTAGGCAAAATAAGAAAAATGTACACTTCCGTTCACTTCCGCTCATTCCGTTCAAAAGTTTATACCCTTGATGCATCATTTTTCCTTCTGAAGCATCAGTGAGCGTTTGAACCTTCTGTAATAGTTGCATAACTGTTCAGGACAAACTAGGGACTCATGAACAACTATCACTAAACCACAGCTAAAACACAGCTGTGGATTCAGGTAGCAACACAGTATTAAGAATCAAATGTATGTAAACTTTTAAACTCTTGAGTCATTTTTATAAATTCAACTATTATTTTCTATTGTGGATTAGATGTAAACATCAAATATCTTATTCAGGTCACTACTAAATAAAAAATAACATGCATTTTGTATGATCCCTCTTATTTTGGAATAATAATTAACATTTTGCAGATTGTGCAAGGTGTATGTGAACTTTTGACTTCAACTGTATTTAAAATATTTGTAGCGCTTAAATCCTTTTGAAAGTTTTTTCAATGTGAGGTGAGATTGCAAATAATTCCAGACACAAAATGGTAATTTTTACAAACAATGCTCTAATTTACATGGAAGATCATCTATTTGCATGCAAAGCAAGCACTTAACAGCTCATTATACATACAGCTCCTTTTACTTAACTTTTTTAAACAAATCTGCCCCACCCTGTCTGACGCTGGAAGAAGATAGACACTTTCACCAAAAACAAGATGACTTTTTATGGTCTCTCACATCTGAGAGCATAATAATAACATAATTTAAACTTGACCCTTTCATAGCTTCTTTCCTCTCATATGCTGACACAAATGCACTGCCCTCTGCTTAAAACCACCAACAGCCCTACCAGGCATTCCAGACATTCCCTGCTGAGTCCTTCTCTAAACATTTAGACTTATCTAAGCCACAAAATCTCGTGTGGGGAAAGAGTGAGAAAGCATTATTGCAGTCAGTGTGGTTGTTATGAACATACTGTACAATGTTGTCTTCCAGTTTAGAGCATATCTGCTGAGGATTCCTGCAGAGCAGGTCTGGATTCATGGCATATCTGTAAAAAGTGCAAAGTTCATGATATACGTGAGGTTGTGTGTGCAAGACGTGAAGCAAATGTGGCTCTGTTATTGCAAAACGTTTTCAGGCCTGATTAAATATGTTCTGGGTTTTGAACAGTAAATGTAGCAAATGCGCTTTAAGCAACTTTGATAAAATTATTTTTTATTATTATAAGAAAGCTATGGGAAAAAATCAAGGTTCAGAAATTATTTGTCATTCAAAAATAAAAACCTATTATTTTTGAAAGCAATGTCTAGAAATACGTTTTATTCTAAAAATTATTGCGTGACCCTTGACCACAAAACCAGTCATACGGTTATATTTTTATAAATGAGATTTATACATAAGCTAAATAAATATGCTTTCTATGGATGTATGGTTTGTTAGAATAGGACAATATTTGGCTAAGATATTTGAAAATTTGGAATCTGAGGGTGCAAAAATATCAAAATGAGAAAATCATCTTTAATGTTGTCCAAGTAAGGTTATTCGCAATGCATATTACTAATCAAATATTACATTTTGATATATTTACAAAAAAAAAAAAAATATCTCAATGGAACATGATCTTTACTTGATATCCTAATGATTTTTGGCATAGAAGAAAAATCAATAATTTTGACCCATAAAAATTGTATTGTTGGCTATTGCTACAAATATACCCATGCTACTTACGGCTGGTTTTGTGGCCCAGGGTCACATATGTAAATGCAATAGGATTTGTGAAAGCTGACATCAAATGTTTTAACAATAATCTTTATGCTTACAATGTGTTAAAAAAGTAAGATGTGCATAATGGGTTTTCAGTCTTTAATGATTCTCATGATTTTAATTTTAAAATTTAAAATGCATGTGTTATGTGCATGTGTATGTTTATGTGTAAAGACCCCATTTATACAGTGAATTACTTTAAAAATTCCAAAATATAATTTTGATAATATTTAGTTTCTTTTATATTTTTCCTA
The DNA here is from genome assembly GCA_012976165.1 of Labeo catla. Classification (NCBI taxonomy): domain Eukaryota; kingdom Metazoa; phylum Chordata; class Actinopteri; order Cypriniformes; family Cyprinidae; genus Labeo; species Labeo catla. The sequence goes on from VONZ01000307.1 coordinate 570,888, forward strand.
CTCACTTCTAGGCTTATTTTTTAAATTGAAAATTAATTTTTATCACTGTTTTCTCTAAACATTTTACTGGCCCCTTAGCACTACCTTAAAGTCCCCTGAGTTTGAAACCTCTTTTATGATACTTATGTTTGGGTGTTTAGTCCTTTTTTGAAAGTTTGACAGTCCTAATTCACTTTACATTTCAGTCCACTTTACATTGATTCACATTATATTGACAATAACTTGCTGAATATTGGTAAAAAAAAATATATATATATACCAACTTTCCTGTTTCCTTTCCACAGGTTAATGGTTTGGGACAGTTTTCATTTATCAATGAACTATTTCTTCAAGTCAACTGTTCACAAAATTATATAATTTAAAATAAAGAGCTGGTCAAACATAAATGTGACCCTGGTCTCAAGTAGCACAGGTATATTTGTAGCAATAGTCAAAAAGAAAAACATAGTATGAGTCAAAATTATCGATTTTTTATGTAAAAAAATCAATAGGATATTAGGTAGAGATCATGTTCCATTAAGATGTATTTGTAAATTTCCTACCGTAAATATATCAACTAAATTTTTGATTAGTAACATGCATTGGTAAGGACTTCATTTGGACAACTTTAAAGGTGATTTTCTCAATATTTTGATTATTTTGCACCCTCAGATTACAGATTTTCAAATAGTTGTATCTCGGCCAAATATTGTCCTGTCCTAACAAACCATACATCAATGGAAACCTTATTTATTTAGCTTTTAGATTATGTACAAAGGGTTTTGTGGTCCAGGGTCACAAATGGTGGAAATGTCCTTTTCTTAAAACCTTTGCAAGTCTGACTTGAAAACCTAACATCTGTTTTTGTCCGGTGTGGTGATAAGGGTTTATGACGGATATTACCAAATATATATCATAAAAACGACCTCACTAAGTGTCCAATATTTGCGTAGGCTGCAAATTGCGGATTTTTTGTTTACAGTTTAAATGAAGAACCCCCTCCCTTGCCTCACTATGCACTTTCCATCCACTCGCAATCTTTCTCTTCCTGAATGGGTCGTTTCACACATAAAGCTCCGCCCAAACGTTCCCTCCTTTTCTTATTCGTGTCCGCTAACTGTCGCTCCCGCCAGAGTGAAGCCAGAGCCCCGCCTCTCCTCCATCCGGTCGCGCGCCGCTATATAAACGTAGCCTGGCCCCTTCCTTAGCAATTCTGCCTTCATTCTCCGAACCCTTAACGTCGGTCTGAAGGAAAATCTGACAAAATGGTGAGTCATATTTCCAAGTCTATTTTCAGTAAATAGGACAGGAGACTATTATCTGTGTGTAAAACGTTCTTTTACAGCCTGAGATGTTCGTGTTTAGCACGAAATTACTTGAATGATTTTTCAATTAAATTTAGAGAACCCGTCTGTCTCAAAATATAAGACAGAAGCTACGTTAATTCGTTTAATCTGAGTGTTTACTGATGTTTAAAAGCATTTAAGGCGTTGGGCGGTTGTGAGACAAATGCGCGCGCGCACGCGCACGCGCAACAGCAGGAGCTTTGGGAAGTCTGGCGCACTTTCTAAAGACAAGCAGAACAAAGAGAAAACAGCAACATCCAACCCGATTTATGTAGAAAACTGATAAAGGTCATCATAAGCTGCATATTCAGAAATAGTATTCAAGTTATAAATGCTAAAGCGTCGGTTTTTTGTTAGATGCGCGACAGGGTGGAGGAGCAGACACGTCAGAATTTCAAAGACAAGGATGAAAATCTACAGTTAAGGCGCGATCAGATATCGCGCCTTTTTCTTCTACGCGTTTCTTGTCACTGAATAATACAGAAAATTGGGTGGTACACGTTGGGTGGGGGAAGGGACCAGCCCTGCCCTTTATGTCTCTTCCCCTGCACTACCGTTATAAGTCACAGTCTGACTCAGAAAATGTTTAAAGGAATAGTTCACCCAAAAATGGAAAAACGTCATCATTTGTTCACCTTCATGTATTTTAAAACCTGTATGAGTTTCTTTCTTATGTTGAACATAAAATAAGATATTTTTAAGAATACTGGTAATTTAACAGTTGATTGTCCCCACTGACTTACATAGTATTGCTTTCCTTATGTTAATCAGTGGTGACCAACAACTGTTTGGTTCTTCAAAATACCTAGTTTTGTGTTCAATATAAGTTCAAGTTCTCTGCTTTATTTGTCAAAATATGTACTTTACATTCAAAAAGTAGGATTGAGAATAAAGATTCAAATATGTGTTTTTCACTCTCCCTATTTTGGGCTTAGTCAGCATTTAAGCCTGCATGCGTTCATGCGGATAAAACGACTGGAACAGCTGCAGTTGGGAGCTGGTAATGGGTATTGATCCACATGCAGACCAATTGATCTTCGGAAATGGGTCATCTTAGGCAATACTCCCTGTTACTGCGCACTGAGCAAGTTTTTCAGTATATTTTGAGTTGAAGAAAAGTCCCTACCTATTACGTACCATGTCTGTAATGTTAGGAATTTGTAACGTTACAGTAAAAACAATGTATACTGTCACATCAACTGCATTCAAACAAAGGCACCATTCAACATTTTCCATATGAAAAGAGTAAACATTCTGCCCTGTCATTCTGCCCCATTTCCTGAATAGACGTACTGTGTGCGTATAGATATCTGCTGCCACAGAAATACCAGTCTTAAGTAGCATGGGTATATTTGTAGCAACAGCCAAAAATACATTGTATGTACTTCATTTGGACAACTTTAAAGGTTTTTTTTTTTTTTTGCACCCTCAGATTCCAGATTTTCAAATAATCATATCTCAGCTTTTAGACAATGTATAAATCTCAGTTTCATAAAATTAACCCTTATGGCTAGTTTTGTGATCCATCGTCACATATGTGCAGTAACTTTACTCTTTCTGTAATTTAAAGACATGTTTCAGACAATTTTTTTTTCTTTTTATCTTTTTTCAATTTTCTGATGGTAACCATGTCTCTTTTTTCCCCCCGTCTCTTGCTACAGCGTGAATGTATTTCCATGCACGTCGGCCAAGCCGGAGCCCAGATGGGCAATGCATGCTGGGAGTTGTATTGCCTGGAGCACGGAATCCAGCCAGACGGTCAGATGCCCAGCGACAAAACCATCGGTGGAGGCGACGACTCCTTCAACACCTTCTTCAGTGAGACTGGTGCCGGAAAACATGTCCCAAGAGCAGTCTTTGTCGATCTGGAGCCCACTGTCATTGGTAATTATTTCTTACAAATCATTTTTTTTTTTTCTTAAGCTATTAAATATTGTGCATTGGTTCAACTTTAGGTGGTTTGTTTAGCTTGCAGTTAAAAGAACTTCTTCCTTTTTTTCAGATGAGGTGCGCACAGGTACCTACCGCCAGCTGTTCCACCCTGAGCAGTTGATCACTGGTAAGGAAGACGCTGCCAACAATTACGCCCGTGGGCATTACACCATTGGCAAGGAGATCATTGACCTGGTGTTGGACAGGACCCGCAAACTGGTAAGATGCCCTTACTCTGAGAATAAAACAAGTCACTAGTTATAATTACTGTATTGTATAATTGATGTATATTTCCCATCTAAACATTCACTATTTTGTTTGCAGGCTGATCAGTGCACTGGCCTCCAGGGCTTCCTGATCTTCCACAGTTTTGGTGGTGGCACCGGCTCTGGGTTCACCTCCCTCCTAATGGAACGTCTCTCTGTTGACTACGGAAAGAAGTCCAAACTTGAGTTTGCTGTCTATCCAGCTCCTCAAGTGTCCACTGCAGTGGTAGAGCCCTACAACTCCATCCTTACCACCCACACCACCCTCGAGCACTCCGACTGTGCCTTCATGGTGGACAACGAGGCCATCTATGACATCTGCCGTAGAAACCTCGACATCGAGCGCCCCACCTACACAAACCTCAACAGGCTGATCGGGCAGATCGTTTCCTCCATCACAGCATCCCTGCGTTTTGACGGAGCCCTGAATGTAGATCTGACCGAGTTCCAAACCAACTTGGTGCCCTATCCACGTATCCACTTCCCTCTGGCCACCTACGCCCCAGTGATCTCCGCAGAGAAAGCCTACCATGAGCAGCTCTCCGTTGCTGACATCACCAACGCTTGCTTCGAGCCAGCCAATCAGATGGTGAAGTGCGACCCTCGTCACGGCAAGTACATGGCTTGCTGTCTGCTGTACCGTGGAGATGTCGTTCCCAAAGACGTCAACTCCGCCATCGCCACCATCAAGACCAAGCGAAGCATCCAGTTTGTGGACTGGTGTCCCACTGGATTCAAGGTTGGCATCAACTACCAGCCACCAACCGTGGTTCCAGGAGGTGACCTGGCTAAGGTACAGCGCGCTGTATGTATGCTGAGCAACACCACCGCCATTGCTGAAGCCTGGGCTCGTCTGGATCACAAGTTCGATCTGATGTACGCCAAGAGAGCTTTCGTTCATTGGTATGTGGGTGAAGGTATGGAGGAGGGCGAGTTCTCAGAGGCCAGAGAAGACATGGCTGCCCTGGAGAAGGATTATGAAGAGGTGGGAACAGACAGCGTTGGAGAAGAGGATGAAGAAGGAGAAGAATATTAAGTTGAGGGCTCGTTGACCCTTGCACAACCCTAGCAAGACCACTCATGCCTGGCTTAAAAATATGGAGAATGTTCTGTTATAAACCCACATTCCATGAAATAAAAATGTTCCTTTTACTGGGTCAACCTTTTCAATAAAAAGGCAAAAATTATCTGCCATTGTCTTTTTTTTTTGTCTCTGAAAGATTATGACTTTACACTGCAGCTTAAAGTAGCTGATGTGGTATTACTGTAATTATATGCTTGCTAACCATGTTATGTCCACATCAGTAGTGTTGCTAAGAGAAAAGGGAAGATGGGTTTTCACAGGTATGCAAAAATGGATGTCAGCAGTATTAAAAGCACTCCTCTGAGTTTGTATTTTTAAAACGCTGACAAATTAACACATGCATGTACACACTCGCACACTACTGTGAAAGTAGACAAGAAAATCTCAAAATACAGCTTTTCTTTCATGTAAGAAATTAATATCGTATTCCTTATAATAATAAAGTTATCAGAACTGAAATGCTAAAATATTCAATTAATACTCCTATATTTAAAGCACTTTAAAGTAGTGTTGCACAATATACCGGTACTTAAGAAGTATCGGGACACCCTGCTTTTGAAAACGATACGATTCCGCATTTTATTAGTACCAGTGTCTGTGTTAGTGAATGGCGCAGTGTTGTTTACTACACACAAACGCGTGAAGCTCGCGGTGATTTCAGCCTCTGCCGCCTCAATATGAGAGTACATGAACACATGAACATAATCTCTAGAACTGCTCTGAGAGACAATGAGCATTTTACTGTTTCTTTTGCGGAAAACTATCGTCATATAATGAAGACCCTAAAGGTCTTCACAGCAACCCGTCAAAATAAAAGTTCGGTTTAACTTAACAGTCAGAAATATATTAATATATTACTTAATGTAAAGATACTACTACTACTATTAAACTATTATTATTAAAACAATGTTTAAGGAATATTTACCAGAATTTATTTACCAAAAAATGGTAAATACACAACACATTATTTCTGGAAGAAAAAAAAAGGAATAGCCTACAATAAATTAACTCTTTATCAAATCGTATTATCCTTTATAAATCATTAAACATGCTTTTGGTAAATAAAATGTAAAGAAACGATTAAAATAGAATCCAGAAAATTAATGGAAAACAGAGATTCAACAAAACTGAATTTGAGAAAAAATATTAAAACGTATTTCATAGGGCCTTAAAAACGTAACTGTTGTTAAACTTTTAATAAATTGATGTTAAATTCTGCAAGTTGTATCATTTCAATTCATTAGACATGCTTTTTGATAATATTTTGTAATGTAACCATTAAAATAGAGTCTAGAACTAAAATCAATTTCATAGGGCCTTCTTTATTTCATTTGTGTTTTTGTTTTATTGTAGTTGTCCTTTAGTTTGTTACTTGCATCTAGGTTCTTATTATTAATAACAAAGATAAAATAACAAAAAATGACTATGTCATGATATAAATTGCTATTGTGAAATAAAATTACTATATCATGAAATAAGATTTGGCTTTATCCTTTAAGCTAACTTACCAATATAGCAAAAATCTCTACATACCACTTGGTAGTTGTTCACCATAATCCTGTGTAGTGGCACTGGCATGTTATTATTATTCTTTTATTTATTCATTTTTTAAAAGGGGGATGAAATGCTTTGTTTTAATAGATAAAATAACTATGATCTCCTTTTTCGATAATCTATTATTCAATTGCTTTTCCTGTTCTATGTTTTTGTTTTTGTTTTTTTCGCAGTATCGGTTCAGTAGTAGTATTGTGATATTTTAGTCAGGTCTCGTATCAAAGTCAAAATTTTGGTATAGTGACAACACTACTTTAAAGTCACATCTCACATCTGAGGAATCCAACCTGGCAATTTTTTTTTTAAAAGCCTCCCACAATTAAAACTGTCTCCAAAACTAATTAGAAGCATTTAAAGCAAATCCTTTAAATCATCAGGATAATGAGAAAACTACATTCATGCCTGAACGTTTGACTCATTGCTCTATATTGTAAGCCACATAAAATTGTCGATGCAGTCAGGCTAATCTTCTTATCCAGTCGCCTGCTTTGGATACTGTTTACAGATTAAACATGTACTAATGATGAATAGGGTTATTTGTTTGTTCTGCGTGTGAAACAGGAGAGCCGGATCTCTGTACTGGGAACAAACACACCCAAACATCTCAACCTCCAGTGAATCACACAGTGGCCACACACACACAGAGCTGTGTATACACAACATACAACTGTGTGCTACCAGACCAAGCATGTTTATACAATATATGAGAATTATTTATAATTTGCAGAGCTAGCAGACAAATATCAGGTTTTGTAAGCCTGTAAGCCTATTTTCATCCAGTGGATAGAGTGCAGACGTGGTTTAAGCGCAAATGTAGTGTATGGTACAAAGTGGGCCTCTTTGCTCTGACTTGAGTTGGCACTCGGCTTATCTGTCACACGCAGTCCAGCAAAGAGGCTGAAACAGCCGTCCAGATCCCGCGCAAATTATAAGAAAACAAGTCAAAGCTCTGGTTATGCTTGTCACATGATTCCAGAAATTTGCTAAACAAGTCATGTGGGCCAATGACAAGCATGTGTGGTTATATGTGAGGTTTAAACATAAGTTTAAATGCAAATGTTACAGCCACAATGACGTAGAGTTGCTTTGCATGTTCGGAGTGGTTTAAATGCATATGAGCTCTAGGGGTGCACAGGGCGACTTAAAATTATTCAAATATATTAAAAATAATACGTTTAAAGAGATAGTTCACCCAAAAGTGCAAAATTCTGTAGTCATTTACTCACCATCCACTTGTTCCAAATCTGTATGAGTTTCTTTCTTCTGTTGAGCACAGATGATATTTTGACAACTGACAGTAGCCATTGGACATAGTACTTTTTTCCCCCATACTATGGAAGTCAATGGCTACCGCCAACTGTTTGGTTACCAACATTCTTTAAAATATCTTCTTTTGTGCTCAACAGATGAATGAAATTCACAAAGCTCTGAAACAACTTGAGGGTCAGTAAATGATGAAAGAATTATTTTTTTCCCTTTAATATTAACAATATTATAAATAAAATAAAAACTTAATCTTAAAATATAAAATTAAAATTGTTTTACAAATAATAAACTTAGAAATAGAAAAATAAAATGCATAAAATGAAAAATAATATTGTTTCTGTTTGTTTCCTGGTTTCTGTTTACAGAAACATATTAAAATAAGCAGCTAGCACCTTTGTCTTAATTATAGTTGTAATATTTATAACCACTATATAACTTACACTACCAGTCAAAAGTTTTTGAACAGTAAGATTTTTATTGTTTCTTAAAGAAGTCTCTTTCACCAAGGCTGCATTTATTTGATCCAAAATACAACAAAATCAGTAACATTTTGAAACATTTTTACTATTTAAAATAACTGTTTTCTATTTGAATATATTGTAAAATGTAATTTATTCCTGTGATTTCAAAGCTGTATTTTCAGCATCATTACTCCAGTCTTCAGTGTCACATGATCCTTCAGAAATCATTTTAATATTCTGATTTGCTGCTCAAAAAACTTTTATTATTATTATTATTATTATTATTATTATGTTGAAAACAGCTGAGTAGAATTTTTTCAGGTTTCTTTGATGAATAGAAAGTTCTAAAGAATAACATTTATCTGAAACAGAAATCGTTTGTAACAATATAAATATCTTTACCATAATTTTTTGATCAATTTAAAGCTACATAAAAGTATTAAATCAAAACCAAAAAATGTAAAATAAATAAATAAATAATAAAATAAATAATTTATACTGACTCTTGAAAGGTACAGTGTATAATGTTACAAAAGCTTTTAATTTCAGATAAATGTTGATCATTGGATCTTTCTATTCATCAAAGAATCATGAAAAATGTTACTCAACTATTTTAAATATTGATAATAATAATAAAAAATGTTTCTCGAACAGCAAATCAGCATATTAGAATGATTTCTGAAGGATCATGTGACACTGAAGACTGGAGTAATGATGCTGAAAAATTAGCTTTGATCACAGGAATAAATTACACTTTAAAATATTGAAAAAGAAAGCTGTTTTTTTAAATAGTAAAAATATTTATTACTAATAGAAGTATTACTGCTTTTGCTATATTTTGGATCAAATAAATTAATTTAGGCTTGGTAAGCAGATGAGAGTTCTTTTAAAAACATTACAAATCTTATTGTTCAAAACCTTTTGACTGGTAGTGTATATATAATGCCCTAAGAATTATTTTACCTATTTAATCATCGGTCATATGGTTATAATAATGATCATATGGTCATTTATAACTTATGCTCGTACCACAAACAATGCAGTGAATTATAATATTTTGTTCTACATATTTTTTCGTAAAACATGAACATTGTAAATGTTCTCTTGTAGTTTGACCCATTTCAGACAAGTTGTTCAGTATTTCCTTTATTTTATAAAAACGTCAGGGCTTTACAAAAACACAGCTTCAGAAATTCCATTAAATCTCACCCCACACTGTATAAATAGTGTAAATGTGACCATCTCACAGGGGAAATCTCAGTATGATCTGTTGTCTCGCTCAGAGAAGGCAGAGGTAAATCCCTCCTACCAATGGTAAATCCTCCCATTTATGGGCATTTATGCAGTACCCTGTATCTTCCCAATTACAACGCAGTATCATTCATCGTGTTTGCTATTTATCAAAGGGTATTTATACTGGTTAGCCGGTATATTCAGAACAGCAGGCCTACTGCTAACAGGGTAGCTTAACAATCTGCTCTGGATCAAGTAATGCATGTTTTTTGCACTGAAACATACCACACATGGGTGCAACAATCTTTTTTAAAATATTCAGATCAATCATTACAGTTTAAACTATTAATTCCTGATTTTACTAGCTCCGACTCGTTATTTGACCTTGGACCGGCTCTGACCCCATCTGACCCCGCCCTATCGTACCGTGCTGCCCTCCACTAATCGCTGTCGTCGTCGTCAGACCAGCCAAAGTCGTCCATGGTGATGGCCATGTTGAGTTTGCGTCCCTCCCGGACACTGCAGGACTTAGAGGAATTCTTCTTTGCTTGCATGTTCAACTGCATCCCTGATTGGCGGACGAGGTTACCGCCGGGAATGTTCATATCCAGGTCAAAGACATCCCCGAACCCCAGCATGAGCTTCTGTAGGCTGGCCTGGCCCAGATCCCCATTACTGCAGGTTGATGAAATCTGACAGCTGACCTCCGAGCTTTTGCTCTCCTCCATGTGAGCCTCATAGAAGGACTCGGCGCTGAGAGTGGCCGCCAAGGGGGATATATGTGAAAACAGCTGCGGAAAGAACATGAAGTCAATTAAAAGTTTGTAGAAAGTCATTGGAATTAGAGGTGGAAATGTACTTTTACACTTACATTTAGGTTAAATGGAAACTAAATTGTTCTTATTCTTTCTGGCCTACAAATTTTCACGATTTTTTTTATGATTTTTAAAAATACTTTGGTAACACAAGGCTTTAAGTATAGCATTACCAATATTTCTATAGAGATATTTCTAACTGAAGAAATATTTTATAAATGAGAATCACTAGAAGGAATTATACTGACTCTAGGAATTTCAGTAACAATTTACCATAAGGTTCCATTAGTTCATGTATTAACTAACATTAACAAACAATGAACAATACATTTATTACAGTATTTATAAATCTTTGTTAATGTTAATGAAAATACAGTCGTTCATTGTTAGTTCATGTTAGTGCAGTGCATTAACTAATGTTAACATAATTAGTAATGCTGAAATGGTAACACTTTACAATAAGGTGTCATTTGTTAACATTAATGAATACATTAACTAACATGAACCAATAATGAACACTACATTTATTACAGTATTTATTAATCTTTGTTAATGTTAGTTAATAAAAATACAGTTGTTCATTGTTTGTTCATGTTAGTTCACAGTACATTAACTAATGTTAACAAACACAACTTGTGATTTTAATAATGTATTAGTAAATCCTGAAATTAACATTAACTTAGCTTAATAAATGCTGAATAAGTATTGTTCATTCTTAGTTCATGTTAACTAATGTTAACTAATGAACCTTATTGTAAAGTGTGACCCCTTATGGTAAAGTGTTACAGAAATTTCCATAACTTTTCCGTGACCTGTTAAGACTTTATTCACTTTTTGAATAATTCTGATAGTGACAGCCACCCTTGTGAAAAAGAAGTGTTTAACCAATGCATAATGTAATAAAATAAAGGCCTTTTCATGTATGTAATGAGAATAAACTTTCATTACTGTTTTTTAACACTTTAGTATACTAAAAATGAGGGCACTAAGTGCACTTTGTAATAATGTCAAATCAAGAGTTATACTTTTTTCAACCATTTTGTTTTAATAATCTTTTGTCATGCTTTAAAGAACTACACTTATTTTGATGTGTTGACTAACAAACTAAAGCACATGTAAAGTACTTACCTATATTTTTACTAGTGTGGTATTCAATATTACATTTAAAGATAATATATGTAATATACTAAACAACTTCAGTACAGATATGTAATTACAAATACAAATATTTTAAAGTATGCTAAAGTATTTCCTTCACACAAGGCTGTTACTGTGTGTACTGTATTGTGCGCATGTACTCAGATGACCTGCTATGTCTGCCAACATTTGCTCTACACAATCAATGCACACTCCCACTAATGGTGCGCACAATATAAAGCTTTGTTTTAGTACAGACTATGCTGAAGTTTCACTACTCCTTTGAGCAACTTCCTCCTTTATCAGAGTGCTGCAGGTCACGTGAAAACACAACAATGTCAGCATACTACAACTTTAAAAACTGTGCATTTGTGTGTTATATAAAACTTTTGATTAAAATCTTAGGCCTTGTTAATAAAAAATTCTAAAGTACAGTGCATGCATAATTATTAGGCATGTTGATATTGCGGTTATAAGTTTTTTTTCCAAGCACATTTTACCAAACCACATCAATCTTGATAACTACTATTAATTTTGTATTTAATCATTTATAAGTGATATATAATTGTCTATGAAGCTTGGAAGTAAAAAACTTTTACAAAAAATCTTTTACAGATAAAATGGTAAAAAAAGAGATTTAACTAAAAAGTCAAAAATGAATAAATGCCCATGAGAAAGATGCAATACTAATGCAATACTAGAATTTGCAAAGTTAAGGCATGACCATTGGATGGCCAAATGCTCATTGGGTCAGCAGAAAAAAACAGGTAAAGAAGAAAAGACACGTTAACAGCTAAAGAATTTAAATTTAAGGTTAGGCGTGAACCCATCAGGAACCATTTAGTCTCCAGCGCCACTATTTAATCTTTGTCTGGGTAAATAAAATCCTAAAAAAAAAAAATGACCCTCACTTAATAAGAATCACATGCTGAAGTGTTGTAAAATACAGGAAGACGGGTTTTTTTATAGGCTTCATAGACAGATAAGTTGAGAGTGACTCTTGAAGGACCAGCATCACATAGTCTTGTACCACTCAAGAATTTATCTTCCAGAATCTGGCAGTAATTTGAGACAAAAAATTAGCCAAAAATCTCGTTTTTTTGGTTCATTTTATCTGTAAAAGAAAATGTGCTTCATAATTATGTACACCTGAATATAAGGTTTTTCACTTCCAGCCTTCATGGACAATTATATATCACTTATAAATGATTAAATACAAAATTAAGTAGTTAACAAGATTGACGTGGTTTGGAATTGGTAAAATGTGCTTTGTAAAAAATATAACCAGAATATCAACGTGCATAATTACTGTATATGAATAAATTCAGAGTAATTGGTGTGTAAAATGGACCTTCCTGAAAACTCTCCCCTAGATTCACAAACCTCAGATTTGATAGTGTGTGTTAATGAAACCATTCACTACAGACAGCAAGCCAAATAAGTTTAAACTTAGTATCTTAAAAATTACCTAGCTATATGGGCAAATAAATATTATTATATTACACATAGTGTTAATAAAATGCAGTGTCTAAAAGAAAATGAAATGTTCGGATGTTTTATGCATCATTTACACATGGTTAGGAGCAGGCGTGAATTTATTGTGTACCAACTAATATTTTGAAAATATGAACATTTTCATGAATCCAAAAACTTATGTCTACAATGATTTTTACACACACACACACACACACAACATGATTCTGCTCATGATTCATGAATGAGTGTGTAATTTCTCCTTTCTCCTATAGTATCTCAGCTTAAAGGAGAAGTCCACTTCCAGAACAACAATTTACAGATAATGTACTCACCCTCCCGTCATCCAAGATTTTCATGTCTTTCTTTCTTCAGGTGTACAGAAATTGTTTTTTTTTTTTTAAGAAAACATTTCAGGATTTTTCTCCATATAATGGACTGATATGGTGCCCCGATTTTGAACTTCCAAAATGCAGTTTAAATGCAGCTTCAAACGATCCCAAATGCGGTTGTAAACGATCCCAGCCGAGGAAGAAGAGTCTTATCTAGTGTGACGATCAGTTATTTTACAATTTAAATACTTTTTAATCTCAACGCTCGTCTTGTCCTGCTCTCCCTGAACTCTGTGTATTCTGGTTCAAGACAGTTAGGGTATGTCAAAAAACTCCAATCGTATTTTCCCCCTCAACTTCAAAAATCATTCCAAAATCATCCTACATCGCTGCAGAAGTATAGACCCAGTCTTTGCAAAGTGAACATGCAAAGAAGATCAAACACCCTTAACAAAAAAGGTAAAACAGCGATACAGGACTATTTTGAAGTTGAGGGAGAACATGAGATGAGAGTTTTTCGACATACCCTTACTGTCATGAACCAGAACAAAAACAGAGGTCGGAAAGTGCAAGACAAGATGAGCATTTGACATTAAAAGGTATATAAGTTGTATTTTTTTTAATGAAAATAACCGATTGTTTCACTAGATAAGACCCTTCTTCCTCGGCTGGGATCGTTTACAACCGCATTTGGGATCATTTGAAGCCGCATTTAAACTACATTGTGGAAGTTCAAAATCGGGCACCACATCAGTCCATTATATGGAGAAAAATCCGGAAGGGTTTCCCTCAAAAAACAATTTCTTTAGAAGAAAGAAAGACATGAACACTTTGGATGACAAAGGGGTGAGTACATTATATATGAATCTTTGTTCTGGAAGTGGACTTCTCTTTTAACATGCAGAGACAGCTATAAGAAAGCTGTTTATAGTTGGACTTCCAGTAGAAAGTATAAACACTGTGACACATCAAATCATGTAGACAGCAATTTTATTGCAATCAGTGGATTTCTGGGCAAGATTGTCTGTTTTGTTTATCCAATCTCAGACGAGGCCGAGTTCGAGAATACTCGTTATTGTTATTACATTACAATTCTGTTTGATCCCACTAGTGGTGAAAAATTGACACACTTCATAAAGGTGAAGGGTCCACTAGTGGCATCAAACCGTATCATAATATAATAACATAATAAGATAATAATGAGGATTCTCGAACTCATCTGGATTGCAATATTATGTAGCACATAGTATGCAGAAGTATGGCTGCAAAATGAGTTGTTATATGAGAACTCACAGGAGCGCAGGATCTGGATCTTTCCATGAGTCTGTTTTCCCACTCCGTCAGTCGCCTTTCTCTTTCGGCCAGCTCTTGCTCCTTACAGCTTAACTCCCTTTCCAGCTGCTTCAAGCGCTCCAGCGTCTCCTCTATCTCACACCTTACAGATAGTGGACACAGAAAGTTTGATTACCACACTTTCTCCATGTACAAAAAAACAGGCAATAATCACCAAACCAAAATGCACCTTTGACCTAGAAAAGCCCCACGGCTGTCTGCAATTCCTATTTGTGCCAGCAGGTGGTACTGTCTGCTAAACAATACAACCCCCTCACAAAGCCTTTAGTTTGGCTATTTATAAACAGGTATGTGAAGGAAGGCCAGAATGCCCCCCTTCTCAACCCCTCTGCCCTCAAAAGCCATATCAGCCCCTGCCAAAATCTCTCCACACACTCTCTCAAAACTTCCCTCCTGCTAGAATTGATTTCTCTACCACTCTCATGAGGAGCGTTTCCAGAATGTCTCACCCTCCCTCTTCCTCCCCCTTCTGCTCCCCGCTCTCTTTTTCCATTGCTCTCAGTTCATTTCTGACATATCTCCCTTCATGCACTGCAGCTCTTCTGAACTCGAGCATTCATTGTTTGTTTCCTCCAATTGTCTCTGCTCTTACAGCTGGTACCTCTAAAGAGACTAAATCTAGTCTACTTGTTTTTAAACTTCAGCTGTTATACTATATTTACTCAAAAACTTAATACTCACAAAAGTTTAAAAGAAAGTTTAAAGTTCAATACAAGTTAAACTTCAGAAAATAATTTTGATAATTTCTTAAGGTTAAAAAGTGCAGTATGGCTCTTACATATAATTCCTTGCTTGTTTATATTTTGGTTTTTAACTTATGCTTTACGTGTTTTCAAGTTTTGTAAGTCTTTCTATTGATTATGCTGTATGTTCCCAAAGTATAGAACAATTAGATTATGTATCCATATGAATCATGCTTGTGTCATATGCAAAAATGAATAGGGCTGGGTAAAAAAATATCGATTTCACAATTTTAATCGATTCTCACTTTTACGAAATGATATCAATTCTTAAATCCCAAGAAGTGATTAGACTAGCCTGTTTTCAATTAATAAATGGAATATTGTAGCAAACCTCCCATCCAATAAATTGCAATAAGCTTTGTTCTTTGTTACTTTTGATTTAAAACAAAGTTTCAGATTTCAAATTCTGTCCATTTTATTACAATATTCAAACAATAAATACCATTTTGGCATAGTTTAATGTGGAGTGACAGATCACTGTAGCACCTCAGTTCAAGAGAAGCGTATTTACCTCAGAAAAACATTTGCAGTAACCGTTAACTTGTTAGTCAGCTAAAAAAAATAATTCTAGAGAGGAGCATTTTGCTAAATATATGCAAACTATTCATTATAATTTTTACTGTTCTTCAATACTTAATTTATGTTTGAATAAATCCGTCAAGTTTTTATAACAGCCACCATTTAAATGTTTATATATATATTAAAAAACGAATTGGAGCACAAATATAATTATGTACTTGTGTAGTTAGTATTATAACTTTAACATTATATAAACGTCATTGAGTGTAATTTAAGTGTTTGTTAACCTTTAATATCATAGTAATGTAGTACCTACTAACGACCCTCATGTATATTTTACAGCATTAGTTGAGAGATTTTTTTTTATCTTTGAGAAAATTGTACTGTACCATACATATATCTAAAACAATCAATGTCGAATAGAACTGGATTGAATCGGAATCGAATTGAATCACAAACTTGTGAAACAACATTAAATCGAAACGTGAAATTTGTGTCAAAACCCAGCCCTAAAAATTTATACAAAACCTCCAATATTATAGCAATTTATTTGTTCGAAGAACATACTTAAAACCTTTTTTCAACCCTTCAGAAATACAAAAATAAGTTGCCACCAACTTCTGGACTGCACGTACCTCCACTCTGCTTTGTTATGTAAGAAGGAGTTGCACTGGTCCGGCAGTTTGCTGTCATATTTCATGGTCTCTAGGGTGCTCAGGATCTGTTTGAACTGTGGCCTTTCCTGGAGATGAAAGAGCATGTTTATTATGGCCATTCTTCAGCGCAACATAATACACCAACTAAACCAAAGTTTGAGTTCAAGTATTAATTAAAATTATAAAAACATTTTCTAAATTCTAAAAATCCATTCTCCTTTTTTGGTCATTTTCTCACTTACTTAAAATGTACTCTCACTCTTAAAATGTTAGGTCACAAACCTTCTACATACAGTTAAGGTCAAAAGTTTACATCTTTGATGTGAAATATCTTATTCATGTCAGTACTAAATTAAAAAAAAACATGCATCTTGTATGATCCCTCTTATTTTGGTAAAATAATGAACATTTTGCAGATTCTGCAAGGTGTATGTAAACTTTTGACCTCAGCTGTACCTATTCACTATTAAATATTTAAGAAATTTGAAAACTTCACACTGAGTTCAGTAGGAATAAATCACTAATATACACAATTGCACAAATTTAATTTGACAATGAATCAAAAAACAAAACAATCTATCCTGATTCTTGCAGTATGTTATTCGTGAAGATGCATAGTTTCATTTTAAAATCTTGACTTGTTTTGAAAAGCCTCATAACTTCATTTGAACGAACAGCTGCTTGTGATATTCCTTCATTTGCAGGTCTCTTTGAATAAAAGCATCTGCTGAATGACTAAATGTAAACAGTTTATAGGATTCCAGCAATCTTGATCATCATATGAACTGAATTTTGGCTCTATCCCATCATGTACCTTGGGCTCTGCAATCCAGCAGCGTCTCATCAGGTCTGCAAAGCTGGCAGGGCAGCTGCTGGGAATGGTCGGCCTCTGGAACACATAACCCACACAAATACCGCAGACACATGCACACACATTAGAATCCATTTCGAAAACCCATTATAGCAGCCATTACATAAAATTCTAATTTTAGCACGAGTCCGCTTTAAGCTCCCAAAAGCAACTGCTGCAAAGCGCTCCTCTGGGCTAAGTTTACATCACAACTCAAATGAAGCGTATATCTCCGTTTTCAAAGAGTCTGGTATATAATAACCAGTATATAAGGATTAACAAAGAGCTTTTACATGGGCGCTGTTTACGCTAGTAAGTGATAAAACTGACTTCTCACTCAAGATAATGGAACTTTAAGAGCATGTGAGGATAGATGCTGTAATGGAGACTTGTCAAATCCCATTTGATAAGCCACACATGTAGGAAACTAATACCGTCCAAGTGCCTCATCCAATAGCAACAGCAGCCACATATTGCACACTATTAGATCTGACAAACAGCATTGGCACACCATACAATCACGAGCCCACGAGAGAATGGAAACTGCTCCGTCCCACTGGAATTTAACATAAACCAAAATATCTTTTCTTCCATCTTTTGACCTCTCCCATTCCCCCTTGCCAACATTTTCTCTTATAAGTCCTTGCTTCCATTCTCTCTGTCTCAGGCTGGGATGTTTATCTGAAAAGGTTTCCTGACTGCCCCCCTACAGCACTAAAACCACTGTGGTCTAATCAGATCTTCACCTGATGGCTTCTCTGCAGACACATAAAGAGAACAACAATATATCTCAACTCTCCGTAATGTGTGCTAGCGCTCAATAAAAGTTGCAGGGGTTCTCGTGCACACTCAGAGCGAAGCCTCTGGATCAGCCTGCTATAAATAACCAACTAAAGCAAGCAATGGAATCTATGATCATACTGTTCCGTTACACACAGGAAGAACAAGAAACGTAACACTTCTGGTGTGACCTATGCAAAGTGTGTTCCAAAAGTCTATCAGTATTATTACTTTTAACTCTAAAATTTCTTCTTTAGGTCAAATTCTTAGGAAGCATTGCATATGTGATCTTAAGTAGCACGGGTATATTTGTAGCAATAGCCAAAATACATTCTTTTATGCCAAAAATCATTAGGATATTAAGTAAAGATCATGTTCCATGAAGATATTTTGTAAATTTCCTACCATTAATATATCAAAACTTACATTTTGATTAGTAATATTCATTGTTAAGAACTTACTTTTTTTTTTTGCACCCTCAGATTCCAGATTTTCATATAGTTGCATCTCGGCCAAATATTGTCTTAACTTAACAAACTTATTTATTCAGCTTTATTTATTTATTTATTTTTATCAAAACTGACCCTTATGACTGGTTTTGTGGTCCAGGGTCACTAGAATTTATGGGGAATGCAATCTAAAAATGCATTGTGACTTGGGATGCACAAAATGAAATTTCTGATCCAAAGCATTCTGGAAGCTGAAAATGCTTTGTAATAATTATTTGTTATTTTATTAAATAATATAAAGTAATTTTGAAAGACTTTTTAATTTAACTAAATTTCAGTGAAACTGAATTTAAATAAAAAACAAGCCGATAAAATAACCACACTTTTATTGCAAGTAACACCATAAAACTGGACAGAAAATATATTAATATTAAATATTAGTAAAAAATTTCAGTTCAGTTCTATGCAACTTTTCGGCGGTGCCTACACATGCATTTTTGGGCACTACACATGCATTTTGAATATATGTAATGCACATGTAAACAAATATGTGAACTGGATTGCAAAGTTCAGAGTTTGTATAAACAGGACTTTCAGATTCTGATTGAATTGGATTCAGTCAAACTGAAGAAAATTTGTGCATGTAACATTCTAAATATACTACAGATTCATTCAGTAATTAAAAGTATTGCTTAAAACAGTTCAGTCTAATTAAGGTCGGCTATTTTGTATAATATTTATGCTTATTAGAGTATTGTGTCATTAGCCTAGTAGCATCCTCAGTAAACTCTAGTGATATTGTTTGCAAAACTGTTTGCTGCCTACGCTTGTCGCTTATACACACTGGATGGGTGGATCTAAGTGTGTCACACTCTTATTTTTAGCTGAACGCATTATAAAATCCACCAAAATGTGATAACTGAAAATGCAAATGAGTTCTGTGGCACAGATTCCATGTGGGAAACAGAGGTTAAATCAGAGGTCCCAATATAGTGAGGATGCAGCTGTCTATGTAGGATAGAAGGCAGTTCACTTAGCTCTGGAACAAAGCCAGGAAAAGAGTCAGCCAAAGTTAATTACTACACTACTGACAATGCATGAAAGATATATTTATAATAAATATGACCTTAAAATTTAAAGTGATAGTTCACCCTTAGTGCTGCTGTCTATGCAGGGTCAAAAAGCTTTGATTTAATAAAAAATATCTTAATTTGTGTTACGAAGATGAACACAGGTCTTACGGGTTTGGAACGGCATGACGTGAGTGATAAATAAAATAATTTTCATTTTAAGGTGAACTATCCCTTTCAGCAGTAATGTGACTATACTAACATTACATTCATGTGGTGGTTTTACAATAATAACATTCCTCCTTTAAGAACATTGAGGGATTGTGGGATACTGTGTAGTACCTCGTGTTTTTCCACCACCAACCAGGCCACCTGCAAACCCTCAAAACCTTTAAATGGCACTTCTCTGGTCAGCATCTCCCACAATACCTGCAAGACCAACCACAAATCAAATAATAAATGTCCATATGTCCTGGCATTGCTCTCTACAAGGGAAAAACAAACCTGGCATATTCCACAAACAAAAAACATATAAGGGGTGAACAACACTTGGAATGCAGTTTATGCAGACTGTGTTTGAAAAAACAATTCATTCAGACAGTCAGACATACATACACACACAGCCATGTGTATATACAGATGAGGTCAAAAGTTTATATACACCTTGCAGAATCCGCGAAATGCTAATTATTTTACCAAAATAAGAGAGATCATAAAAAAAATGCATGTTATTTTTTTATTTAGTACTGACCTGAATGATCCACAGCTGTTTTTTTGTTTAATGATAGTTGTTCATGAGTCACTTGTTTGTCCTGAACAGTTAAACTGTCTGCTGTTCTTCAGAAAAATCCTCCAGGTCCCACAAATTCTTTGGTTTTTCAGCATTTTTGTGTATTTGAACCCTTTCCAACAATGACTGTATGATTTTGAGATCCATCTTTTCACACTAAGAACAACTGAGGGACTCATATGCAACTATTACAGAAGGTTCAACTGCTTGCTGATGCTCCAGAAGGAAAAAACAATGCATTAAGAGCTGGGGGGTGAAAACTTTTTAAATTTGAAGACCATGGTAAATTTAACTTATTTTGTCTTTTGGGAAACATGCAAGTATCTTCTGTAGCTTCTGAAAGACAGTACTAAATAAAAAAAAAAAAAAGATATTTGATGTTTAGGCAAAATAAGAAAAATTTACACATCATCATTCTGTTCAAAAGTTTTCACCCCCCAGCTCTTAATGCATAGAAAATTGTTTTTTTTCCTTCTGGTGCTTTAGCGAGTGTTTGAAACTTCTGTAATAGTTGCATATGCGTCTCTCAGTTGTCCTCAGTGTGAAAAGATGGATCCCAAAATCATACAGTCATTGTTAGAAAGGATTCAAATATACAGAAATGCTGAAAAACCAAAGAATTTGTGGAACCTGAAAGATTTTTATGAAGAACAGCGGGCAGTTTAACTGTTCAGGACAAACAAAGGACTCATGAACAACT
Organism: Labeo catla; assembly: GCA_012976165.1. Classification (NCBI taxonomy): domain Eukaryota; kingdom Metazoa; phylum Chordata; class Actinopteri; order Cypriniformes; family Cyprinidae; genus Labeo; species Labeo catla. The sequence goes on from VONZ01000307.1 coordinate 591,676, forward strand.
ATCACTAAACAAAAAAAAACACAAACAGCTGTGGATCATTCAGATAAAAACACTGTATTAAGAATCAAGTGCATGTAAAGTTTTGAAAGGGGCATTTTTATAAATTCAACTATTATTTTCTCTTGTGGACTATATTTAAACATATTTTATGTGAAATATCTTATTCAGGTCAGTACTAAATAAAAAAAAAAACCACATGCATTTTGTATGAGCCCTCTTATTTTGGTAAAATAATTAACGTTTTGCAGATTCTGCAAGGAATATGTAAACTTTTGACCTCAAATTAGAATTAAAGGACTAGTTCTGTTCTAAATTCTAATGAAGTCCCAAAACCAAATGCTTTTTTTTTCCTCAATGAAACACGATAGAAGATATTTAGCAAAATGTTCTTGCTGCTCTTTTCCATACAAAGAAAGTGAATTTTTTCAAAATTCAAAAGAAGAGCATTTATTGATAATGGAATTTGTAACAATGTAAGTCTTTTTGGTGTCACTTTTGATTAATACGTCAAAAAGAATAAGAAAGAATTTGATTCATCCAATTTTAATTCTTAAACTATCCCATTTTATGAAACATAAAGATTGAAAAACATGATCACAGCACATTCATACTACAAATATAAGTCATGCAAATTTAAGTACTGACCACGCCATATGAGTAGGTGTCACATGTTTCTGAGACAGGCAGACTCTGGATCACTTCAGGGGCCATCCAAGGGAAGGTGCCCACCAGAGACATGTGCGTTGTGTGAGAAACCAACTTAGATGCTCCAAAATCACAGATCTGCCACCAACAAAATGCATTATGCAGCGACAGTAATGTTGATATTCACAGTTTAAATCCTAAGATTTTATTATGAATATTTGGATGACAGAAAACATACCTTTAATACATTGTCTACAGTTAACACAACTAATGGAGAGAAAAGAAAACAGTTATTTGTGTAAAATCATCATGTTTGCATTTTTTCCTTTGAAACTGTTGATGGCACAGCTACAAACTCACCATTTCTTGACTTCAGGTCTCTATGAACGACTTTCACAGGGGCCTCGGCATGTAAATAATGCATTCCTACAGAGAAACAAATCATAGAACCAGCCATTATCTCATGAGGAAAATGTGACTGAGCTCATTACATAAACACATGTATTCATACAGTCACATACCTTTAGCAATGTCCATCGCCCAGGTCATTACTTGATCCATATCCATCTCCTCACTGTCAGCACTGGACAAATACTCATACAGTGATCCTCTGCTGGCATATTCTACAATACAAACACATAAACCACATACATATCAGCACTTATGTCAATTAAAAGTTGTGGAGCTGATATATATACTGTAAATGATAACTAAATATTTTTGGACCACATAAATAATACTAAAGTTTAGTGGCAGTAACTTTTTCAATGCTTTCAAAAAAAAAGGTTAATGTTTTTAAGTCTCTTATGCTCACAAAGAAAAAAAAAAAACTAAAAACAGTAATATTTTGACATATACAATTTTAAATAACTGTCTATTTGAATATATTTTAAAAAGTTATTTATTCCTGTGATACAAAGCTGAATTTTAACATCATTAGTCCAGTCTTCAGTGTCACATGCAGTCTTTTCTATTACTTTTGATCAATTTCATGCAAAAGTACTCATTTGCGTGTACTGCTTGTCACTGTATCCAGAGAAGTGGAAAGGAGTGAGAGAGACAAGCTGAACAAGCAAAAAGCTTGTCTCCATGTCAAAATGTCAATCAACACATGAGATCATCTATCACCAACTCTCGAGTGAAGTCAAACACAGCTTAGCACGCTCAGGGTTTCCCGTTTACACACGCACACATCCACAGACACACAGGGAGCAGATGCTGGCAGCAGGAGTCAGAGGATGACAGCATGCACAACCGTTAGATTTACTGAATACCCAGCTGACAAAGCTACTGAAGGACATGCTCTCGAGAAACGATTAGGCCACATAAATCTGCTCATAAGCGCATTTATATCCCTGGAGACAAAGATCACAATAGGATGTTTAAAAAAATGGCAAGACAACTGTGTAAGTGTGCGTCTGTCCTCTTGATGAATTATCGTCACACTCTGATAACCCACAAAGCTGTTTACAGTCACAACAATATGGTAATGAACAGGCAGTAGTTAAATTTCTGGGAGAGGGGTACAAGAGGGGTATCACAGTATTGCTTAAAAATAAAATAATCACAAACAAGGTCTCTATAATATCTTAGCGATTTCTCTTAGACAGCAATGCAATACACATTTTCCATGTCAATATTCCATACTTTTCCAAACTCAAATTTTTAGACTTTTGCAGATGTTTAACATCCAATAAATGGTTTAAAAATCCAGCTGTTAACATGTATGTTACATGCTGACTATGACTGCTATTATTGTGTATTGAAGATCAATTAAAAGATCAAATTGTCAAAAAGTTCAATGCACAGCATTTTATTAAAACTACATGACTGTTTGATGCACTTTTACGATTTCACTGCATGGCTGCATATATTTTATTTTTTTTTTTAATTCATATTATACATTTTAAAATAACATTGTCACGACATTTATTTTGAAAATGCTGCATAACCTATTATACACACACACACACACACACACACACATACATATATATATATATAAATATAATGTAATGTCATATGTATTGTTGGCATGAAATAATTTTTAAAGTTATAACATGCACTTAAATGATTAAAAGAAACCTAATACACTTTATAACTTTTTATTTTTTTTTTTTCCGTAATGAAAATACATGCCTTGAAGGAGAAGTCCACTTCCAGAACAACAAATTACAAATATTTTACCCCCCATCCAAGATGTTCATGTCTTCAGTCGTAAAGAAATTATGTTTTTTGAGGAAAACATTTCAGCATTTTTCTCAACATAATGGACTTCATTGGTGCCCCGAATTTGAACTTCCAAAATGTAGTTTAAGTGCAGCTTCAAAGGGCTCTAAACGATCCCATCCGAGGAAGAAGGGTCTTATCTAGTGAAATGATCAGTCTTTTTTTTTTTAGAAAACTTTTTAAGCACAAAACTCATGTAGCACAGGCTCTAGAATGCCCGTCCACGATGCTACAAATGCTTTCCTCAAAAACCATAATTTGAAAAAAAACCCAAAAACCTCAAAAACCAACTGAAGACAGAAAGACATAAACATCTTGGATGACAAGAGGGTGAGTAAATTGTTTGTGAATTATTGTTCTGGAAGTGGACTTCTTTGAGTTCATTCAATTGTAGAAATTAATTTTAATTTTATATATATTTAAGAAAACAGAATAGGGACAATTATGGAAGGGACAATTAATTCTCAATAAGAAATTATCTTACAGTTCTGACTTTTTTGTCATTTTAAATTTACAGTATATCTCTCACAATTCACTTTTTTCTTATTAATTCTAAATTTACAGTATCTCACAATTTAGACTCTTTTTCTTGTAATTCTAAATTTACAGTATTTCTCAATTTTTTTTCTTATTAATTCTAAATTTACAGTATCTCACAATTTAGACTCTTTTTCTTGTAGTTTTAAATTTACAGTATTTCTCAATTTTTTTTCTTATAATTCTAAATTTACAGTATATTTCACAGTTCAGACCTTTTTCTTGTAATTCTAAATTAACAGAATATCTCACAATTCAGACATTTTTCTTGCAAGATATAAACTGCAAGATGTACAAAAATTCTTTTTTCTCCAAATTTTGAGCTTACATCTTGCTATTCAGTTTTCTTTTTCTGCAATGAAATACGCAAGTTTATATCTCACAATTCAGACTTTCTCACAATTTTTTCTCAGAATTCAAAAAAAGTCCAAATTGTGAGATGCATGAAAAAAAGTCTATAAACAATAGTCTGGAAAAACAAATATACATACCTATTAACTTTTGGTCTTACGAGCATTTACCCAGAAATCTATGAGCAATAAAACATTCAAACGCTATGTTAAACAAAAGAGACCACATTTTATTATTACCTGTAACAATGCCATAATTGGGTGCTTCCAGAATGGCTCCGTAGAACTGAATAATATTTTTGTGGCTCAGGACACTCAGAATCTCAGCCTGAAAACATAACAGATGCAGAAGTGAACATCACCAGACTGCGGTCAAACACTCAGGCTCAAATGAGTGCTGCATCAATGTCATAAAACTATTTTTTCATTACAGTATGTCGAGGTCAAATATTACACTAGAAATGTCCGCGAACATGGAGCTATTAGCAGCATTGTGGGACATGTCCGCTGGGACTCAAACTGAATGGCTTCAGCCAGGAAAGCTGCTAAACTCCAGTAAACAGTGGAACAGACTCTGTCAGTGCTGCTGAGTGTGCATTAATACTGACAGTAACACACACTGCCTGCAAAACCCACATTAAGATGCTACATTTTACACTTACAGTATATCAAATTTGCTTTAGACAAAGAGAATAGAGAAAGGAGGGGGAGAGATGAAGGGAAAAACAGAGATGTTCATGGAAAACAGTACATCCTTACACTCCCCCACACTTATGGCAATAAACAATTCTGATGGATGGATGGAATACAGGAAATGATGTCAAACTGGCTATGTACAAACATGCTTTATCCAAATTCCTCAACATTTAGATTATGTACTGACTATTTGACTGTTTAACTTACCAACATCTTGAACAACGTATGTTCTGTTTATATTTATGCACTATAACAATATATATATATATATATATATATATATATATATACACACTATAAAGCAAATCTGAACTGCTTGATTGTTTATATTGTTGCAAAAAGTAAACTATTTTATCGTCCAGCTCTAATCTGCTAAATGTGACTATAAGGCAACAATAAGATATTATAAACTTGAACATCATGATTTTCTGCTTTAAAAACAATGTGTATTGTGAAATAAAATTGACTTGACTTGGGTCACTTAAGCTTCCAAAATAACAATACATTCATAAACACTAAACAAATTGTGAGTCTGATGTACCTCAGCGTCAACCTTCAGCAGTTTTTTGACAGCCACTTCTTTGTCCTGTGAGATCCAGTGTGCCCGGTACACGCTCCCAAAACTCCCACCGCCGCAGTTCTCATGGAAGCGGATGTCATCGAAACGGATCTGAACGAAGCTAGCGCTGTGGGACGACATCTCATACTGACATTCACTGTGGCTGCAGAAAGAGAGAGACAAAGCAAATTAAACATATTTGACCAATGAAGGGATCAGTACATAGTAATATTTTATAATAATAAAACATAATAAAAACAGATAAGGTTTCAACAAAAATTTTGACTTGGTCTTTAATGAAACAACACCCACGGTTAACTATTTTCCAAGTTTGCAATGTTCCTTTTTGCTGATCAGGATTTGTGCTGCCAGAGTTTTTATTTACTCTTCCAAGTTTTCTTTTTGTTTTGTTTAGTTTTGTTGATACAAACATCTTGTGTGAGCAGGCCTTACAGGGAAATGTTCCCATTGATTGGTGAATTACAGTTTCTTGACCCCTGTAAATTAGATTGTGTAATTGTTTTGTGTGTGTGTGTTTATTCTCAATTTATTCTCAAATTTTGTTTGATTTCTTGAACATTTACCTCTAATACTTTAAATACTGCATAAATAGGTATATATGCAGGTCAGAAATTAACTTTTCCATTAAGGGGCCATATTTGCCCCCTGGAATAGATTTCCAGCAGCATTTTTTACATTTGTGAGGGCAATTTTTACAATCATCTTAATATTATAAAAACATGTTGTCTTCAGTGTCAAATACTTCAATTTACCCAGTTACGTTAATCAATTTTTAAACCTGTCAATAACAATAGACTGTTTAAAAATATATCTAAATAATATGTTATAATAAATAATTATATGTAAAAAAAACAGGAGCTCATAGGGCTGCAATATTTAAAAAAAATCATTATTTTAAATTATTGCTCTTTATATCATAATGATGATTATTAATATCGAAAAATAGAAACAATATAAAACATTTTCCTTTAATTTTGGCCCGCCACATTCTGGATTCATAGACAAACATGTCTGTCCATAACATTAGCCAAGCCTAGCACACAGTCTGAAAACTCCAGTTATAATCACTGAAGCTGTGAAATTAATCTGTTATTTACATCATATCTGCACTATGTTTATAATAAAGGAATTCATGAGTGCATTCATCAACAACTCCAGCTTTCAGCACTGACTAATCTAAGCACCTCTGATCATTTAAACTGTGACAGCTGTAATACACTGCTTAATGGTGCAGAAGCCTTTTTACCCCTGTCTTGAATTTATGGGGCATTTTTGTTCATTTATATATAGATGTTTTTCCTGAACGCAGAAGTCAGCCTGACTTTTAACCTGAAGAATGCTTTGTGTTTCCGGTGTCCAGTGTTTCTAGTCAAATTAGCGTATATTCCAAGTTGATAATCTAATGTTAAACCTATTAAAATGTTTTTAAAAAGCACATGGCTCCATAGCGCCATCAATTTGCAATGTCACAATGACCATCATTTGTCAGTGCCTCGCTCCTCAAAGTTTAACAAGTGTGTAGATGATACGAAGCTGCCGACGTTATCTACATTAAAAACAGATGGGTGCAATTTGAATGGGTTCCTATGGAGACTGGAACAGAAGAGCATTCACAAATGAAGTTCTTAAAAATGCATATTACTAATCAAAAATTAAGCTCTGATATATTTACAGTAGGAGTTTTACAAAATGTCCTAATGATTTTTGGCATAAAAGAAAAATCTATAATTTTGACCCATACAATGTATTTTTGGCTATTGCTACAAATATACCCCAGTGACTTAAGAATGGTTAAGACAAACTATATATATATTATATATATTAAGATATTTTGTAAATAAAATATGTACTGTAAATATATCAAAACTTAATTTTTGATTAGTAATATGCATTTTTAAGAACTTCATTTGGACAACTTTAAAGGCAATTTTCTCAATATTTTGATTTATTTTTGCACCCTCAGATTCCATATATTGAAATAGTTGTATCTCGGCTAAATATTGTTCTATAAATATTGTTCCCAACAAACCATACATCAATGGAAAGCTTATTTATTCAGCTTTCAGATGATATATAAAACTCAATTTCGAAATATTTATCCTTATGACTGGTTTTGTGGTCCAGGGTCACATATATGAAGAGCTCAGATAAAAAACCCTCTAAAAGCCATCTCGGCCAAAAATGAGGTAATGATACTGAGTGAATGTTCTCGACACATAGTATACGTCCATCAAATACTTTTACTTCAAACTCGCTAAATCCCAGCCTCAGAACCAATCAGAAGTACTGGTACTTAGGTAGAAACCTATACATAGGAGCCTAATAAAAATGCTTATTTTAAAGAAAAACGTCAGATGCAGGGCCAAGTTAATGTCTGGGCCCTCCACAAAAAGGCAATATGATTTTTTTGTATTTGTATATAAAAAAGCCTTATGGTTCTTGTTTTTTTTTTGTTTCGTTTTTGTTTTTAACTACAATAAAACTTGATGAAAAACTAAAAACAAACAAACAAAAAAAACTACAAACTAAACTAAACTAAAAATACAAAAACCAACACTGAATAAACATAATATAAAACTACATAGAAATCTAAAAAAAAAAAACTCTTAAAAGGAACAGTGAAAATATAACAATAACAGCTAATTCAAAATATACAAGCTATAAATGCAATAAACTACACCAGGGTCGCATGACTTCAACGTCACCACCAATAAGCTTCTGATAACTCTTTCAATCTTTATTTAAACTACATGTTGGAAACTTTTGAGTTAGAATAGTTTGCAAAAGCGCCAGTATAAACACAAGACTGAGTTTGGCATGATGACGTTTAATGTCCCCGACAACCTCTGTAGTCCCATCTGACCACTTATAAGCAAATGCCTTTTAAAAAAAAAAAAAAAGTAAAAAAATCACAAGTGGAGCATTACTGATGTATTTTAATGTTGTAGAATAAAACATGAAAATAGGCTAAGTTAAAAAAAAAAAAAAATTAAAAACTCATTTACCTAGGAACGATGGAACCAGAAGTGTAAAACTGATAACTCGTTTCCAAGCTTTAGTACTCATTCCTGCAGAACTCCGTTATGTAGAAAAATTGCTACATAGCCATGCATAGAAAACTCCTATAAGAATGATGAATTACCATAATTCTTATGCAATCAGAGCATGAGAGGAGTTGTGTCGAGTGGAGGTCTGTGTGAAATGTCTACCCCCTGTGTGTGATTTACTGTGTGATCCTTTACCATGTTCGCAAAACTTGCCATGTATTTGCCTTCAGTGTTCTCTGCT